>CM072556.1:27301642-27907892 GCA_036898215.1 Platycarya strobilacea | reverse complement strand
ACTGGCCACCACATTGCTGCTTAAGCTTAGTCAAAATACTCCTCTCATGGTCATCATTAGCACTCTTGTCAAAAAGAAGCCGTCGAGCAAGCTTCTTCCTGGCATCAATCATGCAACATAATTTATCATCTAGCAAAACTAATCATATGAAAAAATAAGACCATATATCAACAGAATCGAGTAAACAAGTTTCTCTTGCTGATATAAATAACACAATCATCAATGTCTTTTCAAATTATATAATGATCAATCAAAGGTGACCAGTCATCTGAAAATAGGTTGATACCTGTAGAATTCAGCAAACAGGTCTTTGTCGCTGATATAAGCAAGCAACTTTACTACCTGCAGGCAACAAGAAAATTATGAAGTTACCTATTTAAAAAGAATTATGAAGTTAAAAAATGTCGATGAGAAGTTGAATGAAATAGCTCATCAAAACCAGCGCAGACCTTTTCAAGAGTTTCTTCAATGGCTTCATCACTCAGTTTCTCACTCCCGCCTTTCTTAAGAATGTTATCACAAAAAGTGGCAAGTAGCTCAGCACTTGAGCTCCCAGCAACACCCTTGTTGCAAAAGACTTCAAAAGCCTCCTTCAGTGCCTGCAATGAAACACTTCTAACATTGGGTGCAAATAAACATATGGTTGTGATCATTACAACCTTGAAGCCATCTTCTTATACAAACCTTGTGAAAGAGAGTATGGTTTTGGAAACAGTCATTCACATATGCAAGGTATTTGTCGTGAAGCTCAATCACTTTTCTAACGAAAACCTGTAGAGCAGAACCTAGATCAGTTTTCAATCATTAAACAGCCCACACAAATAAGTATAAACTTCATACAATTACCTGTTCCTGCAAACCAACCACATCCTTTTTCTCTGCCTGTGAAAATAAATAAATGAAAATAATAGTGAGAATTATAGCAAAGAAATGTTCGAACTATGACATGCATGACAAGATCAGTAAAGAAAAGAAAAGTGGTGTTATGCAATGGCCAAAGAAACAATGGTCCATAATAAGTTACAGGTCTATATATGCGAAATTGCTAATGATCATTTTCCTAAATCAATCTATACCGAGTTAAAGTCCAATTGTGAAATATATTGCCTGTTACTAATTATGAGGTGGGATGTATTGTGAGTGGCATTTAATGTGAGGTTCAAAATGTAAGGAAGCCTGATTTAAGAGGAGGAGAGAGAGGAGGGGGAGGGGGGAGAGGGAGGGATGAATATTCAGTAATAACTAGCCCTAGCACCTTTAAATCGCTTGATCGAATCAGATTGCTTATATCACCCCTCATTGTTTTTGTATAATTAAAATTATTCATTACAACTAGTGGCAGTGGAATCTGTTAATAATATAGATTTTCATAGATCACACCTGTCAACTAATTCACCAAGTAAGCTAAGGTGAACATACACAATATGGAGTGAATATTGATAATGTCTCTTAACTAAAACAGATCTCTTTAAATGTACATAAAGTATTGGGAAAACTTTTTCTGTCTCAAACCTTTATTTTTTGAGTCTACGCTGTTGTAACAAGTGATCACCAGAAACCTTAATTGATACTTGTTGTACTTACATTTCCACGTATTTATATCACATCTCCAAAACTTTCAAATCTAGCCAAATAGAACTAACTCTCAGAATCAATCTTTAAATCAAGGAGCGAACTATTACGTAGCTTAAGGTCTCTCTAATGACTAACTTGCCTTCCACATACCCACTAAGTATGCAAGGCATTCTAAATATTTACCAAGTAATGAATGGCAGGAAAATAACTCACAATCAAGTGCCACATATATTATCCAAGGCCACCCAAAAAATCAAGCAATACAAAAAATATCCAGTCATAAATTTTGTAGTAAAGTACAAGCCTATAATTGAGCTAAGCCTTTGCACTCTTCAAATTTTTTTTTAATTACTAATCAATAAAAATGTTAGAAAAGGAAAGCTGCATGTGGCTGAAATATTTCATATGAAGTGTTGCATGTTGTCCCCAAGATAAATCTGAAAACTTATAATCATCTATGAGAAGAAAATGAACCTTCTTCAAAATCTACGGCAAAAAAGAATGAGGAAAAAGATTCAATGCACAGACCTTCTTGTTGCTTGCTGCATCTTCTGCCAGTTTGACCAAGGCTGTTCCTTCAGCAGTAACATGCTGCATTACAGAACAGCAGAGCAAACCTTAAAAACTTAATAAGAGAAAGAAGGAAGGAAGGTGTTCACACGTACATGGCCCCATTTAACTTGAAGAAAAAGGGACTAAACCCAATTCGGAGGCTACTAACCTGCTTAAATATGCTGGAAACAGGATCTAAACCTTTAGGTATTTTAGAAAAAAGTCTGAACATTCTTGATAAATCTTCCACCTTAAGACATACACAGAAAAAAAGTGGTGAAAAAGAAGAAATAACCACCTAATTCTCAAATACCCTGAACAAAAATATTCAAATGATAAAGCTGATCCCCAAGTACCTTGTCATCTCTAAGCAATGCATGGCATCCAGAATAATCTTTTTCAAGCAGCTGGGTCGCATATACAGACAACAGTTCATGTTGAACTTTCTGCAAGGAAGAAAAAAGCAGTCGTAACAATAACATAGCAGCCACATTTACATATTTTGTGATAAGAAGAACAGGAGTGTAAGAATAAATTAATACTGCTAAGAAACTTTATTCTAATATATAGCGGTGTTCATCCGGGCCGGTTTTTTTTTTCCCGGTCCGGTCCAGAACCCGGATATCTGGATACCCGGTTCCGGTTTTCAACCCATAATAAACTAGATCTGGAACCCATATTAAAAGCGGTTTGGACTCCAACCCGGATTTACCTGGATTGAAATCCGGATTGGACCTGGATCCACCCGGTTTTTACTAACCGGAAATCCGGTTTCTAGATTTTAAACCACTTTTTTTTTTTTAGTTTGTATTATTAGTTTTTTGTTGAAAAATTTGTTGATAATAAAATAAAAGATTTTTTATAAATATTTTCAGAACAAATTTCTCAGAAAAAAAATAATAATACCAGTTTTATAAATTAAAAAAAAAAAAAAGACGGTTTGAAATCCGGAAACCTGATTTCCAGGTTCAACCCGGATTTCAACCTGGATGAATCTGGGTTGGAGTCCAAACCGCTTTTAACCATTTGGTTCCGGGCCGGGTTGACCCGGATTCCCGGTTCGGAACCCGCTTGAACACCCCTACTAAAATTATAAGGCATCGCTAATAGGATTACCACACCAAAAAGCTGGATATACATAAACAAATAAATAAAAATTAAAAAACAGTTCAAACCTCCAATAGCTTTGGCTCACTACTAGAATGCAAGTAATGAGCCACCCTATCTTTCTCCCGTTTCAAGCACTCCTCAGCCTAGAATTACCAATAGAGATTAGAATCATCCAGCATATAGAGAAATTACTCATTACCATATAACACAATCATATAATGTTTACTTTCAGCATATAATCTGGACAAGAATCTTCTAGAATCCAGACAGAAGCTTTCCGTGAATAATAAGCAGCAGTGTCTTTAAGCATTGCTGCTTCAAAGTCATTTTCATACTGTTCCATTTGCCCCATTCCAATCTCCACAAATATGTCTAAAACATTCTTCAATAGAGCTCGATCAATCTGCTCTCCCTCGCGTTCTTGATCAATCTGATGTAAGAAGGAATTTTTTAAGTGAACTAGTTCCAGAACTATACAAGCATAGTGAATATATAAACAAGAAAAGAACATACCAGAGAAATTACAGCATCCCTTACTTTTCCATTTAACTCCTGGTAGACCTGAAATCAAAATGAATCCGCTCTCTGTATCAGTATATGATATATCTTATGAAGAAAATGAAACTGATTTGGATGAAAGACAGGTAGATGTTTCATTTAAAACATGAGGTAATCCATTATCAAGAGGAAGTTAAAACATGACTGATCTATACAACAAGAAATAAGATGTAACATCACATAAGAGTCATGACATACCTGATCACGAAAGCAAGTCAGTCCAACTTCATTAAGGGCAGGAAGTGACCTCCGAGCGATAAAATATCGATCAAGATAATGGAAGAAACGGGAAAGCCATCTAACCATAACTTTGTGGTTACCCCACCTTTTCACAAGCTCTCTCAACATAAATTCATCATGCTTCTCTCTTATAGATGGCAATACCTGTAAAGAAAAAGAAGCCATCACAGTCAAGAACAAGGGAAGTGCAGGACAATTCTATATACACACACTTATCTTGATGTATAAAAAATAAAACAATTCTTCACCTATTAATGAGGTAATGACCAAACGAATGTCCTACGTCTGCTAATTTGGCCTTTCCCCACAGTTTTCCTTGTGCCTAATAAATAGCTAAACACACCTATTTATGTTTTCGATAAGTATTTTTTCTTCTGCAAACAAAACTTTATCAAAAATCTGAATAGGAAAGAGCCCAAGTACACGGGACATATTCAAGAGTGTCACCTATGCATATGACGGTCTGGTAATACAAGAAAGCCATGAAAGGTTATGACATGGATAAGTAATTGAGGACTACGTCAGGACGCAGTCCAAGTAGACCATAAATATACAAAAAACACTAGCATATAATATTACTCTCGCAAGCCAACCACTTAGGCCTTGTTTGTTTTCGCAAATGAGATGAGTTGAGATTAAAGTTAAAAGTTGAATAAAATATTGTTATAATATATTTTTTTGATATTGTTTTTATTTTGAGATTTGAAATTTTGAATTGCTTATTTTATTTTGTATAAGAATTTAGAAAGTTGTAATGAGAAGATGAGATGAAATGAGTCTATAGAGGAGTTGTGAAAACAAATGAGGCTTTGATAAAGCGGTCGAAATTTTTTCAAATAACAATAAAGCTTTCTTTATCTGTTGAGATAACAGTAGCAATCAAGTACCTAAAAGAAAGAATTGGTCCGAGAGAGCTATACCAAGCAGTGATAAGATTAAATTGCAGTGAAATGTGTTTTTATTTATTAAAAAATAGTGCAAGACTTGTGGGAAAAAAAAAGTAGACCACTAACATTATCACCTACGCTTGTAATACCACCTTATCAATACTCCCTGCTTCCATTTTTGCAGGTAAAAAGGAACCATAGAATGAAGCTAAGCTTTAGTTGACATGTGACAGAGGGCACCACAAGAGTGACGAGAAAATTCAAAGATGATAAGAACTGCCAAGTTTTCTTCATAAAAGATCATTCTTGATCCATTTTATGAACTCATTAATATTTTGTTCAATTAAACTATTATTTTTTTATTGGTACCGGGTATCCGGAAACAGCGTCCTGACTAATCCCGAGGGTGCACGGGCCCTCGACAAAAAGTTTCCTGCAAGTGCACCTCAGGTAATTCAAATCTATAGAACATGTTTATCTCAACAAAGGGTTCCTGTATTATCATACAAAAGAGCTTCCTGTATTCTGATAAAAATTTCTTCAAGCACAATAAATAGCTACCAACACTGCTGAATGCTATGTAATGAATGAACTTTAATGAAGGTTGAGCTGGATGAAATTATCTGCTCTTATGAAACATGTGTCCTAATCCTTTCAATTCCTCAATCATCATGTCAAAGTTATTTTTTGATATATTGGTCCTCATAGTTAAAATAATTAAAGCCACTATGCTAAATGCCTCATGCCAAAGGAGGACAACCAACACCTCACTATTGCAATAGCCATCCCTCTATGCCAGCAAGATGTAAATTAGGAACATAAGCAGAACACCAATTATCAAGCATTCCATAGAATAAGAATAAACTGAAATGCATGTTGCCTCACAAAGAATAAAAAGGGAGCATGAAGTCTTTCCTCATTCTACACAAGGCATCTAATCTGCTATTAGTAATCATTAAATCCAAACCACAACTGCTCATTATAAACACTCAATCATCTGATTCTCAGCAGGATAATCTAGGTAGCAGTTTTTGCCAGAGAAACATTCATTTCATATTCCTTGCTAAGCCAAAAAAGCCAAGCTAATTCAAACAAATGAGCGAGAATACATGAACTAGATGTATATACACACAAACTGTGCCTCACCGTTGAAGTTATGTACTCTTCAAATGATTCCCGGTACTTATCATACAACTGTTGGGAGTAATCATGAGGAGGCTTCTGAGTACACATGTTATATATGGTTCTGTACATAAAATGAAGGAAAATAACAATATTATGACCATCTCCATTAACTCCAGAGCGCACTACAATAAATCACGATAATAAACATATGAACCAAGAAAACAGCATAGGAATGGATACGTGTAAAGCATCATGTAGTCCTCAGAGCTGAACTGAGTCTCGGGCAGTCCTTCTAGAATGTTCTTCAGCTTCGTGATCCCCTTCTGCATGAAGTCCCATCCTTGTTCTAGGTCAATGGTCTTCCGCTCGCTCATAGTCATCCTGCAGCACCGTAATTCCTTCGCCCAAAACCAAAATCTGCAAAATAAAACGCCAAATTGTCAATATATTTAATCCAATCATACCAGCAATTCATGATTTCACAAATCTACTCCAAGAAAACAATACAGCCACTCCATCATGCAAGCCTAGTAATAACTTCAGATGCATGATCAAAACCTGCCCTAAACCCTAAGTCGGAAATCTATGAAAACTTCCCTTTCGTTAGACCACAAACCCTAATGCTACGTTTTTCAGATGAGGAAACACGGTACTACTATGGAAACCTCCATTTACAACTTGCCAAGCTCGAAGGAGCTGTTCTATGATTCCAAATTTATAACTCGTTCACTCCGCCCGCGGTTTCCCCGCAACGAAACAAAGCTCAAGATCACAAACCCAACCAAATCAGACTTCAATAAGATTAACAGAAACATAGAAAAACAAATAAGGCCTTCCAATCGGAAACCTAAAATCAATCTAATAATCATCCAATGAAAACATATAGTATCAGAATGCATAGATCGAGATTTGAATAATGGCAGATACTAAAATTAAAAACAAAAATAAATAAATCTGAGCGAGAGAGATAAACGGACCGGATTGGAATGGCGAAGAAACCCTATCGAAGCGAGAACATAAAAAACGCTACAGGGTGAGGACGAAGAAGAAGAAGACGAGGAGGAGGAGGAGGAGGAGGAGGACAAACTTAGACAGAGCTTTGATGAGAAAAGTGAAACCGCAGAAAAGGGAGTTGTTGAGCTGTGAGGCACAGAGTGATTACACAGAGAGAGAGAGAGAGAGAGAGAGAGGTGGGGTTTTTGTAAACGAAGTTTATGTACCGAAACGGGAGTTTTTTTTTTTTCAATTTATTTCTCTTTTCTCGCGTATTTTTAAAATAATAAATAATATCTATAAACCAGAAACAGGTCAAGCTTGAGGTCTCCAGACTCCGTCTAAGATATTTTATTTAAGATCTGGTTTATTTTAAAAAAAAATAAGATAAGATGAAAATATATATATTATTATAATATTTTTTAATATTAGTTTTATTTTAAAATTTTAAAATTTTAAAAAAATATTTTAGAATTTTAAAAAATTAAATTGCTTATTTTTATTTTATATTAAAAATTAAAAAAATATAACAATAAATTTAACATGAGATAAAATAGTTTGTGGAAACAAATTAGACAATTAAAATCTTTACTAAATTTTAAATAATACTATTTTATGGATTTTGTTGAAATATATTAAAAAAATTTAGATTAAATATATTTAATTTTTTTAATTAAAATATATTAAATAAATTGATATTAGTTTTTTTTATAAAAATTAATAAATCTCATTAATAATTAATTTGAAACGAGTTATTTTACTTCAACAAACCAACACAATCCTAGTTAAATTTGAACATCAATCGTGCTTAAGTTTGGATAGATAGCTGAGTTCATGCCTTCAAAATTTAAATACTTCCTTTAATTACCTATCTACGTCGCATCTAGTTTCATTACTAACTCTGGTCCATGCTTTTTACTCTCTCTCTCTCCCGGGACAGTAGAGGCCTCCACACTTCTTTTGGTGTTTTCTTCTTGTTTCTACGACAAAATTAATCTGTCTAGCCGCTCAGGATTACATTCGATCTCCAACAAACAATGGAATGGAAAAGTTAATCTCGCAGACTGAAGTTTTATCATGGCAAGACCTCGATCTTGAACTTGTACCTGAAATAGCAAAGGAAAAATCAGCATTAATCTTGATAGGCCAACTTAATGCTGATAGAAGTTTAAACAAGAATACAGTGCAAGCAAGTATCAAAGTAGAATGAAATTTTACAAAGCCTTTCAAAATTGAAGAACTTGAGCATAACAAAAAACAAAGAGTATTAAATCAAGCACCATGAAATTTTAGAAGACATCTGCTGGTCTTAAAGCCATGGAAACTAGGCACCACCATCAAAGAAACTAGCTTTTGTCATGCCATTTTCATAGTACAAATTCATAGTTTTACTCTCGACAATATGACAATAAAGAACACCACAAACAAAGGAAAAGCTTTGGGCAAGCTGATCTTAGTAGAGGAAGATCTGATCTTTGGAGTAGCATGGCGGCCCTATCTCCGAATTAAAGTCGAACTTGACATTACTCAACCTCTACAATAAGGATTCATGATGTCAAGAAGTGAAAACACTTAATCATGACTTGCGCTTAAGTATGAAAAACTTTCAGATGTCTATTATATATGTGGCAAATTGGGCCATTTCAAGTTTTTTTACCAAGCTACTAAAGAGCCAAATGTCAAACCAATCTATGGTCCTTGGTTGCGTTCTGAATATGTCAACCCCAACTCATCTCAGGATTTTCTTCAAACACAAGATCGGCAACCCAACAATGGGAAACAAGCAACAAACTCAGAAGTTTCCTAGGCCCAGGACAATCTAGAAAGTAAAGGGAAAGAGCTACAAATCTATAATGAAAGACAAGGGAAAAGCTATACTCTTTGTTTCTTAAATTCATTTGAGCGTCACAGTTCAGAAAAGCCATCAGAAGAAGTGAAACAACTGGAATTACATCAATTTTTCCAGGTCGGGCTTCATTGCAGATGAGAACTCCAATCACAACTAATGTAGCATCTATCCAAGCTTCAGGAACACTATTCCCATACAGTAATCAAAGCTCATTAATTCATTCTTAGTCTAAAATAAATATGTCTACTTTGAAGCCAAATATCATTAAAGGGATGGAGTAGAAATCAAGGAAGCGGATTTCCCCCTATCTCATTTCGGAGCTCAAGAAAACCAGTCATGAAGATTCAGCAGCAATAATCCAACCAAACTAAGTTACACAATCCAACCAAACTAAGTTACACTTCTCAAAAGGAAGCTGCTCTCCCTCGTCATACTCCATGGAAGTCTAATTGGAGGCGTATGTACTATGCAACCAAGGGTCTTAATATGCATAAAGATCTATTTGGGCCCATATCCTCTCATGAGACTCCTTCGACCCAATCAGGTGAACTCCCTGCTCACCCAAGCTCTTTGAGAGAGAGTTTTTTATTCTCTGTTGACCAAAGGAAACAACGGGCCCAATTCACCCAACAATCTTCTTCGAATTACGGAGGCCCAATGATCTCGGGTTCCCAAGATAAAATGGCCTCAGCCTTATTGGCCAACAATTCTGAGATTCAATCTCCTTTGCCATTTACTCCAAGCTTTACCACTAGAAGCCCATGGCCCTCATGCACATTGAAGAAGTGATCCTAGGGTCCCCTTCAACGTCTAAGAAAGCTCCAGTTACTAGTCCTAACATTTTCAGCCCCCCCTCATTTCATTACCCGCCAGTCACAATGGTCTTTGAGATTGAAAAGCTCTCGACCCTGGAGAAGTTTCCGTCAACCACATCTCCTGAAGCAAATCAATTAGAGATGATTTTTCAGTCTAGTGCATCTTCATCAAAGAAGAGTTCATTATCCTTTTCTCACAACACTATAAACTTTGCTTTTGTCCCAGTGAATGTGGATAAAATCCAAGTTGCTGCCCCAATAATCCACCCGAAAGCAACAATAGTCACTAAAGCGAAGCACTATGTCTCCAAAGTCCATCTAAATCCTCCTCTGCAAAGTCATGAAACCACCTCAGACACAGGAAAAATGACTAACCAAATTGAGCAAGCTCCAGCTTCCAGTGATCAAGCAGCTCCAATGAGTTTAAAGAGATCAACTCATGAACTGAATGAAGAGACTACACAACCAGCTAAGAAGCATCAACGGACGAAAGTGCCAGTGAAAATAGAAAAGGAACAAGCAAGAACAGTGAAAAAAATCAAAATTCTTTGGACTAAGTAATGGAAGACATAAACCAGATTCACCTCATGAAGGATCAAATATTAAATCCATTGGCAAGATAAAGAGTAAAGGCAGAGCAAGATACAACCCTTATAGTCGCCAAAATACCTTAATTCCCCTGAAATCCAAAATAGCTAAGGAGTCCAGCTCTGTGGTGCCTCCCAAATCTAAATGAGGACACTGGTTTGGAATTGCTAAGGTCTAGCTCGACCGGAGGCAATTAGAAATCTTAGAACAAATATTAGATTCATAACCTAGATATTATATTTCTGTCGGAAACCTTAGTGACGAATGATCGCACCAGTAGCATTGTACATAGTTTAGGTTTTCATCACTTTTTGCATTTTCTTGCTCTTTGTAAAAAATGAGGCCTACTACTTTTGTGGTGACCAAGTGTTGGCATAGAACTAGTTAATGTAAATAGTAATGTAATTTCTAATTTGGTTCACTCGGATCACCATCCCTATATAGTCTTCTCACTTCCCTTGGTTTAGTACTTTTGTTTATGGGCCTTCTCAAAGAAATCAAAATGTCCCTTTTTGGAACCACTTAGACTCCATACAGCAAGCATTCAAAGGTCCCTAGATCTACATATGTGACTTTAATGATATTTTACAACAATCTGAAAAATATGGATGTCAACCTTTACACTCACAAAGAAATGCTAGACCAAAGGAGTTCATGAACAGGCAAGGTTTAATTGATCTAGACTATATAGGGCCACAATACACATGGTCAAACAGGCGGCATGGCTTTGCCCTTATTAGAGAGAGATTAAATAGATCAATAGTGAACCAAGAATGGAGGCAATTATTCTCGAATGCAAATCTCAAACACTTAATTTCAGCAGCATAGGATCACCATCCCTTATTGCTAAACACAGTGAACAGCAATAGCAAAGCTTCCTCCTTCAAGTTTGCAGAATTTTGGAAAGATGATCCTATTAGCAATAACATTGTCCGTGAGGCTTGGAGTACTTTCTTCCTAGGCAATCCAGCTTTCATCTTATGTAAAAAAATCAGAGCAACCAAAGATGCCCTTAAATACTGGAATAAGACTTATTTAGGGAAAATCTAAGACAACATAAAGAACATGGAGTATGAGCTTCTTACAATCCAAAATGCCCCAGTGGATGGTTTTGACCAGGAAAGAAAAAAAAAACTTCAACATGACTTGCACAAACAAAGAGAGTATGAATAAAAACTTTGTAAGCAAAAGTTATGGATCTCTTGGCTAACAACAACGGACCTCAACACTAAACTCTTCCATCTCTCCACAACAATCCATAGAAGATGAAACTCCATTGAAACCCTCAAATTGAGTCCAGATAGTTGGTCTTCTGATCCTCTTCAATTGAGATCACTTTTATAAACCATTTCCAAGCTGTCTATGCTACTTAGAATCCATCCTTCCCAGAATAGCTTGATTATTTATTTGAGAACCAGATTACTCCTCAAGAAAATGAAATGTTGCTACCAATACTTGGAGAGAACGAAATTCTTGATGCTTTAAGGAAAATACCAAACAATAAAGCCCCCGGTCCGGACGGAATGACAGCTCTTTTCTACAAACACTACTGGCATATTATTAAAGTAGAAGTGATTGAGGCAATCAAAAATTTCTTTAAAAGTGGTAGACTGTTGAAACAATTAAACCATACAACATTGCTTTAATTCCAAAAATCTAGAATCCCAGCAACCCAAGTCATTACCGTCCCATTAGACTCACAAATGTTATATACAAGATCATAACCAAAATTTTGGCTAATTAACTCAAAGCAACTCTTGGCAAGATTATCTCTTTACTCCAAACAACCTTTGTTTCGAGTAGAGTAATAAAGAAAAATTCTATAATTGCACAAGAACTTTTTCACCATCTTAAAAAGAAAAAGTGGCAAGAAAGGATTGATGACTATCAAATTAGATATGAAAAAAGCCTTTGACTTAGTGGGATGGGAGTTTTTATTCGCAGTTTTGAAGCAATTGGGATACAGTGCAATGTGGATAAAGTTGATCAAATAATGTATCACCACATCAACTTTCTCAATCTTAATCAATGGCTCTCCTAAGGGTTATTTTCCAACACAAAGAGGGCTTCGACAAGGTGACCCCATCTCTCCCTTCTTATTTATTCTAGTTACTGAAACTTTATCTAGAATTTAACTGAAAGCGGAAACACAAGGGACCATAGACGGGATAAAGATAAGTAGAAATAGCCCACCAGTGACTCATCTTCTGTTCACAGATGATACGATAATCTTTGCAAAAACTACAGGGAATATGGCCCAAGCAATCTCAGAATGCTTGGCAAAATACCAACAATGGTCGGGACGAAAAAATTAATTTGAGCAAGTCTTCAGTCTATATCACCAGGAACACAAATGCAATGATCAAAGCGAGCATCTTACAAATGTTACCATACAAAACGTCTTCAGCAAAAATGAGATATTTTGGCCTCCTTACCTTCTTTAGAAGGAACAAAAAAGAATACTACTAGGAATTATTAAGCAAAGTGGAGAAAGAATTAGAAGGATGGAAACAAAAATTGCTTTCTCAAGCAGGAAGAACCACTTTAATCAGAATGGTAGTTAGTGCGATACCCACATACTACATATCATCCTTCAGAATCTCAAAATCTATCTGCAAATCTCTAGATACAAGCTTCAAAAATTTCTGGTGGGGTTTCTCAAAGGATGAAAATAGAATTCTAACTCTCAAGTCATGGAAGTCAATATGCAAACCAAAAGATCAGGGTGGATTGGGACTACGACAGATGGGAAAAATGAATTTTGCTCTTTTAGCAAAAACAAGTTGGGAAATTAATGAAGGAAACGGGCAACTATGGAAACTCTTTTTCAAGAATAAATACCTTGCTAATTTGGATTTCTGGAATGTCAAATCTCGACCCACAAACTCAACTACTTGGAAAGATATTCTAAGCACGAGGGATTTAATCAAAAAATGTAGATGCATTCAAATCACCAATGGCCTCTCAACAAACCTATGGAATGAACTTTGGATACACACAATGCAATACTTCAAACCAAGGTCACTTCAGAATTCAAATGAGATGCACCCTCATCTGTCAGTAACAAATATAATTCAACAAAATCCATTGAGATGGGATATTGCAAAGATGCAAACTCTGCTAGATGAAGAGACAATCAATGAAATAAAGAAATTGTCATTGCCTTCTATCTCTCAAAGACCCAACACAGCAGTATTGATCCCAAACTCAAGTGGAAAATTTATAGTTAAAGCAGCGTATAAACTAGCGATAGCAGAGCAAGAGTTGACAATACAGATACCTTTCCATAATCTTCTCAAATCTCTTTGGAAGCTCAAAATCCATGATAGACACAAGTTACTACTATGGAAATTGTTGTAGAACATTATACCTACAAGTGTTAAAATCAACCAGGTTTTAAAAAAGGAAGAAGAAAGGTTTTGACCCTTTTGCAATCAACTCCCTGAATCGGCTTTATATGTCTTTATCCATTGCCCTATAGTTCAAATCATTTGTTTGCACTATCCCTAGCCTTTGCATATAGGAACACTTCTCGTCCTCTCAATGTCGGATTGGATCCGAATGATTGTTTTTGCAGATAAGGAGCTAGGTTTAAATGACAGTGAAAAGCATAGCTTCCAATTATTTGCAATCATTGTGATGGATTTTATATGGAAAACCATATATGATATCATTCACAATCAATTACAATTTTCCATTGAAGTAACAAAATTACAGGTGGGAAAAATCTATCAAAGCTACGTGAAGGCATGGGAAGTCAAGAAGAGAAACCTTTCAATATGGAAGAAACCACCTCACTATTGTAGGAGTTTTTCGTTTGATGCCACTGTTAGATCTAACTTTTCAGTCGCGGTGGCAATCTGCATAGACCACATTAGAAAGATTCTAGAGATACAAATTGAAAAGCTTAATACAATCTCCCTCTTCTTTGCTGAGTCAAAGGTAGCGTTGCTAGCGACAAGGATAGCTCTACAGAGTAAGGAAAAACAAACTGTCCTTGAAGGTGATTCACAACAGGTTATAGATGCAATATAGCGCAAAGAATCCTTTTGGCATATCACTCCGATCATTGATGATATTCAAGACATCCTCTCCTCCTTCTTAGGATGGATGCTAGAAAAAATTAACCAATCTGTGAATCGGTGTGCGGACTCTGTTGCCCGATGGGCAACTACAAACTTTGTGTTGGAAAGCATACCCACTCATTCTCTCTCTAGATGCATTATTTTCTTTGGAGAGTGGAAATTGTCAGCCCTAGTTTGTAATATTACGCCTTCTATTTATAATATATGCAAGCTTGATTAGAAAAAAAAATCTAGTTTCACTATTAACTTACTATATCTAAATAAAAAATAAAACTAAAAAAAGGAAATTAAAGAATAATTTTAATTATATAATTTTAAGATTTATAAAAGAAAATATTTTTAGCATATGTTTGGAGTTTCACTGAAGTCGTAAAAAAATGCTTAAATAACACTTTTAAGTCTTTTTGAAAGTCAAGTACTTTAGGTGTATATTTTTTTTAAGCACTTTAGGTGTATATTTACTAACAATGAACAACTTTTTAACTTGATATGTTTATATGAACTAAAAAAAAACTTGATATGCTTACATTTACTGTTTGAAAGTCAAGGGAAGTTGAAGAGAAACAATTATTGGAAAACCCTATTCGCTCTCTATCCATTCTCTCTCGCCTCTATAGGGGGGAATTCCGTCCAATCCTATAGTTCTGAGGAGAATTTTATAGACAAAACCGGACCTATTCAGTCTAGGATTTTTTCAGCTTGGACTGGATTGAGTACTACGTAGGATCGTACTAAATCGATCCCTTTAGGTCCAGTCCCTGGTCGGTTTACTTGATTTTTATACTATAACTTTATATATATACTATTCATATACTATAACTCGTATAATATGTTAATATATTAATATGTACTAATACTATATATTTATATATTAAAGAATCTAATAATACTTTGATACTACATAATATATATAAATAATATACATTATATAATTAGTTATATACAACTATAATTATATAAATAATATATATAAATAATAAAAATATATATTATATTACTTATTTGATTCAGTCTAGGGTGAAAAATCATTGGATCGAGCCTAGACCGAATGTCTTTCGGTCCTATAATATTTGGACAGAGACCAAATCTAATTTTGGTTCAGTTCGGTCTGGTCGGTTTTTTCGATTCGGACTGGCCAAATCTCTCCCCTACCTTTCTCTAGATAAATAAACTAGTCTAATGTAAAGGGAGGGTTGGAGCATCGGCTACACCCTCCCTCCCTTCCTTTATACCTGCTTTCTTTTTCTCCTTTCTTGTAGCTTTTTTTTTTCCAGTGTTTTTTGTATTTTTTCATGCAAAGCAAAGAGAAATAACATTGGAACATTTTTCAGTGGCCACCAACCACCACGTACACCACCACACGGTTTGGTATCTTCTGATCTATTAGACTATTGAAAGCCTCGTCAAGAGTAGCGGCGCATAGACTACACACGTGAGTTGAAGTTGGGGTTTGACTTTCATGTGCTTTCACCTCGAGAGCTCCACCGCCACCACACACGGTGGTTCTGAACTTAGCGTTGTCGGTAGTTGCAATGTCGACATTCCAGCATACCCCTAGGGTGGCGCGTGTCCCCCACGCGCCACTCCAAGCTCTTTTATCTGTGGTTTTTGTTTTTTCAGCGTTTCCCACTTTTTGCTGTGTGTGGTTTTTCTATATCGTAGTTTTTTTAGGTATAATAAAAATAAATAGGCTATTCATTTGTTTATCCTTCTTGTCTTATAGAAGATGTGGGTGGGTCTTTCCCTCTCCTCCTTTAGAGAATGTGGGTGGTACATCCCTCTCCTCCCTTGGTGGATGTGGGTATTTTCTCTCTTTCCTCCTCCGGAGGATAGAGATTTTTATACTCTCAAACAAATTGAGTTTAAATCTCAGAAGGTTTGTTAGTAGAGAGGTTATAAAAGTTTACACAATATACGTCATAAATAAATTTGTGTGAATGTGCCCCAAATAGTTGAGTAGTTTGGCTTGTAATCAGGTTTTTTTTTTCTGTTTTATCAGTCACGGTTGTAACTTCGAATTATAAAATGAAATGAAGTCATTTTCCATTAAAAAAAAAGAAGTCAAGTGCTTTAGGTGTATATTAACTTTTTAACATTTACTATTTAATTTTGTATATTTACACTAACCTTGATATGTAAATGTAACATAATTAAAAAATTAGTAATGATAAAAAAATTAATTGTAATCACATACACTATAGGTGATATTTTGGATACTTTGTGTTCATATATAAATCATGCAACGAAATTTGTTATAGTCAAGGCACTGGCCTTGAGGAAATCTATGGGTTTCTAGTTTGGTCATCAAGGGTGATACTAGAAGGAGATTCTTAGACAATTGTGAAGGATACAAACAACATGAAATGTTAGAAGATAATTATAAAGATTATGAAAATATGATTGTTGATACTTGGAACATGTTCATAGAAAACTTAGCTGGAGTGTTTGCTTTATATATTGGGAGGCCAATATTGTGGCACTAAATTGGTAAAGTTAGCTCTTTCAAGGATATGATCATAATATTTAAAATCCAATATTCGTAATTTTTACTTCCAAAGCCCTTTGTTAATTTGTTTTCAAACAAATGTAATACATTTGAAAGTACTTTAAACATACGGTTGTTGTTAATGTCTTAATTTGCACAACAAGTTGTAAGGGAGGAAAGAATCATCCCCAGCCCACGATGATGATTTGGGCTTCGATATGATTTTTATATGTTTATCCATAAAATATATAATAAATAAGCAAATAAAAATAAATATAGAGAGAAATAAGAATTTACGTAGTTTTGTATAAAAGTCTACAACTATAAGTTGTTTGGGGATGAAATTCATTATAATGGATGATTTTACAATCTTTCATACCCTCAAATATCTCACTATAAAATGGTAGAATTTGGATAGATCCTTTGAAGTCACTATGTGTGGTGGAATTTGGCGTATGGAGCTTCTATGGAGTTCGTTAGACTTGTTGGAGATCTCCTCCTTATATAGAGGTTTGTTTCTTGGAGTGATTGAGTCTAACTTGCCTTAAGAAATATTTTCTTTTTAGAAGTTTGAGTCTCTTTCCTTTTAGGAATTTGTGTCTTTCCTCTTATGAATCTTCAACTTATCACATCTCTTCTTGACTTTATCTCTTAGCTTGATTTTTGGCCTTATAGGTTGCTGATTTGATCCCTACAGATGCTTGCAATTCTTAAGGGCGATTTGCTGGACAAGAAGACATTGAGAATCTTCAAGTCAATAATCTAGAGAATAAATTTTGAAAATTGGTTATTAGTTTCCTATTTGGTTCCTAGTTTTCTGTTTATCTTTTGCTAAATGGTAAGGTGCTTAGTTTGGAGAGTTACGTGAGAAATGTACTCGACTGCAATAGGTGCAAGCATGGAACTATGCTTGAGCGGGAATGTACTCGACTGTATTGGAGGTGAGCGCAAAGATCAATTTTGGCAGACGATGTATTCAATTGCATTAGGTGTGAGCGTGGAGCTCTGCTTGGACAGGATATGTACTTGACTATGTTGGGGGCTAAAGTGGAGCTTTGCTTTGGTGTGAGGTGTACTCGACCACATTAAGTGTGAGCATGTAGCTTGATTTTGAGTTTATTTATTTGTGTAGATGTTTGTCATGAGAGATTGTTTACTGTCGGCAAAGAATGCATATTTTCATAAATAGTTTTTTTGTAGGAATATTTGTGATCGTTTTTACTTTTGTTAATAGTAGTAATTTGTTGCCCCGTTGGTGTAAATTGTTGTTGGTGTTCTAGTTTAGTTGTTTATTGGTAGTAACCCGTGCCCGTTGATTCGTTTCTAAAGAAAACCCACTCGATGAGGTTATGGAGTTCAATGGTTTGTTCCTGAAGGTAACTTGCTAGTGGCAGTTGTAGCGCGAGCATAAACACTCAACATTTGTTGGAGAAGATGATTTGCTTGTATTGTTGTCCATGTGAGAGAGGTCGGGTAGTATAAAGAGTTGCTTGCTTGTTAGGTGTTTGGGAAGTTGGGAAATCCTTGACCTTTTCCACTTGTTGGCTCGTCACGAGGAGATCGGGTAGTCTGATAACTTGCCCCGCCTATTGATCCTTGATGAGAGGTGACTGGGGTGAGGTGATCCCTAACCTTTGGTCTCGTCATTTGTGTTTAAGGGTCACATTGTCTTTTGATTTCTGCACCTTTTTTCATGAGCACCATGAGTCTTTTAACTCGTCATTGGTGTTTAAGGATCGTGTGATTTCTTAATCTCCATGCTTTTTTTCATGGGTATCGTGAATCTTTTGACTCGTCATTGGTGTTTAAAGGTCACGTGGTTTTATGACCTCCGCGCCCTTTCTCATAGGCGTTGTGAGCTTTTGGACTCGTCATTAGTGTTTGGGTGATGCTTGACTACACTATTGTGGTGGGAGGTTAAGTTTGACCACCCTAAGAGGTTTTCACAAAAAACTAAAATAGGTTAGTGTAATAGAAATTGCAAGTTTGAGATTTGTAAACCTAAGTCATTTTGCTATAGTGTGGTGAAGGCTAGTGACACACGGATGATGCTCATGCATAGCCATGCTTTGTCATTCATGAAGGCCCCAAATGCTCGTTATACCATGCAGTTTATTGTGATGCAAATAGATTAAGATGCTTACGCGGTGCCCAAGTGGAGCTATGCAGCCAGTATTCCGTGTCACGCGAGCAATTTCCCGCAAAATATATTTCCCGAGTGTATAGTCACTTGGATTTTCGTGGAACCTTGAGGATTTTCGATGGGAAAAGTCTCCAAAAATAATATTCATTGTAGAAAAATGAAATACAAATAGCAAGTTTGAGAGAGACAAACCATAACAATTTTCGTCCATGCTTTCCATTTTTCCCTACTGTAATTGTTTGCTAGCAATAATTTCTTCGTAGTGGAAGTTGTTCATTCCTAACTCGCCTATAGTTCATGGCAAAAAACATTGACAGTCCGGATGGTTGATACTAGTGGATTCACTCAGTTGTGGGCGAGGAAATTCTCCATGGTCCTGTGTGTACAAGGTCAATGAGTCTGGCAAGGAGCTTATGTTGTGTGAAACCTAGGTCACCATGGGATGGTGAGGAGCTTTGTGGTATGGAACCTTGGTTACCTTGGCATGAAACTTGAACATATTGCATGCTCGATGGAGGTGCTCGTTGGATTCTCGTGGAACCTTGAGGATTTTCAATGGGAAAAGTCTCCAAAAATAATATTTATTGTAGAAAAATGAAATACAAATAACAAGTTTGAGAGAGACAAACCATAGCAATTTTCATCCATGCTTTCCATTTTTCCCAATTGGAATTGTTTGCTAGTAATAATTTCTTCGTAGTGGAAGTTGTTCATTCCTAACTCGCCTAGAGTTCATGGCAAAAAACATTGACGGTCCGGATGGTTGATACTAGTGGGTTCACTCAGTTGTGGGTGAGAAAATTCTCCATGGTCCTGTGTGTACAAGGTCAATGAGGGTAGCAAGGAACTTATGTTGTGTGAAACCTAGGTCACCATGGGATGGTGAGGAGCTTTGTGGTATGGAACCTTGGTCACCTTGGTGTGAAACTTGAACATATTGCATGCTCGTTGGAGGTGCTACGTTCCTATTATCCATTGAAGAAAGACTAGCTAGAGCTTTTGGAAACTTTCAATGGCATGATATTTACTCAAACACTGTTGTCTCTATCCTTATGTTCAAAGCTCAAATGATAGCCCACTTCTTATCTTGGTGGATGAGAATCATCGGAATGTATAAAGTAGAAGAGATTAACCTTTCCAATATGAAGTATGTTGGGCACAAAGAGAAGATTGGCATTAGATAATTGAGAGTGAATGGAACAAGCCCAGGTTGGTAGACAATAAAATTAGGTGCATGTCAAACGAAGGAAAGCTGATAACTGGAGCAAACATATTTATGGCAGTACAAATAAAGCAATCAACTCCAAACTTAGCCAAATCCCAAAAATTCATCAGCAGAATAAATGAGACTTAAATGTCAAGATAAAAGCTCTGCAAAAGGAAGTTGATAAATTACTATACGAGAAAAACCTTAAATGAAAACAAAGGGCAAAGCAAAATCAATTAAAGGAAGGAGACAAAGATACTAAAAAAAAAATTCACTAATGTGCTAGCTAGAGAAGAAAGGTAAACACCATCAAAGGCATTATAGATGATGATAGGAGTGAGGCAGACACACCTAAAGATATCGATAAGCAACTTCATAAAACTTGTCAAGAGCTTTTCACCTCATCTAGACCAAAAGGAGTGGAAGAGTTCTTGGTTATCATGGAACCCAAAGTCGATGCAGAGGTCAATAGAAAACTTTTCAAACCTTTCACTACACAGAAAGTGAAGGAAGCAATATTTTAGATGAATGCTCCTAACTGTCCTGCAGAGATGGCTTCCCAACAACATTTTATCAGCAACAATGTAGCACAATAGGCAAAGAGGTTAGTGATGTTGTTTTATATGTTTTAAACTCAACTGGCTTGGTGAATGAAGTTAATGATACCTATATTGCTCTTGTTTCAAAGAAAGAAGTCTCTTGTCAAAGCCTCTAACTTGAGACCATTCTCTCTTTATAATGTCAATTATAAATTGATTTAAAAGATTTTAACAAGTAGACTCAAGAAAGTGCTACCTATAATTATTTTACAAACTCAGTCAACTTTTGTACAAAGCAAACTTATATCAAATACCATCATTGTAGCCTTGAAACTAGACATGAGTAAGGTATATGATCGAACTAAATGGAGTTTTCTCAAATCTATGATGTGGAACCCGAGCTTTAAGCAAAGATGGATTGATCTAGTTGTGAAGTGTTATGAATTTGTCTCTTATGCTATCCTGATAAATAAGATTCCACAATACCCTTTCAAGCCATTTAAGAATATTAGGCAAGGTGATTTTTTACCACCTAATTTCTTTATTATATGTGCAAGAGCTTTGAGCTCATTACTTAGGGAGACAAAAAAAGATGGACCCATTACCAGATTGTCTATTGTTAGAGGCAAGAATCTCATTAATCGTAACTTCTTTGTTGATGATATCATATTACTTTGCAAAGCTAATTCGATTGGATTGAGCATATTGATAAGTATTTTTAGCATCTATGAAAAGGCTTATGGGTAGAGATTAAATATGGAAAATACTTCAATTTAGCCTTGTTTGTTTTGGGAGATGAAACTAAAAACTAAAAATACATTTCAAATTGTCATTACACTTTTTCAAATCTCTATACAAAATATAATAAAAAATTCAACTTTTTCAAATTCTCATACTATTTTTTCAAATCTCCATACAAAATTAATATTAAAAAAATATCTTACAACAATATTTTTTTTTTTAACTTTAATCTCATATCATCTTATCTCTAAAAACAAACAGGACCGTTAAGTAAGAAATCTCATTGAGAAGTGCAAGACAATATATTGAGCATAGCTAAAATCAAATCAACATTACATTATGAAACATACCTTAGTTTGCCTGATTTGGTTGGAAGATCTTGAGCAAAATCTTTTAACAATATATTAAATAAAGTCAAGTTAAGGCTTAGCAGTAACAAAGTAAAAACTCTCTTCCAAGCTAGAAAGGAAATATTTTTCAAGGCTGTTGTGCAAGCTCTTCCTACTTACAACATGAGTGCATTCAAGCTCTTAAGTAGTGTTCTTAGAAGTATCAACAGAGTTATGCAAAACTTTTAGTATGAACAACAAGATAATGAAAATAAGATACACTGAATTACATGGAGAACAATGGAAAAGATAAATCAAGAGGAGGTATAGGGTTTAGAGACTTGAAGAACTTTAGCCTTGCTATGTTTGCTGAGCAAGATTGGAGATTAATGCACAACTCTTCATCTTTAGTAGCTCAAGTCTTCAAGGCCAAATACTTTAAGGTGGCCTCTTTCTCTCAAATGAAATTGAAAAGTAAACCGTCATTTATTTGGAGAAGTATTGTTGCAAGTAGGCCTTTAATAGAAAAAGGCACTATATAAATGATAGGAAGAGGACACCAAGTAAGCATTTGGCAGGATAAATGGATTCCTAAGTCAACAACCTCTAAAGTCCAAAGCCCTATTCGAATACTTGAGAGTAATGCCATGGTTGAAGAGCTTATTGATTCTGACACTAGAACTTGGAAAATTGACTTAATTGAAGACATTTTTTTTAATGAGAAAGCTGACTTGATAGTGCAAATCCCTATGTCTTTCTCACAATTCTGATAAGTTTATTTGGGAAGGCTTCTCAAATGGTCAATTTATAGTCAAGAGTGCTTGTAAAATAATTTATAGATAGCTTCAGAGGGTCAGCCTTCCTTTAGTTATATAAACCAAAAAGTATGGCAATAATTTTGAAACTTGCAAGTCCCACCGGCAGATAAAGTATTTTTATGGAAAGTTTGTCTGGGAGCTCTTCCTACTCAAGCCAATCCAAATGTCCTATCCGGAGGAACAATAAATAGTGGCTCATGCAATATGGAATTGTGTAATAGGAATAGATATTTAGGGACAATGCTCAAAGAAAATTTAGAAGAGTCACTTCCTTATTGGCATATTTGTAGAGATAATGGAGAAAATTTTTTAAGCACTTGGATGTGAAGAGATGAAGGAAGTGGCAATTGTGGCAAGAAAAATATGACAGAGGAGGATTTTTTTTTTTTTTAATGTAGAAGTTTCTCATCTCTAGGATAGTAAAAATTAATCTAAAAATTGGCCTAGATTGATTGATTTGATTTGGTTATGGACTGGTCCAATTTGGGACCTTTATTGTAAAAATCGGTCAAATCCAACCCGATTTTGATTTACATTTTCTGGGACTAAATTGGACTTGTACACATATTTATTTATTTTTAATTAATTTTTAATATTATATATAATATTTTTTAATATTTTTTTATAATTTTTATATATAATATATAGTAATATAAATTATAGTTATATATAAAATAACATTATTTTATAATTTATAACATAAAATTTAATATTAAACATGTAAATTTACTTGATCATATGTTTTAAATATAAAATATATATAAAATATATATAATACATTTTATAGACTAATACTATTAGTAATCCACTTTAAATTTATGTATAAACTACCATATAAATCATTATAGTATTAGTTATGTTAAAAATATATCACTATATGATACTATTAACTATAGTGATATAGTAATTAGATATAATATAATTATATATAAAATAATGTTATTATAATTTATAAAATAAAATTTTAATTTTAAATATGAAAATTTAATCGATCATATGCTTTAAATGTGAAATATATACTAATAAGATTTTGTCATATGAACTGCTTAAACTGAGAACAAATATTTAAAAATAAAGTAGTTTTTTTATTGCAGATTTTTTTAGTAAAATATATTTTTGTAATAGTAATAATTTTTGCCATAAATCAGATTTTTAAAACAGTTTTTTTAAATAATTTTGTTTTAGAAATTGAAATTTTATTACAATCATAAAATCAGACTAAATCAGATTAAAATCGGTAAAAATAGAAATATCGATTTATTTCAATTGATTTATAGAGATAATCAATACGTAATTGATTTTAAAAAATAAAAAATAAATATTACTGATTTAGTTCTAAATTTTAACTAAAATCGAATCAAACCGAATCCATTATACTCATATAACGGAGTCAAAGCTCCAATCTCTCTTCTTCGGTATGACATTTTTGAGGGAGGCGGGCAACTGGCCAGAGAAAAAATGGGGAGAACGGAGAGAGGGGTGTTTTTTAGCCTCCAGACTTTTCAACGTACCGTTTCTCTCTCTAAACAAATAATATATGTACTATAGTTAAAGGCACGAAAAATCAATACAGCTAATTACTATATTTTATATGTGTATATATATCTTAAATTTTCATGCCTAATATCATATATATATATATATATATATATATCTAACAAATAACGTACGAGATATCACGTTTTTATTTAATTTAACATATGATTTGTTATTTTTATCTTTTTTATTATAACATATGTGAGAATTTAAATATAATAACAAAAATAACAAATCGATTAGATGAAAGTGTTTGATGTAAGGCTTTTTTTTATAGCATATATATATATATATATATATTATATATAAAAGTGGAATTATATAATTATGACGTGGCATTTTATCTATAAAACTTAAAATTAGGCTATTGTTGACAATAATTAGAATAAAAAATAAAATATTGAAATGTTATGTTTATAGAGTGAAAATATTTTAAAAATAATTATTTATTATGAACTGTTGCAATTTTTAAATTTTATTTAATTTCTTATATATAAATATATAAATCGATTCAAAACTTTACTCAAACGAACTATTTTAATGTTTACATTGTTTCGTCAAACCAAATTGCACTATAAATCATTTCAAATTTCGCTATTATAAAATTATGTTTTTCTAAAGTTTTGTTTTGATTAGGAAATGAGATGAGTATAGTTTATTTATTATTATTATTATTATTTTAGAATTTAAAAAATGTGAATGAAATTTGAAAAAAGTGAATTAAAATTTAAAAAAATTAGATTGAAATTTATATTTTATATAAAAAATTAAAAAAATATAATAATAAAATAAAAATAAATTAACATAAACTCAACTCATTTATTAATTCAACCAGAACCCAAATCTCTCTCATATATAATATACGTTATACATAACAATTAGTTATAGGCTCCTATGTATAATAGTAATGCTTCATGCCTTCAAGTTTTCAACCTTAATTATGGGTCTGCCCCTGTGAAGCTAGTTGCTTGCTAGGCCTATAATTGGATTTCTTCCTACCCTACCCTTGACAAAAGATGTCATGTGGACAATTTTTTTTTTTTTACCTCCATCAGAAGAATATTAATTTACACTACAGATCCGAGGGCACAAATGGTCTTGCGTGCCCCTCAAGTACGCCGCCCGGGCATATGAAGGCCCAACAATAGAATATACGGACCGTGCTACAAGGCCGATTCAATCAAATGAGAAGTGTAAATATACTTTTTTATTATTTTTTCTTTTTATTAATTTTTATACATCTTTAAAAATAGAAAAAAAAAAGACATAAATAGCATTGTCAAATATAGTTAGAATAATATTTCTCAAGAGTCGGTTCAACCGTTCCGACCCAAACCTCTCTATCACGGTCCACGGATTTTTTTTTTTTTTTTGAAAAGCGGTCCACGGATTCACGTGGATGGGAAGAGCAGCTTTCCAATTTATTTTGGATCGACGCAGAATTTTCCATTCTATCCAATTTTATTTTAATAACTTGTATTTATTTGTTATTTATTTATTTATTATTATTATCATCGTTAATTAAAGACAGGCAAAAGTCCGAAGGGGTGGTTTGGTCACCAGGCGCGTGAGAAAAGTCATCTGCAATAACGTATAACTTTGCACGTAGCAAACTACGGCGTGGCGCAATGCGATTCGAGGACTGGACTAGACCCAATTCGTAATTCCAATACGGGTGGACTCTTGCTTTTTAGCAGATCTGGTTTTTTTTTTTTTTTAATGGCTTTTGCATTTCTCAGCAGAATCTAACAGTTCCACGCTCCAGTTTAGCGCGTGGATTAACACCACTTTCGCCACATCCGTTTCTAGTATATAATTTTTCTTTTTCTTTTTATTGAGAAAAATGCTTTAATATATCAATCCGAGTTCTCTCTCATCAGAGACTTCGCTTTGTCATTCTTTTGGCTCTCGCTTCGGCGTCGGCTCGTTGTCCTCTTCGGATTCAGTCTTGGTGGCCATGAAAGGCTTGAAAGCTAACCTCTCTTAGCTCCTGGTGCTACCTCTCGTCTCTCTCTCCCTCTTTCTATATGTTTGTATGTATGTATGGATGTATGTATGTATGTATGTGTCCAGTGTATATATAATTATATATAGTTTGTGTATCACGTTTTTTAACTCTTCGAAAGGAAAAGAAAGAAAAAAAACCGTGCGTTTGTTCACGTTTCGTTTATTTTCTAATCCATGGCTGCCAATCGGAGCATAACCATGAAGACCCATTTTTCTCAAGCTTGTATGTTCATGTGGGTTTCAGCGTCTTGCTCTTTATCCATTAAAGTGGAGTAAAATTTCTTTATGTTTTGTATTTATGGTTTGCTTGTTGTACGATTTACTGTATTCGTACTTGGCTCTAAGTTTTAGCGGTTGCTTGTTATGTGAATAAGTCGAATTATTTTGGATCATATCGTATTGGATTCTATTTGAGAACGGTGGTTCTTGTTGTCTCGGTGGTTCTTGTTCGTTTCCTTCTTTTTCTTTCGTACTTCTTTTTCTTGTCTGTTCTTTTCTTTCTTTTCTTATTGGTTTGAAAGCTTTTAGTGTTGTTGGTTTGCTAGGATTATGCTGGGTTTAATTATTGCGATAAATGTGCTTATATATTTATGCGAAAGTTTTGTTTTCGGATGTGACGATCCCACTTTTATTGATTTTTATTTCATATTTTTGCTTTTCAATGTGGATCCGGGGTTGATTACCTTGTTCGGGGTTTGCAACAAGACATGCATGTGTTCCTTGTTTATGTTACTTCATGTTATGGTTAATTGAACTTGTTCACAATATATATGTCGTTGGTAGATTTGGGATGTTGTTCCTCTTGAAGTTGGTATATGGTCTTTAATTTGTTTCTTGTTAATGGGAAATTTCAATCTTCTATATATCTGCATGCTATAGTGGCTCATTGGAACTGGTACTTGGCGGTTGCTTTTCTGGAAACCTATTGTTTTATTTCGAATTTTATTCGTATCAGTTTAAATATTTCGCATTTTTTTTTTCTTGCTTGAGCTATTTGAGAAACAAATAATAATATAGGTGGTTGTAAAAGATTATGATAACAATCTTAATAGCTCAAACTGTGAACAATCATGTTTTCTTTATTTTTTTCTGACTAGATTTTTGTATTCATACAACGTAGAGAACTGTTAATCATGTCCTGGTTGTTAAATCGCTACTTATCCTAAAACTTAAGCTAATAAGAAGATGTTGATTAATTTAATTATTTAATTCACATTCCAGCACTTTCTGTTATATGTGGGTCAGGCTCTTCCAACATGTGAAATATTGAATTAAATGGGAGTGAAGTGTGGAGTCCAAGTTCAAACTTAGGACCTCATCTATGATATCATATGAAATCATTACTTACATTAAAAACTTAATCTTATGAGAAGAGGTAAATTTAATCATTTCATTTATGTCCTAACATTAGGAACTTAAGAGTAAATGTTTAATAACAAGCTTAAGCCGTAAATGTATCAGATAAGCCATGCAAATGCATTCAATATCGGATATCCTCTGGGGTTTGCTAAGAGAAAAAAGAAGAAATCCTATGGAGATTGGGGACTGGTATAAAGGCCTGACATTTCCATAGAATTAGTGGATAGCAGTCTATGCAAGTATCATACATAATTGTCTGCTTCATTCTTCTTGTTATGCTACAATTAGTATAAAACATCACCAGCAAAAAATGTGATACATGCAGATGTGTGTGCAGCCCTTCTTATGAAGGGCTATCTAATTTTCAAGTTCCCTTACTAGATTATACTTGTAGCATTCCTGCCTCTTAAGTCTCTGAATGAACAACCATATTGGTTTATTTGATTCCTTTGGCAGATGGATTCTTTTCAATTCATGGATTCAGTTGTTAAAGTCAATGACCATGGGGATTGTGCTGAAGACGATGCATTTGATGAGCATTCCCTTTCTCCAGGAAGCTCTGATGTATATGATGTCTTTGGAGAACCACAGATACTTCCTCGAGTGGATGAGGAATACCAGGTTGAAATTCCACCAGAGTGTGGGTCTGTCTCTCTCTGGCTAACAAATAAACCAGCTGTTGCAGAAAACACAGTTGGTAGTGTTCATGATTTTTTAGTGGGATTGGCTGTACCAATAGTGTGGATTGCTGATAAAGTTGAGAACATTCATCCTGAACCACAGGAAGCTGTTGGCGATTCACCTGGAGTAGCCAACAAAGATGAGTCTCTAAGATCTGAATGCATTGAAGAGACCCCATTCGCCCCATTGGAGAATGGGGCGAACTTGGGAGAATTAGCAGAAGTGGATATGGAACAAGAGGGAAAAATTAAAATGCATGATTTGGATGGTGGCAAAGGCTACTGTCTGGTTCCTGGTTCCTTGGGAGAATCCTGGAATGATATAGAAGAGCGTAGTTTTATCCTTGGTTTGTATATTTTTGGTAAGAATTTTGTTCAGGTGAAGAAATTTGTTGGGAATAAAGAGATGGGGGATATCCTGTCATTCTATTATGGAAGATTTTATAGGTCTGATAGGTACCACAGATGGTCAGAATGCCGGAAAATGAGAAGCAGAAAATGCATATATGGACAAAGAATTTTTACAGGATTGAGGCAACAGGAATTCTTCTCCCGCTTGCTTTCGCATGTCTCAGAGGAATGCCAGAATACTTTAATGGAGGTATTTCTCAAATACTTGTTCTGTCATGAAAAATTGTAGTGCTTATAGATTGATAAACCCAGATGCATAACAAGACGATCAAAATAAATTGTATGCTGAAAAAAAGGTTGATCTTATGAGTAGTTTTCTACAAATTATACTCACTATTTGCTAGTCTTTTCATGGTAGTGTTCTTTTATCCTAAGATTGTAAGGTCACAGAAAGTAGTAGTAAGTTTATTTCAGTTGTTATAATTCATCAACAGGCACACAGGCATCCTTACTTTCCCATTTCCTTCAATTTGTAATTCATTTTTTTCTTGCTCATATCCCTACGGTTCCTTTCAGTTCTAAGAATTCACACTTTCATGTTGTTGGTTCACTAGAAGTATGGTTTCCTGCTTGTTTCATCCTAGATGCGATGAGAATTTACTGAATCTGTAAACTTGTACTTTTTTGTTTGAAGTTCTGCACAGTGCTCTGTTTCTTCTGTATATAAACATTACGCTTTTTACTCTTTGAAGTTCTTCACAGTGCTTTCTGTTTCTCCTGTATATATACATTACGCTTTTTACTCAAATTGTGTTCAATTTTATTCAGTCTTTCCAGTAAAAATAACTTAGTTTCTTTGCAGATTAACATATTTCAAATTTTTACTAGCTGGTTTTTCAATCATTACTTGATTTATTCTTCAAAATATTCTAATGTTAACTCTGCTCAAACTTCAAGTTGCTAAAAGTTACTGTCTTGAGAACTTTTGGGTAATGTACAAGTCCATTGTAGAGGGCATTTTAGATTCAGGAAACATTATTCCTTTCATTTGCTCTAAAATCATTTTCCTCTTCTCAATCCTTTCATCTTGGCAACATTTTGTCTTTTTAAAAATAAACTCCAATGACATCCCCCTTCCCCGACCCAAAAAAAAAATGAAATAATATGAGCTTTAACTGATTGGCAGGCCTCAAAGTCATTTGGGGATGGAAAAATGGTACTGGAAGAATATGTTTTCGCTTTAAAGGCCTTAGTCGGGTTGAGTGTGCTTGTAGAGGCAGTTGGAATTGGTAAAGAGAAGCAAGATCTCACAGGCATTATGGAGCCTCTGAAGTCCACTCAAGTGGCTCCAGTCCGCCCAGAGATACCAATTGGCAAGGCATGCTCCACACTTACACCCTTGGAAATTGTTAACTTTATAACAGGAGACTTCCGACTAAGCAAAGCCCGATCAAGTGACCTCTTCTGGGAAGCTGTTTGGCCCCGTTTACTTGCAAGAGGATGGCATTCTGAACAGCCTAATGGCTCCAAGCATTCTCTGGTGTTTCTTATTCCTGGAATTACAAAGTTTTCAAAGAGAAAACTAGTGAAGGGTAACCACTACTTTGATTCTGTTAGTGATGTACTGAGTAAAGTGGCTTCAGACCCTGTGCTTCTTGAGCTTGAAATTGAAGAGAGAGGCAAAGAAGAAAATGGGTGGACTGATGAAACAAAAGTAGACCAAGAAGATTTCCCTGATCAGCAACGCCACTATTATCTTAAGCCTCGTACTCCAAATCACAGCACAGATTTATTGAAGTTTACTGTTGTGGATACAAGTTTGACCAATGGGAAAACAATCAAGGTGAGAGAGCTGAGAAGTTTGCCATCTGGAGTACTGAATACTTCCACCTTGGGAAGTGATTCTGAAGAAGATGATGTGGATCATTCTGAGGAGACAATGGATAAATCTCAATCTGCAGATACATCTGGCTTTGATATGGATGAGCCCAGGGCTACTGATAACAGTTTTGATCAGGAAATTGCTTCTAACAGTTTGGAAGAATTAGAAAATAATGTTTCCAACGAGGTATTTCGAGTTGTTGGCTTTAATTGTACTAATGTACCAGTGAATATCCCCAATGACCTGAAGACCAGTATTCAAAGCGATGCACAGCCTAAGAAAGCCATAAAATGCCAGTTGAACAGGAGAATGGGAGTGGAGAACAAGAACTGTTTGCTTTTTGTTACAAAACAGCACCAAAAATTAAATGCATGCAGTCAAACAGAGACAAACAGCAGACAACTCAACACCTTGCAAGATCCTACCTTAAAACAAGAGATACCTTGTAGCTCTGCACAAAATCCTGATTTTTGTGAGAATCCTCTTTCTCAAATAGATATATGCCAGGAGAAGAAAACATCTACCAGCTTGTCTGAAGGTAGCATAACCATCGGTTGTGAAGGAATTCTCAGTGGGACCTGTAATTCTGCTGAACATCTTCATGACGTACCTCAATCCGGGATGCTGATTGACCTGAACTTACCTATTCCTCCAGATGCTGAAGCTGATGATCTTCTAATGACAAAAACAAAAAAAGAACATGATAAAACGAGCATGGAACTGGATGATCCCAGTGTGGTGAAACTGTCCAATTGTGTGGCTAATTCTGAGCAGCAGCCCAACATAAAATACCGGAGACAAAGCATGCGGAGCCGGCCACCAACCATTAAAGCACTGGAAGCTCTTGCTTTTGGCTTTCTAGACCCAAAGCAGAAGCGAAAGAGTAGAGATGTCTCACAGCATGAAAACCCAATGTTGAGACCTTCTCAACGTGCCCGAGTTCAAGTGAGAGCTAATGAGAATATTGGTACAAGCGTGGTGGATTTAAAAGTTGAGGAGAGGGCAAATGGGGTTTGTCATAGTAATGGCGACTTGATGACAAAGCTGCAGGTTTGACTTTAGGGAAAAGGGGCTCAATGTCTCCGGTTCTGAATTAGTTTAGCTGCTCTGATACCGAGTGACAACATGAGAATGTGATTACCACCATTCTTTGTTGTTCTCACAAGCTCCGAAATAACCAGATCATTTGACTCCAATAATGACCCGTTACTACGATGAGCAGGCAGTTCTTTCACTCCTTTAACTTTGTACAACATTTGTGGCGTCAATTACAGTAATGTCCCGTTGCTGCTATGAGCAATCTAGATGTATTCGCAAATGAAACATGATGCTGGTCTTCTCTCTATGAGGCTGTTTTGATAAGACAAATCTCTTGTGGGCGGAGGTACCGAGAATCACGAAGCCAGGATGAGAGAAAATGTAACTGTCATTTGAACTTATGACAGAATTAAAGTTCCAGTTTCTCTAGACTTCACCTTGCAGGGGCTGTTCTTAGTTATTAGTTGCAGCACCAGTCCCCCATTCTCAACCAGAATACATGTCACTGCTGTACTGCTCAGTTTCTGATCATGTTTCTGGGCAGCCATGTCTCTATGAGGCTGTACTGTCATGTACTGCTCAACCAGATACACCAGAAAGAGTTGTAATTTACTATCTTATGACTAGTGTATATATCAATTCATTCAACCCCGATCTGAGCCTTTGAAACTAAAGCTACCATGAATCTACTATGCAAATGGTTTACATCTGATTGAAAGGTGCAAATTCTTTGCGACTTTGTCCTTTTTTATTACTGTTAACCAATGTCAACTCATTTTTCTAATTGAGTAGAAACGGAACCATTTTATAATTTTTTATTTTTTTTATCACTCTATTGTAAAATGGAGGGTATTTTATAGTTTTAAAAAGTATTTTTCACTAAAAAAAATGAAAAATAAAGTTGTAGAATGGCTAAAAATACTTGTGTTTTTTTTAATCATTTTACTAACTAACTTGTTGTACTTCAATTCAAGAGTTACAGAGCGCACCAAAAGTTAGAGGGCGCCAAGTGCCAACCGATGATGATTAGGCTGAAATCAATCGGTGTATTATTTCTTTTTATAGTAATGAAGAAGACGTTAAAATTGGAGTTATAACTTACATCTAGATTTCTCTCCATCTCTAATTTATAGCTGTAAGGCCGATCTTCGTTATCTAATGGAATCTTAAAAATACCATTCAGAAGTGATTCATGAATCCATTTTTATTTTCAGGAAAAACAAAACCTCTTTGAAGTTTTAACTAATTTAGTCACACAGATGAGATTAGAAATATGTGAATGGTAGAAACATGGATTGAGTTAGAATTTTTTATTAGATTTTGAAAAATGAAATAGAAAAAGTTGAATAAAAATATTATAAAATTAAAATATTGTTGGAATATAATTTTTTAATATAATTTTTATTTTAAAATTTAAGAAGGTTGAATTATTTTTTTGTATTTTATTTAAAAGTTTGTAAAAATTATAATAATTATTAATGATTGATTAACTTTAAAAAAAAAATAATGACTAAATGAAAAATTTGAAAAAGATAGAATTTGCCTTTTTTTTGTTTTATTTCTTTCAGCATGAACCAGCATAAGTTTGTAGACTTTGCCTATTTCTGATTTATTGGCTCAAGAATACTTCTTACTCTTATCTACAAAAACTGTTACATTGCTCCATCTATTTATCTTAAGGGATTGTTTGGATTGAGAAACACTCTCAAGTCTTAATTGATCTTATTTTATTATTATAATTTTCACACAAAATATAATAAAGACCATCTATTTATCATAAAGAGTTGTTTTGATTGAAACACACTTTCAAGTCTTAATTAATCTCATCTTATCATTATAACTATTACAAATTTTTGCATAAAATACAATAAAAAAGTTAACCTTTTTAAATTTTAATTCAACATTTTCAAATTCTCAAATAATATTAATAAATGTTAAAAAAATAATATTCTAATAATATTTTTTTCAACTTTTAACTAAAATCATCTAATCTAATCTTAGCATCCAAATAACCTCTAAATGTCACATTGCAGCTTATAGCATCTAAGTTTTAAAACAACTATTATAGTATGAAACTTTGTTTACTGAGCATATTAGAATTATGAGTCTAGATCTGATTTTGTATAATTATACTTGAATTAAGGATGAATACCACATTTGATGAAGATCTCTTCTTCACCACTCTATTGCAAAGTGGTTAAAAACATACTCCAGCACCGCAATGGCTAGCAGACATGATAATATTGTACTCTAAGTAACACAATTGGAAGTTGAGAAAAAGCCACCTAGTAAGAAAACTTAATGAGGTTTGTCATTTGCCGTAGATGAGAACAATCTTTTGTGTCGGCTTGGCTCAATATTAGCATATATGCTATATGGGGGGACAAACAAAAAAATATTCACAAATTTGGAAGAGAATTGACAATTATTACAATGAACATAATAAACCTAGCAATCTAAATCGTTCTATTATGTCATTGACCAATCTATTGTTGGTGATCCAAAAATACATCAATAAGTTTTGTGCAGATATAGCCCAATTAGAAATCCAAGTGGTGCAATAGAGCAGATTAAGGTATCAATTTTAATTACATCAATTCTCAATTTTCTTGCCGAAATTCTCTCCTCACATTCTCACTACTTGACATATTTAGATCAAAAGTGCCGACATTATGCATATAGAGACTGCTCTATATTGTTGGTGTCTATTGAGACACTAGCCGAAATGAAAATAACATATGTTGCTATTGTAAATAAGAAGGAAACCACATGAAAACATCGAGTTGTTATGGAGTCAACACGATAGATGACAACGTAGAGGTCATTTATGAGAGACCTCCGGGCAATACTGTTGAGAAAGAAAGGAAGATGAAGAGGAAGGCTAGAGAAACTTCAAGTACTAAATTTGTTAACGCTTTAACTCACATGAGCAATGATAAAACCATGTGCATGGTGGAGAGAAGACAAGCGGTCAACAAGGCAAACTTTGATGGAGTTGAATTACTAGTTGAAAAAAAACAAAGAGAAAGAATGATATGGAAAAAATGAATATTGATATGGAGATTATGAAATTAGATCTTGCTAGTATGAATGCAATGTAGCAAAGTATTTCTTGAATCTTTATAAAGAGATTTTTGAGGATTCACAGAAGCAGTTTTTATCTCCGTCTCTATCTCCATTTCAATCTTTTGAAGATGTGTAGCCATTTGTTGGTTTAATATTTTGAGATTGTTCTTATCCACTTAATATTGTAATTAAATACTTTACAATTGGTATTAGTAGTTTAGATGTACCTGGGCAACAACTATATATGCTTCTGTAGGTGTTTGCAGCAAAACCTAGATAGGAAAAATTAGAGATGGCTAAAAATTGTGTAGAAAAAACTAGAGTTAGGATGCTGTTGTTGGGATTGCATATGCAACTGCTGGGATTGACATATGTTGGAAAAGCTATAAGTTGTTGTTGGGACTGCAAATATGCTGTTGGAACAACTATATGTTTTCGTTGGCACTACATATGTTGGAATCTGTAATTCATTTTGGGTTATTTATTATATGTTGGTGAAATTCCTATTTTTTTGTTATTCATCTATATGCTGTTGTTATATTTTGTGATTGCATATGAGACTGTATATGCTGGAATATTGGAATATTGTGAACTAGAGAAATTTTAAAGAAACTCCAATATCTACAAAGTGGTCAGCTATTAATATGAAGATAACAGCCCACTAATATCCCTATGACACAAATGCAATGTACACCGTTAGCTTTGTGGATGCGTCTCATCCAGTCTTTCGGAACTCCCCTCTAGACGAAAACAAATTTTCCAATTCCTAAACTCCCCCCTCTCCTTCCCCACCACCCACCACCCCCCCCCCCCCCCCAAACAACCACCACCACAACACAAAATGGATGCGATGACCCCCTGGATGGATGCTGGCCTCCTCTTAGGTTTTCTACCCCTCTCTCGACTTAGTTCTCTCGTCTGTAGTGCCTTTCTCTCTCTCACGTCTTTCGTTTGCGAACTTCTCTCACGTTCCCCTCTGGGTTTCGCTGTAAATGTATGTTTAATTACAATGCAATGTTGGGTATGAGGAATTTGGAAGCTTTAGTGAAATTTGGGTTTGAGAAATCTCGCAGGAGAAGTGATCTTGTCGGTGTCGAAATGGGATTGTGGTGGAACAAGCCGGCGGAGAAAAACCCTCAAACCACAAGTGTTGTGATGGTGAGACGCAAGGGAGGCTCGAGTGTGACGAAAAGGAAGGGTTGTACGATGAAAAGAGGGACTCTGAAATTCTAGTTAAAAAATACAGAATGGAGAGGCTTTGAGAGACGTTGAATTGTTGTGATTGGGTGTGGCTTTGCCTATGTTGTATTTGCTATGACGTCTGATGTGGCAACGTATCATTGGAGGGCCGTTACTCCGTAAAAATTAAATCGTCTGCTCTATAACATTTTCCTTCCTAAAACATAGTGAACTGGAATACTGTTGATGTGTTGGAATATAGTGAAACTTTTGATTTTTTTTTTTTTGTTATTCATCTACAAAAAGGGTCAATTGTAGATGTTATTTTATACATATAAAAAAAAAAATAAAGATGCTATTTTATAGATTGTTAGATTGTAAAGAACTATAAATAATAAATTTTTATGATTTTAAAAAGTATGATGACTAATCCAATATAAATTTTGAGTAATTAGTTAATAGTTAAAAAGTAACATATTAATTAAGTTTTAAAAAATAATTAAAAAACTATTAATAATAAATAATAATAATATTTTATCATTATAAAAAGAGAAATGATACAGAGCCCATTGAAGGGCTGTTTGGTTGCCCGCTCCCAGTTTTTTTCCATTAAGAAAATTTAATAATATTTTGATTTTTTTAATTTTTTAAAAATATTTAAAAATGTTTAAAAGATTATGTAAAAAATAAATAAAAATAAGATAAAATACATTAAAGGACATAAGATGGGACCCTCCAATGAACTCCCTAACACTCCTGTTATAAAAAGTGCGATGACTAATTTAATATAGATTTTGAGTAATTAGTTAAAAAAAATTAGAAACTAACATATTAATCAAATTTTAACTTTTTAAATAACTAATTCAATGAGAATGGTAAGTCACTGGACCAAGAGGAGGAGCTACAAGCAGGACGTGGTCCATTAAAGAACGACCCACTTGGCTTTCCTCCCGAGAGTGAGTGTATAAGCGCAGCGTCTCCACAGTCTCCTTTATATGAAAGGCTACCTACGCTACGCACGGCCGATTAGCGCTTTAGCTAAGAGCCATTTTCCGCGTGCGTGTTAAAGAATGGGTCAGGCGTTGCGTCGAGCATCTGGAAGAATCAAAGCATCTTCTTCGAGTATCGATCGGACGCCGTCCACTTCGTCGAAATCGAAGAACGTCATCGATCAGAGACAACCGGCAGTGGGTTCCTCTGACGGACTGAGCATCTCGAAGACCGGCGACCCAGGCGTTCTCGGTTCTGGTTAGTTTTAGCTTATTCTCGCGTTCTTTTGTGTGTGCTTATTTTGGGGAATGCTGAATTTGAAGATCAATTTGGCTGTCGGGATTTCAAGTTCAACTACTATAAGCTTATTATTAATTTTCTTTTTTGGTTCTGGTATTCAGATTGAGCTTTGAATTTCGAAAGTTGAGGTAAATGGTTTTCTAAAATGCCTTTATTGGTTGACGAAAACACTGGGAAATTTGAGGGAAAAAATCTTGAAGCTATATAATTTTTTTTTCTATTTCTTTTCTTTCCCTTTTATTTGATAAACTAAAGCTAGTGTCATTGGTTAAGTACACGCTTATCTGTTACGTGATTATCATTTTTTAGTGTAAAAAAAGCCATTTTCCAGTTAGACGTTAATTTTGTGCTACATTAATTCTATGGACTCTAATTTGTTGATAAACAAATGAATTAAAAACACACATGTTAGGAAATTTACTGTTGTATTGCGAGGTTCTATTATTAAATGGAAACTCATATGTTTCATGGATACCGCATTAGAAACGTAAAAGAGGTTTCTAATTTCTTGGGAACTTGGAGGTTGATATGTTAACCATATGATGTTTTTCTCCATCTCTTATGTGTTTTTATGCCACATAGACTTCTATGCCATTAATTATTAGGATCGAGGATGCCGAATTCAGTATACACTGATTAATGGCATCACTTAATTTTTTAGCTGATACCCCAGAAATCAATGCCGAAAATGTACTTGAAGAGCGAGATCCAAAATATGATGCCATGCTAAGTCAAATGGTTGGTAGAATTTCATCAAAGCCTGGAGGGAAACTTGAGATGGGCGAGGTGAGTTACAGCCAGCTGCTACTGTTCTTAACTTTTTATGTTAAAACTATAATCTACAAATGGTTAGACTTCCCTTTCAAATATAGGCTTTACAACTTTTGATAGGAAACATAGGAAACATAGGCTTTACAACTCTCAGATTCTAAGGGAAAATCCTCCTCCCCGCCCCCGCCCCCTTCCCCTAAACATCTTTCATTTTTATGTAATGAATTAGATGGCTTATTTGCTTGGAACTTTGATAGAAAGTAAGTTGGTGCAATTTTAGGAATTTTAATATGGTAATTATTAATTCTGGTGTCGTTATTTTCATATTGTGTGTTTTGTCTTAGATAAAATCTTCCTCTATATTCAGGTTCAGGTCTACATAAAATTGTTTTTTTTTTTTGACCGCATAAAATTGTTTACTTGTAATGGATAATGGTTTCATTCTCTTATTTCATTATTCATTGAAATTTTACTTATTTTATTAGACTGAATCTTGTGCTTAAAATTTGCAGTGATATATTAAAACACTTTACCTTTATTCTTATTTTGGGAGAATGATATTTGTGCCAATAAAATTTTATTTGCAAACTGGTGAGGAGGACACACCTTCCATACATACAATTGACATGGCATGATTTGATTTGTAAGAGAGATTTAAAAATATGAATCTTAGAAATCAAATATTTCCACGTAAGCAATGTAGATGGCGAGTTCTGCACACCTGCTTGCAATAGAATAGGACACTTGTGCCAAAGAGTTCCGCTTGTTTAAATTTTAAGTTGCAGAATGACATTCTTAACTGTCCGTGCATGTTCTGTGTTCATTTCCTCTTTGATCTAACTTATTGAAATGTGTAAGAGAGAGTTGAGTGCCTTCCAGAGCTGGTAAATGCTCCGGACGGTTAATTTGATTTCAATGTGACAGGCATTTGTGGTGGAAAAGTATAATAAACCCATGCCAAAACTGCGGAATACAAAACCGGATTCTGGCGGGTATGAGGAAAGGCCTGTCCCTCCAGGAAGCCTGAATGTGGCACAGCTGCGTCACATAATCCTCTTGCACCAAGGCAAAGCCGACGACCATGATGGACCTATGAATGTCCAACAGATTGCTGAAAAGTTCTGTGTTGATGTCAAGCAGGTTGAAGGAATTCTGCAGTTTGTAACACTGCCCCCAGAGGACAGCAGTAAACAAAAAGACAATAAATGAAGAAGTTTGTTTTTTCCCCCTCTTTTGCCCAACAGGATTCTGTTTAACAAGAGATGATTTTGATAGTTACATCTGCCAGAAGAGATCCTTATCATATAAAGCGAAATCACAGAGTTCCAGCTCGGTTTTTAATCAATCTCTGGGTAATTTTGTATTATAGTTCCTAGCCCGAGATGGTGAAGGACATCACAAGCTGGTTTAATGAATTTTGGGACATCTGAGATGATTGAACGTTGTTTACAATACTTGTAGTGGACGGTTGGGTAAAGAGTTCCCTAATAACTCTTTGCATGAGATGATTTGACATCGTTCATGATTCTTGTAGTGGAGATTCTTGATTCAAAGCTTTTATTCCTATTGAAAACCGTAGCATTTCTAATCTGAAAGGGTTTTTTTACGTTAAACTTGAAGACATGTTTATCACTGAGCGATGGTACCATGTTTTACTCTTGCAATATAGACACAACCTTTGGTAGTTATGATGTCAATGCTTCTCTCTCTCTCTCTCTCTCTCTCTCTCTCCATAACAACCTTCCATAGATTTTTCCTTTGTAAGAGCATCAAACCCGATAGACAAATGCACCAAAATTCTCTCTGAACACCAGACATTCGCAAAAATCTACTTGTCCAGATGATGATTTTTATTTTGTTTTGGGAGAGTTAGAGAATTGACACATTCCTTGTGTTAACACCCATATCAATCATGCCAACGATATTGACAAGTAACAATGCCGCACGAGAAGAAATCAAGTTGATTTTTATTTTGTTTTGGGAGAGTTAGAGAATTGACACATTCCTTGTGTTAACACCCATATCAATCATGCCAACGATATTGACAAGTAACAATGCCGCACGAGAAGAAATCAAGTCCAACAGCCATAACACCAATTACTTGATCATCATCCTACGAAAATGATACGATCTATTCCCTTAAATTTAATCGACACATGAAGATTGCGAAGCTCAATCCATTTGATGCATTATGCGAAGAACTCCTGCTCGTAGAATGGTCCCAAAAAACCTGCTATGGGACTACCGAGAAGGGGCAAAAAATACGGGAAATAGATACATAATTTCAAAGTGTGATCAGACAACCAAAAATCAAACAACGATAGAACGGCCTGCAATAGATTGATAGACGTCTGAAGAATGCTCAACCGAAAAATTGAGTCACAAGGTTAATTCCAATGACAAAGGAACGAGCATTTCCAGGTACTAGGCCGCTTCTCATTACTCAAGAAGGCAGCCAAGTCCGAGACGGCAAAACTTGAAATTTCCTTCATGACTCAACTTCAATGGTGTTTGACTCAAAAGAATCATACCCAGATGTCAGGTTCGAGTTTACTACTACTACTTTACATCTCTCCACACACGCTACACTATCCTTTTTATTTGTTTGAATTCTCTCTCTTCTAGAGCATACAAACTCATTCTACGAACACGAGAATTTGCAAGGAGACACATGCTTGGTATAATATGAGCAGTGCATAAATAGTAAATTTGTTTCCTTTTTCAATGGATTAATACCTGATATGTTGTCCATGTGCGTAGCACGGCTCTTGCAAGAATAAATTGAGAGGCTTTTAAAGGACAGCCGCATAACCAGCGCTTTTATAAAACAATCTCACCATTAAATACAGCTTCTAAAATCTAAAGTTGTTTGCTCTATCCTCAATTTTCTGCCATCTCTACAACTATGATTTTATGGCTAAATCAAATGAGAATTATTACAATTCCCCACTTATAAGGAGATTTCAATATTTCTATGGGAGAAAGAATGAGATGAGGGGGGTGAGAATCTGGTTAGTGTCAAGTCAAAGTGGACTTCAACCAAACTGAAGTGTACTCATAAGCCACAAATGTTACAGCACTGGCTGGTGCAGCTTTGACTGTTGATGGGACTATCCCCTTGTAAAGACCAGCCCAACCCTCTGAGTGCAAGATTTGGCGAACTGCATGAAACATATTTCTATAAGCATGATGCTCGACTCGAGTACCATATCTTGGGTGCCTTTGTAGTCCTTCGATCTGCAAGCTCAAACCAACCAATTTCAGTACTTTTTTGTTACTCTAGTTGTTACTCTAGTTTCCATTCGCCTTTGCGATCTCTGGAAAGAATTATTGATCTAAATTTAACTAAACTAACTTAGAAATATAAACCAAAAGCAATAAAAGAAGCCAAAGTTAATGACAAAAAGTTAATGCAGAAAATTGAAAAAAATATTTTGGTCTGGAAGGAACAGTAAAACCAATCTCATCCAGGGGATTGCAGGAACAATTTCATGGTTTGTGTAGTTAATTTCATAGAAAACATAACAGTAATTACCCCACAAAATAAATTTAAAATGAAAAGAAGTTGACAGACCTCTCAAAAGGAGGTGTAAAGGGGCATAGGGAGTGAAATGTGGAAACAGGATCATCATTGTATATAATATCCATGTGTAAAACAGGTCTCATCATCTAAATTTTCTACCCTTTGGTCAAAATAATTTGTCAATCCCAAAGTTTCTATAACCACTAACTATAATAGAACAAAGATTTCAAGAAGGCTAGAGATCTCTGCCTGGAATCTTTTCTTGACCACATCAAGTGGATGGCAGACAAGTTTGGCGCAAGTCCCAGCCATCAACCCACAGAGGAAATGCTGAAAGCTTGAAAGTCCATCTTCTGTACCGATTGAGCTTGAGTTAGAAAATCTGTTCCTGTTCCAGACCTACAATGGATGAAGCAGAATGCATCGAGTAAAAAACTGCCTAAAATGTCAACATGTATGCGTAAAAAGAATGATGGCTCTCTAAGCCGGCCATATTAAAGAATCATAACTCTAAAGAATTGGATCTGTAGTTGAAGTTAAGCAGTTTACTTGTGGTATGTTATCTAAATGCAGGGATCAGGTGCAGCACTTTTGTTTTTGTTTTTTGTTTTTTTTTGGGGGGGGGGGGGGGGGTACATAAATACATAAGCACATAGATATCATTCATGCCATATAGAAAGATCCTTGGCTTTGGTTGGTACAATATTAAAGTCCAAGCTTCAACCGAAGTCTCAGTATATAAGATCATACGAGAAGGGACTTGCGGCAGGATAGGTCTACAAAATTTTTCTTTCATATACACATTAGTTGAAAAAATAATAAACTTTTTAACTTGGATCCTTTGTTAAAGAAAAATTTCACTGTGCAAGCTTAAAATATTATAACTAATACCCTTATATTTCATTTTAAAAATGCAGACAAAAATTTAGTATAAGAGACATCTCTGTACGTTAAGAACATAAAATAAACTGGACATATACAGGACTTGCGACAGCTCTCCTTCAGAAGGATAATGCACAAAAACGCAAGTCTTAGAAATGTGGGGATGTAACCCCCAAAATAGAGAACCATATTCCTCCATCTCTAACAATATGTAAACAAAGAATCATCAATTCAAATATTGTAAAAAGGAACACTATAGCCATTGCATTATAAAAATTTGTTGGGGGGACCAATCCCCCCCCTCCCCCCTCCCCCCCCCCCCCCCCAAAAAAAAAAAAACCGTCACCTATATTTGAGTGAAGAATTTCTCAATTGAAAAGAGGACTACAATCTTACCACAGTCCATCGCTTAAATGTATCGTAGGTGCCAAAGTGCAGACCAGCATAAGGAACAATCTCCACCAGTGTTGGCAACAATCCAGCGTATAACCCTCGGAAGCCACGAGTTCTAACTATATCAACAAGAGCGGACTTCATGTTTGGATGCACCTAAATGTCAGCACATATTAATAAGCCCGTATCATACAGATGAGTTCAATGGCCTGTTCAGAAGTTACAAATTTTGCAGATAACAAGTATCAAAAGGTGGTGATCATTTTCTGAGCATATGAAGCCATGAGCATTTCCAAGAGCTAAAACGATTACATCCTTCTACATAATGAAAGGTCCGTGTTTTAAATGGAAGTTCGTTGCTTCCATAGTCAAGCTCCTTGTAGGAGAGAGAGAGAGAGGGAGAGCAACATGATAAAATAAGAACAAACACACTGAGTTGACAAGCTTTGAGTGAACAAAATATCTCAGTGAAGGCAAGAGAGGCTCTGAACAAATATCCTAGTAACTTTTACACAAAGAAAAACAAATTACCGCATCAATGTCATCTGAGCTGAGGCCAGCCTTATCTATTCAAGTCTTGTACAAAAACCAAATCCCAGAAAGCAAGCTATAAGAAGGAACTCAACTTTGCACTATGTACCGCTACCCCACACCTGCATGGTTTATAATCATAATTCATGCTATATGCTTACACAAGAGAACCTTGACAAGCGTCAAAGCACACTGGTGCCTCGAGCTTACTTAAAAAACTAAAACAGGGTCCCAAAGTACTGTCATCCTGTCAGGTCTACCCAAGGCTTGGCTGCTTGGCCTATCTCTTAGTGGCTCCTTTCAGGCCTCCTGAACCAGCATGTGCAGCACTATTGAACCTCTCCTAGATTGTGTGGCATAGCCTCAAATTCTATACCCCTGAGAAAGACTGGGTGGCCATAATAAGCTTTTGCTGCTAATCACCAGGTGAATTCAATTCAGTTGCCAAGATGCACACAAAAGGTCATATCCACCCAACAGAAGAGCAACTTGTGAGTGAAGGAAAATATGGCATCTCTCCCTCTCTTAGACTGAGGCACAAAAGCATTTTCCACAAACCACCTCACCCTCTTTTTTCTCCTATTTCTGAGATTTCTAACTGTTATTAACTTCAAGAAGATCATAGTATTAGCCCTCGCAGAAGAATAAATGTGTCTCCTAAATGCAACAATGACACAACGTACATCAAGCCATACGTGGGGATATTGCATGAATATAATTTCCAAAGTAGTCATACATAGTAATATTTTCTAAATTCATCTGCCGGCACTGTTTATAGGAAATAGCTTAAAAGGTAATGGCATCACATTCATTACAAAGACATCATATGGGATCCCAATCAATATACAAGTTCAAAACTATTAAACAAGAAAGGGCATTTATTTTGCTCTTCTTTTCTTCCTAGTATTATGCAGTATAAATCTGTCAGCAGAGTAGTTTTGCTTGTGATAAAGCCATTTCTTCAGAAGATTGATCAGATAAAAGTCAAATGGTAGACATAAATTTACAATTCAAGAATATATGTAACTTTGCAATTGAAAAGCATATGGAATGCAATCTGTAGAGCGATTCCTGAATTACAGAATCCTTCCTCAATATTCATACCTTTGGTTCACCCTGTGAAGCTAATATGGTTCGTAGAAGATCAAATGGATATGATCCAACAGTGGCAGCACACCCTGCTAGTGATCCACTAACATAGGATAGATAAGGACTCAATCGAATGTGATCCTCTGCATGATAACAGAAAGACAACCAACCCCAACAAGAGTATGAGAAATAGCAGGAAGCTAAAGATTTGATTATCTACAAAGTGGTTAAACCTTTTGATATGTTTAAATATGAATACAGACTTAATAAAGTTAGATGGTCACTACTACATAATTAGAAACAGTTACATTTTCCCAACATTGTATTTCCAGGGAGGAAAATAGACTGGTGGGCAGGGGGGAGGGGTGAATGGCCTAACATAGGGTTGGACAAAAGCATTTGGAACTGAGGAGTACATGGCACTGCATTAAGCATATGCTACAGGATGACACAACCCATTGGCAACCATGCCCAAGAGAAAGTTACAAAACAAACAAATCGACATTGCATTGTTTCAGGCAAAAATATTGGAGCTCCAATTTAATAAAAATTTTAATTAAAGAAAGAGATGAGAGATCAATCAATATTGTGTTCACCAGTTTGAGTCAAGATAGCCATATACTAAACCTCTTATCTAATAACTAAAATTAACTAGTGAATAATAACATCTATTTATTTTGATATGTAACAATAATAAGATCTAGTTATAGACTACCAAAGAATGAAGCAAAACTTTGAGAGATACCCATACTGGAAGAACCAGCAGCAAATGTTTTCAATTTGTGTTGCACTGTAAATTGGATGGCTGTATAAGGCATAACCATGAATAAAGCCGGGACATTTCCACGCCAAAAACCCTGTTGCAATAAATTAACCAGATAAGCTGAGGAAAAAAAGTTCTTTAACCCAGACTCTAAAATAGAAGATTAAAAAAAATAAAAAAAAATTAGAGCAGCATTAGATTGTCTTGATCCATCACACAGTGTTTTTTTTGGGGGGGGGGGGGGGGGGGAGCAGAATTGAGTACACTGCATTGTCTTCAAAAATCTACTTGAAGGCTTTATAACTAACAGAAAAGATTTGATCTACCCTTACTGCACAACTGCATGCATACGTATTGCAAGTCTAAACATTGGAAGCTAGGCATCCAGAAAGAGTAGTGAAGTAAGCCATCAATTCAGGAGTAAAAAAAAACCATTTTACTTCATAAGGCTAACTGTTTCACAGATTTATCTATTTTGATGGTTTCTGGAAAAGAATGCCAACACTTGAAAAATATTAAATCAACAAAACCTGTATTAAACTCCCACAACTTAACGAGAGTTTTTAATCTACAGTTCAACAAAAAAAATGGGGTCGACTAGGATCAAACCATGGAGATTGAGTAGCTTATTGCTCGGAAGCTCACTTCGGCATCCTTAGCCTATGAATTTTCTGTTGACCTAAATAAATCTCAATTTCCAATGATAAGAGAGCCACATACAACAGGAATCAACCTAGGAAATTAAAACTAAAGGGTGTTGCCAACATAAACTCATTGAAGAAAACATCCAACAGGAAAAAAAGGAATCGAGCCATCATACCGCTAAGCCTTCCTCCCTCAATATGTCCTTTGTTGCTTGAAACATTCCAGTGTATTTTGATGTTCCAGACAAATTGCTTGGAAGCATAGCCCAAGAAGATGTGGGCTCAAGCTGAACCTGTCAGCAGATGTCCAAAAACATTTATTCTACTAAACAAACAGCCACAGATACATATATGCATCAGCCAACAATCACATACGTATGTATATCACATACGTAACCTAATGATATACATGACATGATCAGCCAGATCATTTGTATTCCAAGGCACACATTTTTTCGCATCCCACCAAGAGATACTATAGGAGCTTTCCCAATGTTGTCCCTGAAAGTTAAGCTAACTTTTTCCTACTTGGAAGCAACCGACAATGCATCCCTAATTTAATTAGTTAGTAGTAGATCGAAGAGTTTGAGCATGCCAGCCAATCAAGATCTTGGCCAATTCATGCAGGATAAATACACGACTTATAAAAGTATAATATTTATTAGAAAAAAAAATATGACTTATAACATAACAAATTTGAACTCTAATAGTCGTTGCCAATTATAAGAGAAGAAACATTTGGCATTTAAATTTTATTGACATAATACTAATGGAACTTGGGAGATTCCCAAAAGAGCGCACAAATCAGAAGCAACCAAGACAATATGTTAAATAGTTCCAACATTGTATTGTATAATGCATTGGCGGCAGAATCAAAATATATGAAACTAAAATCAGGACCTGAAATCTGATCTTAATAACGTCAAGCGGCGACGTAACCATCCTTGATATGCCACCAGAAATTGCCCCCGCCGTAGTGGTTATCACTCCCTGTTTCAGCTGCACCGGCTCTTCCATTCCCAAACCACCCCCCCTCTTCAGGTCAGTCTGTAACCTAACAACAAAATACCTTCATAAACAGATACGCAAACAATACATATATAATCCTGAATTTCAAACCAACAAACGTACATATACACATACATATATATATATATATATATATTAGCTGAAAGAGGGAATATTGTAACGAAAAACTGACCTGAATTCACAATGAAACAAATAAAAGAAAGAAACGGAAACCTAAGAAGTATTCAAGAGGATTGGGGTTTCCAAGATGCAAATATGACATCAAGGTTTAAGAAAGAGAGAAGGGTTTAGGGGAAGGGGCAGAGGCAGAGGCAGAGGCAGAGGCAGAGGCAAAGGCACCGTTCGGTATCTATGGACTCTTGGAGAGAGAGAGGTTGAGAGGTGTTAAGTTTTGCCGCCTTATTGGAATAGATAATTGGCCCACAATGCATTATATAGTCTTTTGACGGCTCCAATAAAAATTGGAATATTGCAGTATCTGCTCTGACGTTTATGCATGCGTTCCAACCTATCAGAAACAAAGAATGTGACTAATTTAGGCTGTGTTTGGTTACTGAATTAATTATTGACAAAATTTATTACTTTAAAAATAAAAAAAATTATCTCAACATATTTTATATATTTTAATATAAAAAGTTGAACTCATCATAATATAAAAATATTAAATTTATCTTAATAAAATCTATAAAATATTATTATTTACAACTTAAATCAACAAGTTTCAACATTTAAATGTAACTAATTTCCTACTTTTGTTATAGCTCCTATATCTCAATTATTTAAGAAAAATTCAAAATATAAATAATATTAGAAAACAATTAAGCAGAAAAAACACACTTATGTTGGACAATTAATTATGATAATTTGCACGCATTTTTTATTGTTCTGTGTTTGAAAAATTTTCCTTTATTTTTCTCTCTGGTGGGTAATATAAATTAGAATAAGGTTTAAGTATAAGCTCTAAATAGATAGATTTCATATAGTTTTTTTATAAATAAAAAAATAATTTTGTTTACATATTTTAAAATAAAATCTATTTTTTTTTATAAAAATAAAAAATTATGCAACACTTATCTATTTAAAACTTGTTAAAATAATTTACATATAAGCATAATATGGAAGGAAAAAATATAAGCATTATGCAACACAGAAGCCTCCACACCTTGCATGCTAAATATTTTTATGTATAAAATAAAATAGAGTAAATATATAAAATTATATTTTTAGAAGGATGTGTAGGCTTATCTTTTGAATTTTTCAAAACATAATTATAAAGACCGATAAAAGTCAACCCCCAATATTAAGGAGTCTTTGTTGTCCTATGGAATCCCACATGCTGCCACTGTCGGCGTGGGCCCTTTGTCGGAGTATCGGACCTAGTTGTTGCTTATCCTATCTTTTTGCTTTCTATAACCAAATATCAAGTGAAAGTGGATGGAAAATTATTGTCGATCAGCCTAAACTTATATGGTGCAACACACACTTCACTGTTGCGATTTTCTGCCGCATCCTAAATCATTTTTTTAACGGTTCCTCCCTTATTTGAGAATTGCTTGGGAGCTATTTATTTGACTCCAAGCCCTTCTTTTTAGAAGTCATTTATTTGATTTATTTTTTAGTGTTACATTGTGTGTTAACTTTTTGAGATGATTGTAAGGAATTCTCATCCTATTTGAATTTGTATATTGTAATTCTTTAATTTATTTAATGAACTTAACTTGCTTAAAAAATAAGAAAAAAAAAGTCTTCATACATGAACTACGATTTACGATTTTCTGACATGATATGCTGACATCATGACATGTTCGACGGTGTCTTGTATATTGAAAAAAAAAAATTAAAAATTACATCATACACTCGAGACTACACTTTTATCATTGGTCCGAAACTTTTTTTCCTCATAGGGCACTTAGAATTGATTTATATAAGATAATCTCAAATATTGTATAAATAAAAATAAAAATAAAATATTAAATAATAAATATGTAAAAAATAATAATGAAATAATAAATACTAATAAAGTATTCTTAGAATACTTTTTCTTTACACCCAAAAGTAGCTCATTCCCCGCACTGTGAGGCGGAGCCTTTCCAAGAGAAAGGCCCAACCCCCCTAGAGCGAGATTGAGCCTGATCATTCAATGAGAAAGAGGTTGCCAGAAGGTCAGGGACCTATACCCGAATATGGCATATGCGAGCCATCACGCAATGGCCCAGCACCCAGCACCTAGCACCCAGTACCTGATTAGAAGGGAATAAATGCCCGACCTGGGCAATCAACCCCTGTGATTGAGAGGTGTCTTAGAGCTAAGGGGACGAAAGCGACTCTAGCACCCTGCATTCAACGCAAGTTGGGTGAAAGACACACGCATTTAATGCAGGCCAAAATCCCAAACACGCAACAGCATGAATCAGATGAAGATGTCAGTTCGGATAAGACTTTTATTCTCTAACCCCTAGTAATTCTTCCTGAGCCAGAACTGGCACACTGATACAGTCGAATGAATGATGGCCGAACTGACACGAACATGACACTTTCATTATTCACCCTCAGCAAGCAACACTTGGACAACATGTAAATAGAGCAACACCTCCATAAGAACACATGTTACACTTTCTCTCTTCTTCATAAAAACTACTTTCATATTTGTCTCCTACTCCTAATTTTGGCATCAGAGTAGTTATCTGCCACCAAGGTCCCCCTTTCTTCTCCCTTGTAGGTCTTGACAGTTTGGGCTGCTGTGGAATTGCTTGGTCCGCAAAACATGACATCTATACTCATCCCAAAACACGGCAAGCCACCGTAAATGGTGGTAGCACGAGATGTGTGGTCTCTTGCACACGAACTCTTTCTCTTTCTCTCTCTTTCTCATTTTCAGTGGCCAGCAACATAGTTTTTAATTTTGTACCGTATCGGCCGGTACGATGGAAATATGCTGTATCGAACAGTGATCCAATACAGAAACATCGATGTTTCGTTTCGGCAGATATTTCGGTCGTACTAGCTGGTATTTCAATTATACCGGCTAATATTTCGGCCGTACCAGATTTTGACTTTTTTGTTCTTTTTTTTTTCATTTCTTGCTATTTTTTTTACCCCAATCCAGACTAAAATATTTACATATATATTTATATATATAATTTATTCATATATTGACTATTATTTCGAAATATAATTTATATATGTATTTATATATAGATTATTTTGAAACGGTATACAAAACAATATTGGTATCAAAATATTTTGTTCTAGTGCCTTAACCGGTATGCCCACCGGTACGGTATTTAAAACATTGATTCATTCACCATTCAATCGCGTCAGTTCAAGAGAATTACTTGAATCTTTTCCTTCTAAACAGTTTGGAGTATGTGTCGCTAAATCAACAAGTGATATTTTTCTAATATTGAATGGCTACGGATAAAAAAAAATATATAGAATGCCACTTCCAAAACTTCCTCTAGACCATATCATGTGCAAGAACTATATAGATTGTAGACTCGATCTCCAAGCTATATAGCTCATTCATTATCTTGTAATTCTCTAGTTGTATATTTCTTTGTTTAGTTCACTTTACAACTACATAGGCCAATTGTAAACATTATATAAATGAATTACTAACTATGCTCAAGGCAAACTATTTTCCTTACAAGACATAGTCTCCAAGAAAGGTATTTTCTTGGTTTCTTCCTTTACTACTTCAACGATCCCAAAATTTCCAATTTATCCCTAAATATCATTGTCATGCTCTACGGAAATAATCAAAATATTGATTAGTATCCAACAATAATGTGCATAAAATAACAACTTAAAGTAACACGGTATTGATTACAAAGGAAAACTCAATAAAGAACTTTTCAATGATAAAACTCTACAGGGTGGCCAAATTCAAGAAATTCAATTTTATTAGATTAAGATTATTATATGTAAAATTATTAGATGGTTAAATATTTGCAAATATTTGCAACTATATACAGTTACTTGACAAGACAGTCTTATTGACTTTTTTCTTAGAATCTCTAGCAGCTGAACACGAACATTTGAACTCCCTATTGGAGTTAGCACACACTCCCAAAGGGATGAACAACTCGAAAATTCTTCTATTTTTTTTTTCTCACAAAGATACTTGAAGTTCTCTCAATTCTTCAAACTCTCAACAATGTCAATCAAAATGTTGATTTAAATTTTCAATTGAACCCCTCTTTAAATAGACTGTCTAGTGGTTAATTTGTTTCAGAATTTTGCTGATGGTTTCGTTCAGTTATTTACTCTATTACATTGCTCACAGACTACGAAGGTTTTGGGCTGAAACAATTCAATTGAATGTTTTCTTGAAATTTTAAATTTATATCTACTTCAATATTTTCAACTGAGTCTTCTGATCAGATTATTTGATATCTCCATCTTTGTCGAAACTTTAATCTTCATCATGGTCTCTTTGAATCACGAATCACTTATCTTGAATTTAAATGTTCAAGATAAGGATAGGATCACCATATGGATTACATTTATCATCTTATTCGAATAAATTATAGAGACCTAACTAAAAGTGCATTTATATAATGTTTCAATTCAAATCCTTTTCATTTGATCCTAACCAACAATATTTTTACATTTACAATCTCTCCTTTTGGCAAATTGATGACAAAACACACATTGGATGAATGTGATAAATACTTGTAAAACAAACAGACCAGAGACAAAGATCTCATATAGAAATATTATACTTCTATCTCAATCGAGTTGGTGTTCAATGTAGCATTCACGTGCAAAGCAAAACAAATTAAAAGTATCACACATGCAAATCAGTCTCAACAAAAAATAAAAACAAACATTAACATTATTTTAATTACAAACCAAACTGATTTTAAAAATTTCAAGACAAATAAAAAGATTTCTGCATCCTTGTAGTAGCGTCCTTCCTGGCCTTTATCTTTCATCCTCCTGCAGCTTCTTAACAATAGCTCCCCCTTCAAAATATTATCTCCCACTTTTTGTCAACTGTAGCCAAAGAGCCCTACTCCTCATTCAAGTTAACTACACAATTATATACTTGTTGCACATCAATAAACAACTAAACCAACCTATTATTTACTTGCACTAAGTCATTTTGAATGGTTGTGATCTGTTGCACTATTTTGGCCAATTTTTCTTTCCAATTCCTTAGTAAATGTATCAAATTTTTAGGATAGAAGAGTTATTTGCTTAATTACATTTAATGTGGAGGCAGTAGGTTTGGATAGGGTAGATGTGGGGCCAGCTGTTTGTGATCTTTCCTTGTTGACCACTACTTCAAACTTAATGATGGTAAGAGGATAAATTTTTCCATGCATTTTTATTGTGGGCTCACTATCTCTTAGAGGAACTTTAGCCATCATAGCCAACTTGGTGATTAGGCCACCAAAAGGTAGACTCATTTCCTTTTCCAATTTTGCCTTGTGAATAAAATAAATAAAATGGATTGGAAAGTCAATTGGAACACCAGTGGCCATGACATACATGAAGTGAGATCTCTTAAAGGTAATCGCTATGTGTCTACCAATTGGCCAAAGATTTGTCAGAATAATTTTGACCAAAAGTCTGTAAGGGGGAAGCATTGCATTCATAGGCATTATATAAACCTTGGAAGACCATTTTGGTTCCTGAGAACCAACAAATAATTCCTTCATGCTGTTTTAATAAGGGTCTCCACACCCTTATATGGAAAACCCGAATTTTTCACCTTGGAAAGTTCATAGATTTCTCTGATTACACCAAGAGAAATATCTATCTTAATTCCTCACATGTTAAAGGATATGCTATGGTCATCAAGATTAAAATGGCCTAGGTTAGAGTAAAACTCTCTCACAACCTCTATACAAGGGACATGTGTAGTTTTAGTGAGCTTTCCCCATTTTTTCTCAGAGAACATATGGTCAATTATTTCAAAGGTCAAATCAATAAAATCACTTAACCTTACTTCTTTCTCTCCAAGGAAATTCCTTCTAGATAAAATGTTTTTGTAAACAACTTCAGCCTCAGGTATCACAAACCTCTCACAAGCACCAGGTTTAGCTCCACATTTGGAAGAGCTTGCTAGAGTTTTTGTTGGCTTAGAAACCTCTCATAATTTCCTTAGGAAGTTGTGGCTTAGCTTCTTCTTCACTTGAGAAACTACTTTGATGAGAGAACTCCTTGGTTTTCTTTCTCTTAGCTCTTTCTTTAAATCTCATCTACAAACAAATACATGTTAGTAAATCACATAGATATTTTATGTTAGCAAGGAAAATTTCCAAATAATTCTACCAGCTTTGTTAATAACATTTCTTGACACATTATGTCTCTGTGAGTACTTTCAACGCTAGAAATATTTCTAAACAGAATGCCTTTGAGTTATTTTAGGATCAATGTAACACAAGAGTATATTCACAAACACAGAACACAATCCCTCACAATATTTCCATACTGACACTGTAAAACTCAAATTTATGCCAAACACATGATTCATTCACAGGAATAAATCAATATGTACATGCATGTAGGCAAAAAATATTACCAAACGAGTAAAAAAATACGATATAGGTAATAACTCAGACCAATGTAGTGATGAAGACATAAACTCAATCATTTGAACAGATTTAGCCAAACACTCGTATATTGAAGTGAAAACCTTTTACTACGAATGACAAAACACTCAAGTATTTTTCTTGCATGCTTTATTTAAACCATCTAGAGGTATTTTCACAACACATTCTCACTTTTAACCAGAAAAATTACTCATAATCACCTCACATAGCCTTAATCAAAAATTCCTAATTTGAGTTCTGGCCAAACACAAACTCAAGAAGTAGTTTAAAACACTTACCTTTGTAGCTGATGGAGTGAGTTTCAAAAGATTTTGATCCTTGTTGATCTTTATCCCTTTAGTTTATCAAAATAGTGTTCGAGAAAGATTAGGGATTCCGAAAATAGAAGATATGAAGAGATTGATGGACATGATACATGAGAGAGTTAGTTTTGAGATATATGTCATCAATTTCTTTTCCCTGCCTAAAATACTCATGGTTGGGGTGTGCATTGCATGAAGGTACCCTCACCATACACATGTCTAAGACATGATTTGAACAATTCCACCTCTTTTTATTTTATTTTATTATAATTTTATGAAATAGACATGAACAAAATTAAACAAAAGGAGTTACAAAAAATATTTTAACTTGTTTTTCCTACAAACAAGTTACCACATATACAATGTTTGGGCCTTTTGTGTAGCATTTGTCCAAACCTTATGTCATTTACACTTTCTACTTATGGAGAAGATGCATGTCTTATCTAAAAGTCCTCACTAAAGTCACTTATATCATATTAGTTGACCAACCAAAGATATTGTGTGTGTGTGAGGAAAAAAATATGTCCACATTATTTTTATACTTCTCCTCCTCCTTCCTTTTATGTATTTTTGTTGTTACTCCAAAAAAGGGATCATCTTTCTTTAAAAGTCTGACTTTATGTTATGGTGTAGATATTTGAAAAAGTACCATTCTCCGAACACAATGTTTGATTCACGCTTAATGTCCAATGCTGGATTGCTTATCTTTTCCTACAATGATTTTTTCTATAAAGATTTTTAGAGTATAGACCCATGCATAAGTGTTCATATTTTTTCACATTGATTTGAACACTTAATTTTTTCTATAAGACTTTAATGCATGGAGAAAGGAGATTTTTTTCCTTTTTAGTACTAGGTTCAATTAATTTTAGTCAATTCAAGGTATAACTCCCGTTTTCTATAAGCATTCATTTTCACAATTTATTTGAATTGTTAGGAGGTAAGATTAAATTCCTCACAATGCATAGAATAGAATCTTTGATTGTTCTTCCATAATGTTAGTACTGCTTGGATGATATACTTACTAGACAAGTTTTGTCTCAATCTAATCAAAGCTGATTTAGTGAGGTCACAATGCTCAAAGATTCGACATACTCATGAAGCTTGCACCTTACTCAATGTTAAAAACATTAAACCTGTGAGGAAACAAGTAAAATAGTTACAAATCTTCCATTTTTTTTTAATTTTATTTTAAAAAAAGTAATGCATGTCATATACACCAATGACCTTACTTAACAATTCAAACCTTAGCTCATCTAAAGATATTGTGAATAAATCAGCCAATTGGTGTTTAGTATCCACATGTTCTATCGACACTACATTTGATTCAACCAATATCTAAAGAAGTGATGCCTAATATTTATGTGCTTGATTTTTGAATGTTGCATAGGATTTTTTGAGATACTAATGGAACTAGAGTCATCATAATATATAGTCATAGTATCTTGAGAAAAATTACAATCCTCAAGTATTTTGTTTATCCAAAGAAACTATGTACAACAATTTCCTGCAACTATGTATTCAACTTTAGACCTAGACAAAGAGATTGAGTTTTATTTCTTAATCATCCATGCTACTAGATTGCCATCAATATAAAACACACAATAATGGTGTTTTTTTTATTATCGACATTTCTAGCCTAGTCAATATCCAAATATCCAACCAGACTCAAGTGAATAATTAAAATATCAAATACCATAATCAATTGTAACATTTAGGTATTTTAAGATTCTTTTTATTACTGTGAGATGTAATTCTTTAGGATTATATTGAAATCTAGCACATACACCAACACTAAAATCAATGTCAAGTCTACTTCTTGTAACGTAAAGCAAACTCCCTATCATGCTTCTATATAGTGTAGAATCAATACTCTTACCTATGGAATCCAAGCTGATCTTAACTAACATGGTCATAGGGGTACGAGCATAACTCTTCCCTTTCATGTCAAATTTCTTAACAAGATCTCTTGCATACTTAGGTTGTGAAATAAAAACTTCTTCTTTGGTTTGTTTAATTTGAATTCTCAGAAAGAGATTTAATTCACCAATTATACTCATTTTAAATTCTGATTTTATTTCTTTAACAAAATCATAAGAAAGTGTGTTAAGAGTACCTCCGAACACAATGTCATCAACAGAAATTTGAACAATGAGAAGTTGTTTACCAATTTTTCTTAAGAAAATAGTTCTGTCAACTTGTCCTCTTGTGAACCCATTTTCAAGAAAATAGTTAGTCAACCTTTCATACCATACCCAAGGTGTTTGCTTTAATTCATAGAAGGTCTTTTTCAATTTGTACACGTGGTCAGGAAACAAATGGTTAATGAATCATTTTGGTTGCTCAACATAAAGTTCTTCATGTAGAATGTCATTTAAAAATGCACTTTTAATATCTTTTGGTACAATTCAAATTTAAAATGGCATTCTAATGCAAGCAATATGCGAACAAACTCCAAATGAACAACCTGTGCAAACATTTCATCAAAGTCGATCCATTCTACTTGTGTGTATCCTTGTGCGATTAGTTTCGCTTTGTTTCTGACAATAGTTCCATGTTCGTCTAACTTGATCTTGAAGATCTACTTGGTTTTGATAATATTGTAATTCTCAGGTCATAAAACCATCTCTCAAACTTCATTTTGAGTGAATTTGTGAAGTTCCTCATGTATGTCATTTACTTAACTTTCATCACTTAGAGCTTCTTCAACTTTCTTGAGTTTACCTACGATAAATAACAAATAGAGGAAACTTAAATTAGTACTCTTTTTTCTAGGTTTCATATCTTCATCAAGTTCACCAAGGATATTTTCTTTATTGTAATTGTGGTTGATTCTTATGGATGACTTTTTTCCACGTAAGTGATCAAAACTTTGAGAGACATTCTCCACTTGATTTGTCTCCTCCTGTTCTGATGATTTTTTATTAGCCATCTCGATGATGTTCTCAAGTCTCTTCTTGGTCGTCTCTTCAAAGTTATCATCTATAAGCATATTGATTGATTTCATAATTGTTTGAGTCTGTGTGTTGTAAATTCTATACGTTTTATTATTTGATGAGTATCCTAGAAAGAGCCTTTCATGACTTTTTTTATTCAACTTATGTAGATTCCCTCGATCCCTCAAGATATAGCATATACTCCTGAAAATTCTAAAGCACTTGATTGTGGGTTTTTGGTTATTTCACAACTCATAGGGGATGAGTTTTGTTTTAGGTCTAAGCACTGCTCGGTTTAAGATGTGACCAGTAGTGTTAATAGTTTCTGCCTAGAAGTACAACATCAATTTTTTATGGCTCGTTTGATTTATCTCTTGAATAACTTTCTTCTTCATTTTCACTATTTAATTTTGTTGAGGAGTGATTAGGGTAGAGAATCCTTGATGTATGCCCTATTCATCAACAAAAAGGAAAAATTAGAATTTTGAAACTCTTTACCATTATCATTACAGATTCTAGAGATAGAGAGATCATTTTCTGTTTATAGTCTTCTAATAGTTTCTTAACAAGGTTAAATGCTTTAGATTTGTCTCTTAACAGGATAGTCTAAGTGTATCTTGAGTAATCATCTACTATAACCATAATATAGTTCTTCTCACCTAGACTCTCAGTTTGTATTGGACTCATCAAATCTAAGTGAAGTAGTTTAAGCGATCTCGAGGTCAGTATGTTAGTAATCTTCTTATGATGAGCCTTGATTTGGTTTCCTTTCTGATAGCCACCGTACACCATATTTTTGGATTTAATCACTTTTGAAAATCTAGCTACTGAGTCCTTTTTATAGATTTTTGATATGTCTCTAAAGTTGAAGTAACCAAGACATTGGTGCCAGGGTTCAGCTTCATCCCATATCATTCTATGGTAGCATATGGTTGATATCGGTGAGACTCCATAGCAATTGTCTGAGGTTCTCATATCCTATAATATCCATTTGCCAATTTGGTTGTATACATTGCATTCATATTTTGAAAACTGCACCAAAAAATTATCAACACAAATGACTAATAATAAGCAAATTTACCTTAAAGTCAATAATAAAAAGAAAATTGTGAAGAGTAAATAAATCAGGAATATTAATACTTCTATTTTATTCAACGGTTGCTTTGCTTCTATCGCCAAAGGTCATGGTTCCTTTACTTGTAAATTCAAAATTCTTGAACAATTATTTGTCACCTAACATATGCCTAGAACATGCACTATCTAGATACCACAAGCAAATTTTCATTATTTTGAGTGATGTATTAGCTACTAGAGATACAACATTTTCCTTGACTACCCACTTGGTTTTAACTTTGGCCTTATCCACATTTTTAAATACATGCTTTCTTTTCTTTGAAAGACAAAACTCTGCTAACTCACCAAGTTTTCTACTTATGATAACTATTTGATTGCTTAATTTGTCCACATTATTTTCTAGACATTTACTCTTGCTAGTAAATTTATTTCTTTCTACTTTTACTTGTTCTTTCTTAGACTATAGTAATATAGTTTTATGTGTCCAAACATTTCACATAAATGACAAGTAAAGATAAACTTACCCTTGGATTTACCTGGGTGGAACCTTGTTGCATTGTCTTTGTGCACGACTTTCCATAGGACATTCTTGTCTTAATTTTCTTTTACAAGGATAATATCTTTTGAAGATGAGGTAGTTGATGCATTGTGATTTGGATCTTGGCAAGTCATGTACCTTAAAAATGTAAATCCTTGTCTTTTTATTGAACATGAATTTTCTTAATTTCCTAGTTACAAGTGCTAAGTCTTCATTGTTAAGATTCTCAACATAAGAAATAATTTTATAATCTTCCTTTACAGATTTGAGTGTAATGGACTTACATTTTTTCTATTGAGCAAGTGATGATTCATACGTTTGTAGAGAGCCTACTAGTTCTTCAACTTAAATTGTATCCAAGTCATTGCTTTCTTTTATAATTGTTATTTTTGGCCTAAATCTCTCAAATATGGATCTTAGGATCTTCCTTACAACCCTTGAGTGTTTCACCTTCTCTCTTATATTGAATCTGAAATTCATAATTTCATTAAATTTTGTATAAAACTTATTAAAATTGTCATCTTCCAGCATTCTAATTTCCTCAAATCTTGAGGTTAACATTTGTAATTCAGAATTTCTCACCATTTTGGCTCATTCATGTGTGATTTCTAGAATATCCCAAGTTTCCTTTGTTATTTTACACATAGAAACTATCTTGAATTCTTCAAGAGAAATTGCCATCAAAATAGCATTAAGGCCCTAGCTATTCCACTTACAATTTTTGGATTCATCTCGGGTCCAAGAATCAATAGGTGTCTTGGATTTAGTCCATTCTTGCTCAATGGAGTACCAAACTCGCTCATCTAATTACTTGAGAAATGCCATCATCCTAACTTTCTAGTAAGTATAATTCTCTCCATAGAATTATGGTGGTGATGATAGTGTTGACATCGTCAACAAGAAAATGGATCACACTCAAAGAATGAGTGAACTACTCTTTGATCCCAATTGAAATTCCCAAGTTATCCTAAATATCAATGTTATGCTCCATGAAAATAATAAAAACATTAACTAGTAACTAGCAATGGTGTGCATAAAATAACAACTTAAAGTAACACAATATTGGTTACAAAAGAAAACCCAATAAAAAACTGTTCAATGGAAAAACTTTACGGAGCAACCAAACTTAAAAAATTCAATTTTATCAGATTAAGATTATTATAAGTAACGTTATCAGATTGCAAAACTTTTACAACTAGACATTCTTACTTGATAAGATAAATGACCCGTTTGTCTTCTACCGCAATAGCTACCATAACTTTTGATGATTTTCAACCTATTGACTTTCCTTTTGAAACTTTTAGTGGCTGAATACGAACACTTAAACTCCTCCTTGAAGTTAGCACACACTCAAATCTAAATGGATGAGCAACTCGAAAGTTCTTCTTAAAAATGTTCTCTCACATGGATATTTGAAATTCTCTCAATTCTTCAATCTCTCAACAATACCGATCAAAGTGTTGATTCAAAGCTTCAGTTGAATCTCTCTTTAAATAGATTTTTCAATAGTAATTTGTTTCAAGATTTTGCTAACGGTTTCATTTAGTTACTCAGTTACGCTACTAACAAACTATGAACGTTTCGGACTAAAACACTTCAACTAAATATTTTCTTGATATTTCAAATTTAAATATGTTTTTATATCTTCAACTGAGTCTTCTAATTAAATCATTTGATCTCTTTAGCTTTTTCGAAACTTTAATCTTCATCATGGTGTCTTTGAATCATGAATCACTTATCTTGAATTTAAATGTTCAAGATAAGAAAAAGGATAAGATCACCATACGGATTACATTCATCATATTATCCAAATAAATTCTAGAGACCTAATTAAAATTAAACATCCAATGTTTCAATTCAAATCCTAATCATCTAATCCTAGCCAACAATATTTTATATTTATAAATCCCACCTATGGGAGAACTTGCTTCATTTCATCTTGTTCCCTCCAAAGTAAATCTGCCATTAATTTCAATTAATCTCGCCTTTACAAACTACCTACTATGTAAAGCTCAAGTGGTATTGATTCAACGTGGCTATGGTCTGCTAAGTTATGTATAAAAATGATTTGTCTTGTCCACTGGTTTCCATTGTTAATGAAAATGGAATTTGTTGAACCCAATGTTTCAAATCTCGTATCTATGTATTGATTTTGATGATAACAAATAAATTCAAAACTCAAACTCAAGTTGTCTACGCATGAAAGGAGCTAAACACATTAAGAAATCAAGTATGAGTAAGAAAAAAAATAAGTCTACAAATGAAACTTAGAGTAATTTTGTACATCTCTTAAAATTTAAAATTGGATTAAGGCTCAAAATTAATATTTTCTCATAAAGCATCAAATTGTATTTTTTTTTACATTTACATAACATTATTAAAATGTTTAATTTTGAAATTTTTTTTTTCCACATATGCATAAATATTTGAATTTGTAAGATGATTGATTGTCATATTTGACATGTGCATGTTTTGTTTAAAAATCTTGATGGGTGATTGTGTATTTTTTTGACATATGCAAAAAGAAGATGATTTGGTTTGAAAAATAAATCATGCTCATTTTGTCATGTATGAAAAGTAAAAAATTATATTTGATTTTTTTGAAAAATGAATGGAGTTGTCTTTGACATATATAAAAAAACAATGTTTTTATTTGATTTTTTTGAAAATTGAATAGTACTCTTATTTGACATGTGAATCTTTTTAAATTTGAATATGAAAACTCATTTACTTATAAATAGCTCACTTAAGTTTTGCAAAAATCACAACAAGAGCTTACACATCAATTGCTAAATTTTGCATCATTCTTTCAAAACTCTCATTCTCTCTTCTCTAAGTTTTGTGCCTTAATTCTTATTCGTTTTGAGAAAGATATAAATTGCGCTATATTGTTCTTATTTCACTCATTGAGGAATGTACTCTAATAATCTATCTCTATCAGCTCTTGTATTTATAAGATGGTGTGTATAACCTTTATGTGTATAGAAAGTGTTCTACACAGGGAATAGTTGAATCACCAAGTGTGAGGTGATTGCAAGTGTAAAGGGTGTTCTACACGAATTCTTTATAGCAGTATTGCTCAAAGATATAATAGATTGCTATCTCCACCTGAAAGAGATTAAATAGTGAATTTAGGATTCTCAAGAGGTAGCTTAAGGCGAGGACGTAGGCAGTGGGGCTGAATCTCATTAAAATACTGAGTTTGCTTCTTCTTGCATTTACTCTTTATATTTCCTGCTATTTCGTATTTTATTTATATTTTATATTGTATATTTGGTTTATAAGTGTTAATTTTTTAATATAACCCAATTTACTTCCCTCTTATATTAGTCATCTGGGCAATAGAATTCCCACTGCCAATGCTATTGCAACCAAGTGGATCCGCATTCCTCTCTGTTCAAGTTGGAGACACCTTAGAGGACACCTGATATACTAACATTGGTGCCAGCCCGCATATGGTTCTTACCACTTTTGAGGGTCAAGGTATAAAAGATTATAATGGAATTGAGTCTATCATGGTTTGTAATGGGTATGATCTTCCCCTTTCAGCCACTTTTAATTTTGTTGTTCCTTATAAATAATGTTCTTGTGGTAAGAAGAAATTGCTCTCGATTTCACAATTTACTAATTACCAATGTTGTTCATGGTTACTGTTTTATCCATCTGATCTTTTATCAATGAGATAGTGATGAATCGGGTGATGTATAAAGGACTGGTTGAAGGTGGCTTATACCCTCTACCTTCAATGCCCTTGTTTCTTTGTTTAAATGTTACCAAATTTGAATAAATATCTTCCTTTTTGTGAAAGTTGCACTCTTGGAAAATTTTCCAAATTACCCTTCTGATCACATACAATGCATGCTCCATTTTTTCTTCACATTTACATGTGGATGTATGGGGATCAAGTCCCATTTTGTCTTATGATGGGTTCCATTTTTATTTGGTTATAAATGATGATTCCTCTCCTTATACTAATTGGCATTTTCCCATAACTCAAAACTTCAATGTTCTTCAGATAATTCCAATTTTTCTTCACAAATGTTAGAAAACCAATTTCACACATTCGTTAAAATTATTCAAAATGATGGAGGTGATAGATCTTTCAATATTATGTTAAACCATCTCTTTGCTTCTAAAAGAATAATTCATCATTTTTCATATCCTGAAACCCTTGAAAAATGGTTTAGCCAAGCATCACCATCTCCATATTATTGAAACCAATCTTACACTTTTGGCCCACTGCTCTCTTTGGCCTAAATTTTGGACCGATGCATTTTCTACATCTGTCTTTCTTACCAATCGGTTACCAACTCCTATTCTAAATGGAAGGTCTTCATATGAAGTTGTTTTGCATGCTCAACCTCTTAACACTCAACTCTGTATTTTTGGTTGCGCTTGTTGTCCGAATCTCAATCCTTTTGGTCGATCTAAACTTGATTTTAAACCCATTTGTTGCGTCTTTCTTGGGATACTCTCCCAATCACAAGGGTTATTATTGCATGAATTTAATTTCTGATCACATCCATAATTTCCGACTTGACATTTTTTTTATGAGACCTCTTTTCCCTTCTCCTCACAAAAATCAGTCTTTAGACACCTTAAAATTATTTCGAATTTGTGCTATTGCACCTAGCCTTCAAAATACCTCAGCTCAACATGTTCTTATAACTCCAAGGTCAATCTTGATGACTCTGTGCATGCCTCATTGTCAACCTCTCATAGTCCAAGCCACCAAGACCAATCCATATCACACGTGCGTCCCAATTCCCCTGCTCTTTTTACCCATGGCGCCACTTCATGACCTGGCACCCACCATACTTTACCACATGACTATACATACTCAAGATGACACATAAGTTATTTGTCCACCCATAATCCCATCCCCAGTTTTTTTGTAACTACCTTAGTAAATTAGAACACAGAGCCCAAGCCTTATAGTTAGGGCTGTAAATGAACCAGATTACTTAACAGCTCGTTCGATTAAAGTCAAATCGAACTCGACTTATGAAAAAAAAGAAGCTCGCTCATGAAAGCAAATACCCGTTTGATTAGTAAATGAAACATATCCAACAAAACTCGACTCGACTCGGTTAAGACTTGTTAAGGTTCTCTCGTTTATGCTTGAGTCAACTCGTTAGCTCGACTCGATTAAAATTAATTTATATATTGATAAATATATATACACATATATGTTATATATATGTATTGCTAATATTATAAGTATAATATTTTTATAATTGAATATGTAATATGTAATTTTATTACTTATATATATATGATGAATATACTTCATAGTTATGTTTTATAATTTATATAATAATTAGTCTATAAAATTTAATAATTTCATATATTAGTATGTGGGAAGCATGTGAAATACGTATATGCTGTCATATTATGTATATTTATTAAAAATATATATAAACATATAACATATTGTTATGATGAATAAATATCAACTAGTTAGATATTAAATATTAATTATTATTATTTATTTATTTATTTATTTTTAAATTTTATTCAATTTAAAAAAAAAATCGTGTTCAAATTCAGCTCGACTCGAGTTTATTTGTGAGACGAGCTTGAGCTCAAGGTCGAATTAGAAGTTTAATTTATCAAATCAAATTTGAATAAAAAATAAATAAAAACTTAAACTTGAACAAGCTCTCGAGGATTCTTGGTGGTCGAGCCCATGCAATTCGAGATTTCAGCCCAATGTCACGGATTTAGAAATTTTTCACACGTCCCGTGCGGCCTTAGGAGGTTTTGTCCCGGACAAAACTCCTAAGTAAGCCTTCTAAGCGACTCAAGACAAGAGAGAACAACTCTAGAGAGAGAGAGAGTAGAGAGAGAAGCTCTAGAGAACTTGTTACTCTTATTGCTTGGTGATTTACACAAATGAGACTCCCTCTATTTATAGGGAACTCTTTGTACAAAGAATGGTTAGGATTGTGACAAGTGTCACAATCTTAAAGACAAGAAACATTCTAGACTACTTCTAGAAGTATGGCTAGGATTGTGACAAGTGTCACAATCTTAAGGGCAAATAACCATTCTAGGGTTTTCTATACAATTCTATAACAATCTACTACATTCTAGAATAGCCTACAAGGGAAGGAGGCTTTAGAAGGTAGTAGAATTCTCTAGAAAAATCCAGGTGGTGACATTCTCCCCCACCTAGCTTCGCGACGTCCTCGGCGCGGTGTCCTCATGGAACTTTCGGATTTGATCTTCAAACTGCCACAGCGACTCCTTAGGTTCCCAGGTCGTTTTACTCGTGGGCAATCCCTTCCACTTGATCAGATATTCTTGGCGTGGCTTGTGACCCCTTCGTCTGACTTCCCGATCCGCCAAGATTTCCTCTACTTCTGCATCAAAAGTGGTGGTTGTGCCCAATGAGGCACGCTTAGACTCTCCTCGTGTCGGCTCTTCTTCATCACCATGATAAGGTTTCAGACAGCTTACATGAAAGACCTGATGAGTAGGGGTGTAAAAAAACCGAACCGGACCGGTGGACCGGACCGGACCGGTTGTCCCGGACCGGGACCGGACCGGACCGATTGGAGTTCAGTCCGGTCCGGTCCAAAAAATATATGGACCGGAAAATTCCGGTCCGGTCCCGGTCCAGGGAGTTCATCCCCCTGGACCGGACCGGACCGGACCGAATCCCTATTTTTTTTTAATTTTTTTTAAATATATGTATATATAAATAATAATATATAAATTTTAATTTTAATATTAATATTAATATATAATATATACTCTTATAATATTAACATATAAATAATAAGTGTATTATTATTATTTAATATATTATTACTAATTTATTACTATTTACTAACATATAAATATATAATATACTAATGTAAATTGTAATAATGTTATTACTTATTAGTTATAGTTTATTAACATATACTAATGTAATAATATTATTAGATTATTAGATTATTAGTTATAGTTTACTAATATACTTAATATTTAATATTAACTAATATATTAATAGATAATATATACTCTTATATATTAATATATAAATAATAAGTGTATTATTATTATTTAATATATTATTAATAATTTATCACTATTTACTAACATATAAATATATAATATACTAATGTAAATTGTAATAATGTTATTACTTATTAGTTATAGTTTATTAACATATACTAATGTGAAAGCGTTATTAGACTATTAGACTATTAGTTATAATTTACTAACATAATTAATATATAATATATACTAACATATTAATATATAATATATACTTTTATAATATTAACATATTATAATTTATAGTAATTAAATTTGGACCAAAAAAATATTTGATTATTGTAGAATTATATATTAAATTTAGCTCATTAAATCATATGGGGCACCCCTGGACCGGACCGGACCGCCCCTGGACCGAATTGGACCGGACCGATATGGACCGAACTCTTGTTCGGTCCGGTCCAGGGTGAGAGAATTCTTGGACCGAATGAAATCGGTCCACAAATTTCCCGGACCGGACCGGACCGGACCGGACCATTTACACCCCTACTGATGAGGGTTGAACTTGGAGGGTAAGTCTAGCTTGTAGGAGGTCTTCCCTATTTTCTTCATGATTGGGAAGGGTCCCTCATAGCACCGCACAAGCCCCTTGTGTAGCTTTCTGGTAAACTTGTGTTGGTTTGCCAAGATATTTACCAACACCAAATTACCTACGCGGTATTCCTTGTGCCTCCTTAGTTCTTCAAGCTTTGAAGGTGACATGGGATAAGGCGCTTTGGTGGGTGGTTTGGCGCTGAACTTCAACTCAGTCTGATGATCCACCTCTCTCCTAGGTGGTAGTTGCTTGAGCAACTCTGGTGGCCCGATATCCTCATAGCTCTTGGGGACCTCTTGGGTCTCCTTAGGTGGAGGGGAGTGAATCTTCACTTCACCTTCCTTCATAGTAGTCAAGTAAGATTCCTCATCTTTCTTGACTTGCATGGCAGACAAGAGTTGGGTGGTGTTTGGTTTAGACATGGTGGGTATCATGCAAGGCCCATCTTCTAAGATGCACACCGAGTTGTAGTGAGGAAGAGACACTACATTAAACTGTCTCAAGAATTCCATCCCCAACACGACGTTGAAGTCGTCCATGGGTGCGACGGAAAAGTCCACTTTTCCCTTCCACGTGCCAAGTTGTAACTCTACGCCATGAGCTACACTATCAAGTGGTCTGGCTTCAGAATTCACCGTCTTCAGCCATCCTTGACCCTTCTTGAGAGGGATGCCTAGCCGTGTGGCCTCTTCCTTCTTGATGAAGTTGTGAGAAGCTCCCGAGTCGACCAGGGCATGGGTCTCCTTCCCATTGACGAACACCTCTACAAACATTAAGGATCTATCGTTGGTAGTTGGCTTGGTGTTTGCCTTTAGTGAGTTGAGAAGTTGCAAGCACCCCATGTGCGACTTCTCTTGAAATTCTTTTTCCTTGAGCATGGCATTGAGAGCCTTCCTCTTGGGGCAATCTTTAGGCCAATGTGGTCCGTCACAAAGGAAGCAAGCATCCTTTGGCTTCTTGTCTTTGGAATGATGCTCCTTCCTACCTTCCCTCGATGTCGAGGGTCTATCTCCCCGCTCTTTGTACTGTGGGGGCTTGGACCCCTTTGCTCCCCCACCTTTGTTGTAATTATCCTTTGAAGGTTTGGGCTTTGAAGAGGTATCACTCTTGTGATACTTAAACTCCTCCAAGGTTTCGGCTACTGTTAAGGCGGTGGAGATGTCGTTGACCCCACGACGTTTGAGCTCTTGAGCCACCCATGACTTGAGGCCATCGATGAAGTTGAAGAGGAGATCTTTTTCACTCATGTTCGTTATTTGAAGCATGAGTGCGGAGAACTCTTCAACATAATTGCGGATAGAAGAAGTGTACTTCAACTCCTTCATTCTTTTTCGCGCATAGAGGGCCACATTCTCAGGATAGAATTGCCTCTTGAGTTCATGCTTGAATTCCTCCCATGATTTGATGGTACAAGTACCCATTTCTATCTCACTATGCTTACGACGCCACCAAGTACCGGCAAGATTAGTAAGATAGAGAGAAGCAGTACGTACTTTGACATGCTCGTCTTGCATGTTCAACGCTTCGAAGTAGCGTTCCATATGCCAAAAATAGTTGTCGAGTTCTTTGGCATCCCGCTTGCTGTTGAACTTCTTCGGTTTGGGTGTATCCAACCGTGGGGTAGCCACCATTCCTCCTCCGTTGGTGCCCCCATTGGCCACTGCTCGCTTGCACATGGCCCAGTCCGCCCTGGTCTCCTCCAGACCGACGCGGTGTTCCTCCATTCGCTCCTGGAGTTTAGTTAGTTCACCCAAGACCCGGTCTTGGAAGGCAACGTTCTCAACACGTTGTGCTTCGAGGGTGGGGTTGATGGTGCTTAAAATGGACTCTTTGAGCGATTCGGATTGGCCCTCCAATCCTAGCTCTTCCAAGCTTTGCTCCACGATGTTAAGACGGTCCTTGACATCTGCCACAGCCACCTCCACTCTAGTCATGGTGTTGTCAAGAGTGCTCACCTCCCTGTGAGACTGATCCTATTCTTCCATCTTGACCAGTATCTTGGCCATGGTCTTCTTGATGCTATCGAGGCGAGACTCTACGGACGAGATCGACTCCTTCGACCTCTTACTCTTTCGTGGTTCCTGGTTCTCCATGGTGACCACACTTGGTTCCGCCATCCCAAGCTCGATGCTCTGATACCAACTGTCACGGATTTAGAAATTCTTCACACGTCCCGTGCAGCCTTAAGATGTTTTGTCCCCGACAAAACTCCCAAGTAAGCCTTCTAAGCGACTCAAGATAAGAGAGAACAACTCTAGAGAGAGAGAGAGAGTAGAGAGAGAAGCTCTAGAGAACTTGTTACTCTTATTGCTTGGTGATTTAAACAAATGAGACTCCCTCTATTTATAGGGAACTCTTGGTACAAAGAATGGTTAGGATTGTGACAAGTGTCACAATCTTAAAAACAAGGATCATTCTAGACTACTTCTAGAAATATGGCTAGGATTGTGACAAGTGTCACAATCTTAAGGGCAAAGAACCATTTTAGGGTTTTCTATACAACTCTACAACATTCTACTACATTCTAAAATAGCCTACAAGGGAAGGAGGCTCTAGAAGGTAGTAGAATTCTCTAGAAAAATCCAGGTGGTGACACTAAGCCGCACCCGAGAGAGATATGACCGAGTATGCTTCCTACTTTTTTTTTTTCTCTCATCTCTGACGCAGGATCTAGCCTCGTCAGACATTAGTGTGCAACGGCTATTATGATCAACTATAGTCTGTACCTAATAGATCAAGATATATATAAAAAAAAAAGGACTCTACATTCACATATAAGGGCACCAACATTTTATTATTTATTTATTATGTATTTTTAATATTTTTAAAAATTACAATATTATTAAAAAAATACTTTTTTAATGACTAAGTAAAACAGCAAAAAAAAAAAAAAGTTGAGATCCTCATATATGATTTTAATATTCTCTAAAACAAATTTACTTGTCATTCTTTATGCCATATATCGATATGTAATTTATTATTGTTGTTATTTTATTTAAATACATTTAGATTTTGTTTGAATTGAGAGATGAGATAAAATAAATTAAGATAAATTTTAAAAATTGAATCAAAGATTATTAAAATATTATTTTTTGATATTATTATTGATTTAAGATTAGAAAATATTGAGTTATTTATTATTTTTTGTATGAAAATTTTAAAAAAATGTAATGATGAGATTGAGATGAGTTCAAACGAATCAATTCTCAATCTAAATTGAGCTTAAATAGAATAATCATTCGTTTGCAATTAAAATGGTACTATTTTATTGTCTGGGTAGTATCACTCTATTGTATTGCTAGTTATAAAACTAGCTTATATATATATATATTTTCTATTCTTTTTTTTATCATCTTAAAATATTTTAAAAATATATTACTATATTAATAATCATTTTTTTAATCATCAAATAAAATTAAAATATGTAAAATGTCAAAAATAAGTGTGAAATAAATAGGCACAATAGACTTATTCTTGCAATTAACATTACTCGAACCTTACAACCCAACTTCAGTGAAAATACCTCATCGAAAAGTCTCATCTCATGCGCTTTGACCCGCGCAGCCGCGAAAGCGTGTTTCTTCCCCGACACCTACATATATACATACACGTAAGAAAGTTCAAGTCTCTGTATTTTGCCTATCAAAAAAAAAAAAGTCTCTGTATTTTGCAACTCTCTCTCTCTAACATGGAGTACAAAACCTTAGAAATCAACGTTACCTCTGCCAAAGACCTAAAAGATCTCAACCTCTTGTCCAAGATGGACGTATACGTCGTCGTCTCACTCTCCGGCGACAAGCAAAAGGCCAAAACCAAGGTCGACCGAGAAGGTGGCACCAACCCGTCCTGGAACTTCCCGATGAAATTCACCATCGACGAGTCCGCAGCCCGACAAAACCGACTGAACCTCGAGTTCAAACTCCGCTGCAACCGTAATCTTGGCGGAGACAAAGATATCGGCGTGGTTTACGTTCCCGTCGTAGAGCTTCTCAACTCTACCGGCAACGGTAAATCCATGCAGGATGTGAGTTACCAGGTGACCAAACCCTCCGGAAAGCCTCAAGGCATACTCAACTTTTCGTACAAGTTTACCGACAAAGTGGCCGGCGGCGGTGAGCCCCCGGTGCCAGAGGCTAAGGCTCACGAGCCTGTTACTGCATATCCCGCTTCTGTGGTGGGGACTAGTGCATATCCTCCGGCTTCCGCTCCTTATCCTCCTCCTCCACCATATGGTTATGGTTATCCACCGCCTCCACCGGGTTATGGGTACCCACCGCCTCCATCGGGTTACGGGTACCCGCCGCCTCCGCCGGGTTACGGGTACCGACCGGCCGTGCAGCAACCGCAGAAGAAGAACAAGTTTGGGATGGGATTGGGAGCTGGATTGCTGGGAGGAGCTCTTGGGGGGCTGTTGATCGGAGATATGGTGTCCGATGCAGGGTGTGACGCAGGATTTGGTGACTTTGGTGGATTTTGATTGTTTTTTCCTTGTGTTTTTGTTTGACTTTTCTAGTTAGATGGTTTTGTTGGGTTGCGTGAAAAATGGCGGCTTTTGACTTTTGGGAAGATTGCCATTTTCTGGAGCTGTTGGGAAATCATAGGGCACATGAATTACAGTTTACATCTGAATTGTTCTTGTTAGTTTATTTCAGATGCTTTGAGTGTGAATAAGGTTCATGTGTTGTGCTTGTAACCAAAGTGCGTCAACAAGTTCTTTGTCATGTATAGGCATGTAATAATATACCTGATGCTTGCCCTAATCTAATTGGGAATTACTGCTTCAATATGTCAATTATTTTATAAAAAATATATTTATTTTTAAATGAGTGCAGCTAGGTACACACGTTACGACACATCAGCATACTATTAAAAAAAAAAAACAATTGTGAACAGCTTTTGAATCCATTCCACCTAAGTCGGACATGAATAGCACGCTTGGCTTGGTCTCTTACAACATACTTTCATTCACCATGACTTCGACCAGTCTTCACTTCTTGAATTTTTCCTTCATTGTTCTCTTCATTTTCTTCCAAGTTTTTATCCCCTTGGCCCATCCACTTTCCTTCCATTTTGATCATAATTTCGGTAATGCAAACATCAAAGACAAAGACGATGCCTAGCAAAAAATTGTGATCTTCGCATCAAATTCATTGGATCGTGTGGGGCGGGCTGAGTATACAAAGCCCCTACACCTATGGGACATCTGCTTAACGGGGAGTTATGGCGCCAACTTTACAACCAACCAATTTCTCTTTCACCATTGACAATGTTAATGTTAGCCGGCCAAGTTCAAATTTCCATCATTGAGTTTGACTGATCCCACAAGATATCACCTAATTAAGCAAACCCAAATGAGAAAAAAATACCAAATCTCATATGGGTACGATTTATTTCTTCGTGACTGTCAAGTTAATGACTACCCAAATCTAGAAAATATTCGAAAACGCTCAAGATATCCAGAAGTCGTCACTTTGACATGGGACATATGTGGACTCAAACTAGTTGATGCAGGTAGTCGAAAGGCTGTTAGCACAAGAACAAAAATAGGGGAAGCTTCAAGGATGCCATTTCTTCTAGGGTTTTCAAAGAAGGAGAAAATGCGAAGAAGAAGACTTGCGCGAATAGCAGGATGCCGTTTCTTCTAGGGTTTTCAACGAAGAAGAAAATGTGAAGAAAAAGAAAGTATAAAAGATAGATCTCTTAGTCTGTATTAACAAAGAAGAAACACGCCGTTTTGTTTAGTTGTCAACGTCAACCGGCTTGCATGCTGCGGCGTGTACATATATCATTTTCTTTTTAAAATATAATTGGAAATGAATTATTATCAAAACTCAAATTTGTTTAACCTTTTGGATTTAAGATGTCACAAGGCAATCTAGGCCCCATTTGGAAACACAGTATATTTCAATATATATTCTAAAATATAGTTCCATTTTGAAGCGGTCTAATTGAAATTATGGGTTTAACAGCCCACTTCTCCACTTTTTGCGATGTAGAAGTTTCACCAAAATAACAATAGTCTTAGAGAAAAATTGGAAACCGGTCCAACTAATAAAGCTTAAAAACCGGTCCAACTAATAAAGCTTAAAAAGTAGCCCTCTAATAACTATTCACCACGTAAGTGAAGTTAAATTTACATTATAATGTACCTGAATAGAAACCCATTTAGCCCCTCCTTCAATCCGTTGTCTTCCAGATCCCAACCCACGCCCCCTATCACAGTCCCAACATCAATGCTGTCCTATATCACAACAGAAACAAAATTGCGAAGCAGGTAATTTCCGTAAACATCATAAACAAGTAGGATTGCAAGCTTGGAATGACGATGGCCACTAACGTAAGCCTTGTGGCCTCTAATTTTGTGTATAGACCCATCTAAACACTAAGAAGAAAAGCTAGCTTTGAGAGTGTTGATGATAAAAATGGAAGCTTTGGGAGATGAGCCATCTGAAACCAAGATGAAAGCAACAATGATGCTGGTTGTTGCTATTTGTAAGCAAAAAAATGGCATCCTAAAGTGTCCTGGTTCCCTCAGGCTTATCAGAATCAAACACACAAAGGACTATGGAAAAATTCATTATATTTTCATTGTGTATTACAGTATGCGAAGATGACCCTTTATACAGGCCTTTGTAGAGAATAAAATAAAATACAAAATAAAATAAAATCAAAGAATATCATTATATTACATTAGCTGTCATGAGAAAATAATCGAATGCTCTCGTGGCAAGATTCTTTAAGGTTTTGTCATATCATTGTTCAACTCATCAATGGCTGCTTGCTGTTTGGGTGATACAGTCATCATATTAACATGCCCTCTCGAGTACATGTTTTGTTCTTAAATGATACACTAGATTGTCAGTGAGGTATGTTGTCCCAAGGTTGTCACACCATAAAGTAGGGGATTCAATTAAGGGAAAACCAAGTTCTTGAATGAGGGTTTGTAGCCAAATCAATTCAGTAGTGGTATTGGCTAGAGATTTGTATTCGGCTTCAGTGCTAGACCTTTCCATTGTGTGTTGTTTACGAGAGATTCAAGAGATGAGGTCATGGCCTAAGAAGATGTAGAACCCTTTTGTGGATCGCCGATCATCAGAACAACTAGCCCAATCAGCATCCAAGTATGCATGGAGCTTGAGATTTGAGTTGTATGAGAAATAAAGTCCATGAGTGAGGGATTGTTTCAAGTATTTGAGAATTCGTTTGTAATAACCCTTCATTTTTACATATATCCTTAGGAATAGCTTCATTTAAAAATTTATTTTTATTTTAAGGGAATTTCTAGGAAGTTTTGGTAATAGGAAGGAAGATCTAAACTAAAAACACCTTAAGTAGTAAAGGAAATATGGAAAATTGATCAATTTATTTGAAAATTTAAAAAAAGTTTAAATTAGAATATTTTAGTTTTCATCTATAGAATAATTGAATCAAGGAGATAAAAAATAAATTTGAGAAAATTGGAAGTAGAGTGGAAAAACACTTAAGTAGCCTAAAAGTAAGTTCTCGGATTAGAGTAACATGTTTATGTAAATTGATGATATCTCCCTCATATGATATTTTATTTAGGTGATTCAAAATCCTATGAATCACTAAGAGGATGATATAAAACTTTAATTTTTTGAATTTTTGGAGAATCGAAGTGGATCAATGGGTTATTTGGACTTGAAGAGAGCTGATCTGATTTGAGGGTAAACTGAAACCCGAAATTGAATCACACCACCGACTTACTTTTGAAGCTCGAATTTTACTGGTTCTCTACATGTTTATCTTCTAGACATGTGTGAAAATATTTTTATTTGATGGTGGAAGAGTTTCTAGAAGGAAAATTTGTATATAATCATGGGAAAAGTATGAACAAATCTGATTGAAGTCAACCAAACCAGCCAAATTGCTCCTTCATTTTTAACCAATAGCCAACCAAGCCTTAAGAAAATTCTTCCAAGATGCTCTAAGGGTGTCAAGGAAGACTGGAACATATGGAAAAAGGGGGAGAAATGATCTAGAAAACGTGGGGGCAAAAAAAATGCCAAGTGGCCGGTTTAAACTTATCCTAGATATGCTAGGATTTTGTTTCACTTTTTTTTTTACCTACGTGCTGTAATAATTTAAATCATTGATCTAGATTATTTTAGATATGGAGGAAGTCTAGCTATGGGATGAAAATATTGGGAGATTATTAGATATAGGGGTGATCATGACCTTTCAATTTAGGGAGGGACACCTCACCACTTGGCTAAAGGGGTTGAGTTTGCACCACCCTTCTCTTCAAAGCTCCTACTTAGCTTCCTTTTGATGTGTGTGTGTTGTGAGTGGGTTTTAGAGAATTCCTACTTAACTTCCTTTAGAAAAATATAAGAAAACTCACTCACAACACACACACACTTCAAAAGGAAGCTAAGTAGGAGCCTTGGAGAGAAGGGTGGTGCAAAGTCAATTCAAGACTACTAATCTAGTTTTGGAGAAATTTTTAATTGCACTACTTAACATAATCTTAGTGTAGTATAAGTGGCTTAATTTATAGATTTAGTTTGATGCCTATTTGATGCTTGTTTAAGCCTATATATTATTTATGAAATAGCTTGAATACTCTTGATTTATGGAGTGGTTTTTGTTGTGAAAAAATACTAGGAAAAATTTTAGAACTTTATGAATATATTTTATGATAATATGAGGATTATGTGAAAATATGAGGTCATGATTTAGAAAAAGATTATAAAATAAATATGACCCACGATGTTACAAAAGATAAAATAAGAAATAAGAACTTAAGTATAATAAGAGTGGGTCCATAAGAAATATAAGCTAATCATTCATATGTCATTCACATGCATGAGCTACATACGATAATGTTATATGTCATATGATATAATCTTTTCATGTGATTTATGTTATGTTTTATCTATGTCTTGTTATGTTATATGTGTACTTATTGAGATTTTTGAGAAAATCTCACTTTTGTTTGTTTGTATCTTTCCTGAAAAAATTATATATTGTACAGGACTCTATGACAGATAGGGAAAAAGCTCCTATATCTTAGGGAGCTCAGAGAAGCCCTGAGGGACCGTTTGATTTTTCTCTTTTTTACTTTTTTGACTCTTCTGTTGTTGATATCTATGATCGACCAATGAAGTTATGGAGATACGATGAATCCGCCTTCTCTCAGTGTAGCAGAAGCGTACGGGATGTTGTTTGATGTTAGAATTAGATGGCTCATTTTCCATGTGTAGTATTTACATAATACCATATGGACAATACTTTCTTCGGGATTTTGGTGTTAGTTTAGACAAGTTTTGTTATGGGAGGGGGTATCCAGAGGTCAAAAAGGAATCGAGTGGTTCTGAAGTAGTGGTTGGTTAAATATTTATTTTTATATGACTGAGAAAATAAACAGGGTTATGTGTAATAGTACAATATGATGCTATTAATGTGTGGATGTGAATATTATTATGGTTATATTTTACTATGTGATCATTAGTTTATTTTGTAAAAGTTTTTTACTTAGATCATTTTTTCGCTGTGAGTCTCATTACACGCTATAGAAAGAGTAGATGCATGCATTATTAGATCGATACATATGGAATAAGTAGTCTAGTATTACTTATTTAGACTCTTCAGTTTACGTTAAAACCCTTAGTGTAAATTGAGGGCGTCACAGCGTTTGACCCCAGTACAATTACTAAGTTTAGGTTCATGTATAAATTAGCAAACCTTATTGACAGAATGAGATATCAGGTCTGGTCAGGGATAGGTGCTGCAAGCTACCTACAACACTTCGAAATAGGATAATATCATCAAATTAAGGGTTATCAAGTTTAGATAACTTTGAGGAAGCTGACATGGGAAAGGTGACTGGTTTTGCTTTCAAAATATTGGTTTTCCTTAAAAGGTCAATGATGTATTTTTTTTGGGATAAGATAATTTTATCAGGCAAATAATGTAATTCCAAGCTAAGAAAGTATAATAATTTTCCTAAATAAGTGACGGGGAAAGCTCGAGCAAGATCAGTAATCAATGTATCAACAGCCTGAGGTGAGGTTAAAGTGATCACCATGTCGTTTACGTAGACGAGAATGAACATACTGAGGCCATCTGTGTTGAGTATGAAGAGGGAAGGATCACCCTGAGATGATTTGAATCCATAGCCGAGGAGCCAGGAGCTTAGTTGTGTGAAGCACACACGGGGAGATTGCTTGAGGCCATAAATGGCTTTGTTGAGCTTGCATACAAAGTGCGGTCTGGAGAAGTCAACAAAACCTGGTGGTTGTTGTATGTACACAGATTGGAATAGTGCGTCGTGAAGAAAAGCGTTCTGAATATCTATTTGCCACAAAGACCAACATTTTGAAGCAACGATAGAGAGGACAAGGCGGAAGGTCGAGGGCTTTACAACAAGTTGAATGTCTTGGTGTAATCAATCCTGGGTGTTGATGAAACCCTTTGGCAACAAGCCAAGCCTTCCTTCTCTCGATTGAACCATCAACACACAATTTGGTTCAGAACACCCACTTGCAACCAACAAATTAGGGACACAAGATGGTGGAAGTAAAGTCCACGTGTTAGTATTAACCAAGGCATCAAACTCACGAGACATGGCTTGACTCCATTCAAGTTACTTTGAGGCAACTGTAAAAGAGGAGGGTTCATCAAGAATTGTTACCATAGAGACAAGGTAGTGACGAGCAGAGTAGGGCATGGTGCCATCAATAAATTGCCAAGGTTTGGAGGAGTTTGTCTGAGATCGTGTGATGATTTGAGGGAGAGGTGGAATTAGAAAAGGCAAGGAACCAGAGGGATCAAGATGTTGTGACGGCACAGAAGATTTAGGAGAAATGCGATTTGGGGAAGACGAAGTAGGGTTAGGTTGGGCTGGATTTTTGGGTATTGGGCTTAAGGGAGTTGGTATTGGCCAAGACATGTTCTGAGATGTGGTGGAAGAGTGATGTGGGTTGGGGTTAGGGGACAGGCCAGACCCAAGGATTGATGGATGAACGATAGGCAGATGTGTGAGATTTGATAGTTTGGGCTGAGGATTTGAGACTGAATGTTGAGAGTACGGGAAGATATGTTCAGCGAATGTAACATCACGTGAGATGTAGAGGCGATTTTTTTGAAGATTAAGACATTTATACCCTTTATGGGAGTTTCTATAACCAAGAAAAAGATGAGTGGAGTGGTAATGCATTTTGTGTTGATTATAAGGTCTCAAATTAGGTCAACATAGACATTCAAAGATTTTGAAAAAATTATAATTGGGGTTTTTGTGATGAGTTTTGGAATAGAGACAAGTATTTTGTAGGACCGGAGTTGGGAGTAAGTTTATTAAATATGTAATGGTTTGAAAAGCGTCATCCCAAAAAGAGAAGGGACGTGAAGCTTGAGATAACAAGGTAAGTCCAATTTTCTCTATGTAACGATGTTTTCTCTTGACTAATCAATTTTGTTGATGTGTATAAGAACAGAAGAATTTATGAGTGATGCCAAGTGATTTACAAAGTTTGGTCAAGGGGTGAAATTCGCCCTATGCATCAGTCTAAATAGTAACAATTTTTGTTTGGAAACGACGTCCATCATTTTTAATGAAGGAATTAAACTTGTGGAACACATATGATTTTAATTTATAAGAAATAGCCAAGTGAAATGGGTAAAATGGTCAACAATAGACAAATAATAACCGAACCCATTTCTTGATATTAAAGGGGCCAAACCCCATACATCAGCCCAAATTAGTTCAAAGGGCTTTAAAGTTATAATATTACAGGGATAGAAGGGTAATTTTTTTCCTTTAGCTAGAGGACAATCCAAGCACGAAGGACTGGTGTCTGTGAGAGAAACGGGCAAACAAACACTATGCACAATGTGAGAAACTAGGTTGAAAGAGGGATGACCCATTCGCTTGTGCCACTGATTGAAGGAGACTTTTTTACCGATATGGACAGATGGAATGGAAGGAAGGACCAGTGATGGAAACTGGTAGAGCCCATCACGAAGAAGGTCGCTGATAAGGGGCGTCCCTGTCGCCATATCCTTTACCATGAAGTGAGTTGAATGGAATTCAAAATAGCAATAATTGTCAATGCAAAACTGGGAAACATAAACAAGATTTTTGATGATGTTAGGGATGTGTAACAAATTGGAAATAGTAAAGGAAGAAGAAAGAGATCTGAAAGAAGATTTACCAATATTGCTGATGGGCATGCCAGCTCTGTTCCCTACATTAATCTGCTCGTTTCTACTGTAAAGTTCTGAATAGATATTAAGTTGAGAAAGATCAGGGTGATAAGATGAGTGGTGGTGGAGTCAAGGTACCAAGATGGATCAGGAGTAATGGAGGAAGTGGTGTAGTTGGCTTGGAAGGTGCGGGGATGCTCATATTGGTAGGCGTGATCAAATCTATAATGACACTGAAGTATGACATGACTAGGTTTGCCACAGACCTGGAAAGTTGGGCGATTTGAGTTATAGGGTTGGCCGTTTGTGGGAGATGAAGGTGAAAAGTGATCATGATTCAAGTGTGATTGGACCTGATTGGAGCGACTTCCATGATATGGTGGTTGGCCTCTTTGGTCACGAAAATTTCCAGATGTGAGGTTGGCTGAAGGCTCAAAGGAATTGTTAGTGATGAGGGTTCAAAAATGGTGAGACATGCGATTTTCTTGAATAAGAAGAAGATGGTAGAGTTCTTGAGAGTGGATTGGTTCAGAACGAGTGGTTATAGAAGTGATGGAATTCTCATAAGAGAGACCAAGGACGTTTAGGAGGTATGTGATGAACTCCTTATAAGAGAGAGGAGTGCCAGTGATGGACAAAGTATCTTGTTGAAGTAGTTAGAAATGGACTGGTCACCACGGGATATATTTGTGAGTTGGGACCTTATTTGAAATTCCTTGGCCTAAGAACAGGAACTGAACATTGATTGAAGAGCTAACCAGAGAGCTCGTGAGGTAGGTGAGAAGACAACGTGTCAAATGACAGAGTTTGAGAGGGAAGAAAAAATGATGCTTAGGATCATTTGATTAGTGCGTTGCCATGAAATGTAGGTTGGATTTGGTTTAGAGGGAGAATTTGAAGTTGAAGGAAGGGTTGCTGAAGGTGCGATTTCAATACCATCGTCATAAGAAAATAGACCCTAGCCTTTCAAATATGTAGAGAGTTGGACACGTCATAACATATAATTTTTGAGCATGTCACAAATACATATATTTTTTTAATTTCAAGTTGTGTATGTTTATTAAAAATATACATGCTTATCATGTAAAAAAAAATATATGCAATTATTTATTAAATTATTTAATTAACATAAATATTTAATTTATATTTAAATTAAATTACCATACGATAAAATATTGCTCGGCCTTGGAAAGAATTATTCACATGGGTAGGATTAATTTGAAGAGTAATGTTAAGGAACATCTAATATTTATAACACATATTTATATAAGCATTGTTTGTATGAATATGTGTTATGAGTATTGCATGTTATCAATATTTTCTTTAATTTGAAAAAGAAAAGAAAAATGAAAAAGAAGACCGCAAGAGAAAAACCCTAGGAGGGTTTAAGCAGCTTCGGGAAACAGCAATGTTTTTTTCTTCGAAAGCCCAAAGTTGCTTAACGAGATGAGACCTCTGGACGAGAAGGAGACGACCTCAGTCTTCGAGAAGCTCTTCAAGTTCACCGGCAACAACCTCAAGAACATCGTCGAGAACCCCTCTCACGAGGGCCCTGACGCCGACCCCGGCCGCTACTGCTTCCGCCTCCACAAGAACAAGGTCTACTACGTCAGCGATTCTCTCGTCAAGCGCGCCACCAACGTCGCTCGCCCCCAACTCGTTTCCCTCGGCACCTGCATCGGAAAGTTCACCCATGGCGGAAGTTTCCACCTTACTGTCCAGTCTTTAAGTATCCTCGCGCCCAACGCCAAGCATAAGGTCTGGCTCAAACCCACCTCCGAGATGTCTTTTCTGTACGGCAACCACGTTTTGAAAGGTGGGTTGGGGAGGATTACCGAAAATATCGCTCCCGGTGACGGCGTCGTGGTGTTCTCCATGTCGGATGTGCCCCTGGGTTTTGGAATTGCGGCCAAGAGTACCCAGGATTGCAGGAAGTTGGACCCCAATGGGATTGTGGTACTGCACCAGGCGGATATTGGGGAATATTTGAGGATGGAGGATGAGCTTTGAGTTTCTCGGCCACGATTTGGAGGTTATTTGGTGTTTTGAGTGGTTTTGGATAATATGTTTGGGAGATATCTGAGGATTCATGTAAGTTTGTATTATCATATTTTGTTTAATAAGATTTTGATTATTATGTTGGATCTCTTAAAAATTATCCATCAAAAGAAATTTTGTTGCATTCTATTGAAATTGCCTTTTGGTTTCTGCTATATGCGTGCAATATTGATCATCATTCGGGTTTTCTTTCCTTGTTATTAGAATAGTGCATGGTGGGTTGATTGCGTTAAAAATATGTTGTTAACTTGTAGTTGATATTGTGGGAGACTGGATGTCTCTGTTTGTGCTTCTTAGGTGTGTAAACATGACAAAATGTTAAGCTGGTATGCCCATCTTCTTTTCTTCATGCATTCTAAATCAAAGTTTTGTTTCAAACTGTGGATGGATGGGACTAAGGTTTATTTAAATTGTTACTTTTAAAAAAAGGTTTATTTAAATTGTTACAAGATCATCCATGATGTACGAGTCTATACAAAGCCCGCTAGACTGGAATCATTCCATTCTAATCCAAGGAGATTTGATGTCGTTGAGCGGCTTGAGTATTAAGTGAAAGTAAAAATAAAACAGCATGAAAGGCTTTTCAATGCAGGAACTATAACTCAGGGCCGGCTCAATGCATAAAAGGCTTTTTTATACTTTTATTATAATAACTAAATATTTTATTTAGTAAGTAATTATTCATACCATGTTAGATGAAAGAATTTTATATCAACTTATTGTATTTGATTCATTTTTCTAATTTTCTGTTAAAAACTATCTCAAAATAAATAATTTTCAGAATACTTTATTTTCACTTGTCTTACAGGTAGAGAGATAAATCCATAACATTCTTTATTTGCTTTTTCACTTTGGGCCGTCTTTCTTTATTTCTTTGAAAGAAAATATCAAAATATTTTTTAAGGGGTCTTACTAGGGGTAGGGGCCTTAGGCTGCCTACCCCATTGAGCCGCCCTTGCTGTAACTACTTATCAATGGCCTCCTGCCTTAGGAAATTTGTGCCTCTTTTTCGCATGTGCACCGTATATATGGGTGGCAACTACTTGATAAATCATCCAGACATAGTCAAGTTTCTATCATTGTCATTTTGGTAGGGACTGTTACATGCCTGGAAAATAAAAGGTGGAGAAAAAAATCCGATGGATGGGTTTCCCGTTTACCTGATAAATTATCTCTTGAAGGTGTCCATCGTTGCCCGGTTATATGTTCTAATTATCATCCGAGCTACATCTGGACTCCACATGCCAATTGATGTAATCTAGAGTAACTAGGAAAAGAAAAACAGTGCTTTTTCTCAGTCTAATTGTTCTATTTACGTCTTTTAATAAACTTTTGTATGAAGCATGATATAACTATACATAGACTCTGAATCAAGGAAAAAAAAGAACTTAAGACCCTGATTCAGATAGAAAAAGGATCTAACTAGATCGATAGAGGTTTAAACTGCCATGTCACTGTGGTCAGTGGCCCATCACAAGCTAGGCTACTGTTTACCTTGGCTACACCATCCAGCAGGGCCCTACCTTATTTTGATTGACTTAAAATTTTCATGAGGTCTTGTGGGAACAAGGTCTGCATCTTAGTCATGGTCTCATGTGATCTCCACTACAACCCTTATATATTTTGCTTAGACAAGTTCAATGATTTCCTGTTTCTACTGCTCATTTTTCTCGGATATGATCCATGTTAAAATTGCAGTCATATTCTATGTTAATCTTGTGCACTCTTGTGGATCATTTACCCTATTCATCCAAACTAAGCCATCTAGACATGAACGATTCTGTACTTCATTCAAAGTGGTACCTTTGGACACTGAGAAAGTGATCCCAATACAGGAACTGCAACTAGTTAGCAATGGCCATTCCTAAGCCTCTCTCTCTCTATCTCTCTCTCTCTCAGTTGTTTTTTATAGATGCTTATTACTTGTCATCCAGACATATTCAAGTTTCTTTCTTGGCCATTATGGTTAGGACTTCTACCCGTTCATTGTTGCCTTGCCATATGCTCTAATTCTGGGCTACATCTGGACTCCCAACATCCCAAGCAGTGTAACATATACCCCTTACAAAAGAAAGAAAGGAGGCCCCCGTCCAGGGGGTGGAGGGGTTTCTCTCAATTACACCGCTGTGAGCCATGGATGCATGATCTTGGGACACCCTAGCTTCTTTAGATTGACTTCAGAAATAATAGTGGTTGGCGCCAAATAATGTTGCCTTGCAGGACAATTTTTTAGCATCTTTTTCAAACAGGTTGCATGTGATATCAACTACAATACTTTGCCTAGACATGAGTTATGATTTCTCCTTTTTTTGCTGCTCATCTATTCGGTTACTGCTGGTGTTTCATTCATCTCATCACTCTCATTGCTCCTAATCTGTGTACAATTATTAGGTGATACTCACTTGTTACCCATAAAAAATTAGGTAATGCTCACTTGTTCTATTAACCTGTTTTACATTGGAAGTGTTTGTTATTAATTTTGTGTTCTTGTGCCTTAATTGTAAAAGCTTTTGCAGTGATTTTATTTTGTTTACTTCATGTTCTGTATACAAGTTGTTCTTTTTTTTTTTCACGATACTTAAATTTTAATGGGTTGAGTTTTCATGATTGTCTTGTCTTTTCTTTTTTCTTTTTTTTCTTGGGGGGCTCCTCTTGTGTTCTTCCTGTGTTTTTAATAAATCTTCAATTTCATGTCGGGAAAAAAAAGAAGATCATTTGACAAAGTGCCTTTCCATTTTCTGTTAGTAACATGATGACACAAATGAAAGGAAGTATTAAATATTTCCGACTCCTGACATTTGGCAATTGACAATTTGGCATTCTATTTTGTTGCTGATGCCTCACCGTTGAATGCAAACCATTGGAGTGGATCACTGGGTTGTGCTTTAGAAGACGATTGAGTTGGAACACGATGTAACACGCACACGACAACAGACTATGGAATGTATGTGATGATATAATGTATAAAGTGTCATACCCCATATCTTCAAGTCTGGTCTTGTGTGGCAATATATAGTAGGACAACAGGAGTTATTTCTGCTTCTAATGGGATCGTGGTGTTTATGTTTGAGATACATAACCTATAGGGGTTGGCTCAAAGTGGTAAAGGCCTTAAGCAGAGAAGTATGCTCTCTGTAAGTCTAAGATTCAAATCTCTTTGGATGCAAAAAATTTTTAGGGGCTATTGTATTGAGAGATTTTCTCCTTGAATTAATCGAAGTAATATTTGTAGAAAACTCCTTACTGAGGGTTTGTATACTTCAGAGATTAGTTGGGATACTAGTCCAAAATCCAAATGCTCGATGCCAATGAAAAAAATGTTTGAGATATATATTTGGTGGTCAACATGAAAGGTAATTGGTCGGAGAAAGTAGAGTGTGAATCCTGTTCCCTATAGCTTATAGGAGCTTGTTCGTCAATTTCACAAGTACACAAATCGTAACAGGTAATAAAGTGTATGAGCAAGAGTCTCTCCCCACGAGAATTGAAAAATCACTAATAAGTACCAAAATGTATTCAATTAAGATCTATCTGATAATTCGAATGAAAAAAATTAATTATTAAGCTAGAATAGTAAACTAACAAAATTAAAGAAGCAAGTTTTATCAAGAAAATAATAATCTAAGGTTTCGATTTACCATAACTAATCTTATGTAATTTCTCTAATTGAATTAAAAATATATGTTCCTATTGTTGATAATCAGGTTTATATTTTATTCATTAATCTTTTTTAAGTATTAAAGAAATATCTTAACAGGTAAATTTCTTACATCTCTATGACAATTTAAAATTTGTCAAAATTCATTAAGAACAAAAAAACTTTATAAAGATTACACAAGCTCATAGATATTTTTATCTTAGGACATCTTATGATATCTCAAACATAAGTCGAAATAATTATCATTTCTTGGTTTCAAATTAAATCGCAAATCATGTAAATGGTGATCAAGTATTTACAAGTTTATTAGTTTGGATGTTGAGAAGTGTTGAAAAGAGTTGAGAATAGTAATAAAAAGTAGGTGAAAAATAATAAAAAAATATTAAATAGAAATGAAAAAAATAATGAATAATAATAAAAATATATGAAAAGTAATAATATAGTAATGAATAATAGTAGTATTTTGAGAATGTTTGAAAGTGTCTTGCACGCCAAATGTAGTAAAATGAAATACTCAAATACGACATAAATATTAAATTAATTCAACTACAAAAAATTCACATAGTTAAAGTTAAGCTGCATCATAGTCCTAAAAACAGAAATTAATTCATGATGAATTAAATAAAAATCTAATGAAAAAGTTGAACGTCAAAACACTTAAAAAAAATTAATTGAAAGAATTGAGAATGATGTACCATAATTTCTTCTCTTTCTTCCTATTTTCTCCAATGTAGTTTCAAGCCGAAACACACATATAGTCCCCGCTCACATGTGATGACATGCGATTGCTTTTAGGTCTCAATTAATTTGTCGTGTCCCACTCAAAATTTAAAACCAATCCAGCCTACTGAAAATGAAATGTGTGGCTGAGTGAAATCTGAATTAAAGTGTTAGTGAACCCAATTGAGAATACGTTTAAGTAAATTGAATTGCCGTATGAAGTGCAAAGTTGACGTCCAGATTTCTCTCAATAGTTGTGATGTTGTGGCCCAATGTGAATCAATTGTGTGCAGCGGCCCAAATTAGATGTAGACTAAATGAAACCTTCTCATTCCTTAGAAAATAAATAACATTAAATAAAAATAAAAATTAACAATTAACAATTAACAATTTTAATAAGTAAAATAATAATAAAAATTATGTAAAACTTACACTTATCGGAGTTCATGCTTTATCACTCTGAAAACAGGAGATGCATGGTGCAGGAACACCATAGAAGGAGTTGGATATCGGGATGTCGGGATGGTCTCTTTATCTCTTCTATTTTCTTGTTCTTATTCTGTTCTTTTTCTTCACAGGTTTGAATGGTGAATACATTTAGGTCCTGTTTAAATTTAAAGATAAGATAAGATAAATTTAGATGGGTTGAAATAAGTTTATTTTTTAATATTATTATTATTTTAAGATTTAAAAAAATTGTCTTAAAAATTAAAAAAATTGTATTAAAATTTTAAAAAAATTGTATTAAAAATTGTATTTTATATAAAAATATAAAAAAGTATAATGATAAATTTAAGATAAATTGAGATGAGATGAGCTCACTCACAAATATTAACGAAATCTTATATTACGTTTAGATAGTGGGGCGATCTTAGATATTCTTTGAATAATAAAAAATAATAATAATAAAATATTAAATAATAATAAATAACAGTAAGCTATGGGAGCAGATAAGCAACATTAATTTAAAAAGAAAACTTTTACTATATGTATTTTTAAATAGAATAGTAAAAATAACAACTACACGTTGGTACATAGTGTAAGAAAATGAGATGCTACTCGTTATCTCACACCATAATCACTTTACATATTTTAATTTTTTTTTCAACTAATTGAATTTATCTACTTATTATTTCTATTAAAAAATTTAGAGATGCTATTCATCATCTCACATCAGATATTTTATATTTTATATTATTTTATTTTTATTAAACTAATTGAATTGTTCGACTTATTATTTATATAATAAATAATTAGTAGAGAAAAAATGAAAAAATAAATTAAAATAAATATAGCGTGTAGGGATGATACGAAAAAAAAAAAGAATAACGCAGCCAATTTTGTGAGAGTAAGCAAAATTGTTTGTACGAAGCATTTCTCCGTGATCAGAAATTGTATTGAAAATTACCAAAAAGTCCAAAATGACTTTGAAAACAGAACAAAACCCAAAATGCGCATCCGGGGAATCGAACCCCGGTCAGTACCGTGGGAGGGTACTATGATACCACTACACTAGATGCGCTGATTTGAGTTTTTTCGTTTCTAAAAGCTTTTAAAAATATGAAAAGAAAAGTGGGAGCCCATTTCTGTAAGCCCAATAATCTTAATCAGGAGCTTCATTCATTTGAGCCTCGATACAAGCCCAGGCCCATCCATATAAATTTATTCCACGAACCAACACTTCGACAAAATAACAAATCAATCAATAAATACCCTATATAATAAAATAATAGTAATAATAAGAAGAAGAAGAAGAAGAAGAAGAAGAAAAAGGTTGTGAAGTGTAACAATTCATTAAAATATGACAGTTGAGATTGATGAAAAATATTTGATACAAGTAATCTTTGGTAGTTTGGAGAATTGATAAACCAGCCGCTACACATGCAATTTTTTTACAACTACATAAAATTAGTAATATTATTTTGAAACTAAAATACAAAAAATTAAAACAATACAATTTGAAATCAGTACTTTATAATTAGATAGTTGTCAAATAATTATCACTACAAGAAAATAGGTCTTTTACGACATCAAATTTTGTGACAAAAAATAAAAAAGAATGTCGTAAAAAATTATTTATAACAAAAGCAGTCATTTTGATTACATCAAATTAATTATTTCTATTATATTTTTTACAATACGGAAAATAATGGCTAGTTATCATTTTACAGTTTTTATAAGTTTTTAACTTTTTGAGGTACAAGTTTCACACAGTCGATCACTTTCATATAAGTCTCAAATTTACTCATGATTTTTTTCACTGAGATGCACAAAACTTGCATGCATCCCCGAGACTCATGTACAAATAATTTCTTTTTTAAGACAATCTCGAATGTCGTGTGTGTGTGTGTTTTTTGTCATATTCGCGTGCACTCTCTCTTTTATTTTAGGTTTAAAAAAATCTAAAATTATATATATAAAAGAACAAAAAAATTAATGAGTATCATATATCTATATATATATATCACTATAAAAAAATAGGTATATATATATATTTATTTAATTAGGTATATAAATAATTTTTTTATTATAATTAATTAATTATATATATTTATTTTGTTATGTGTATACATGATTTTGTTCCTTGTAAACGGTAAATTTAATTTTAGCGTTGAGACTCAACACCAAGATGCTGATGTTCACTTATTTGTTTTTATCATTCAAGACAAAACGTCGCATCTTAATATGCATACGTATTAGTGATGATCAGACGTCGAGTCGGCCTAGACTTGATGAAAAGTATTTAATCCATATTCCTAATTAAAGAATAATGATAGCTGTAACATTCATTCTACCACTTTTTAATCAATTTTTTATTTAATAATTTAAAAAATAATTATTAAAAAAATTATATATTTTTAATTTTTTTAATAATTAAAAATATTTAAAAATAATAAAAAAACAAATAAACTTAAAATAATAAATAAATAATAAATAAAATATAAATATATTACTACTCTTCATAAAAAAAACTTTGTAGCTTCAATACAGAGATAATTAATGATCCATCCTGTCATTATTTTTTTAGTAATAAATTGTGGAATACTATGCGAATTATTTATCTAAAAACCCTCTTCTAGATTACTTTTTTTTCTTCCAAGAGGGAATTGATCCTACAATATTCCAAATGTTTAGTACTTTATTCTCTTAATTGTCAATGTAACTGGGCTAGTAGCTCATTCCATCATATTATATATATATATATATCCCTGCTTTTTTTAAATCAAAGTAATTAATTAATATTTAAGCATGCATAAACTTATGAACAAATGATAAGCAAATATATGTATATATATATTGTTCGATCTGCATTATTCCCTTTAACATATATATAGCAAAGTTCGATCCCTCATTCACTTTGGAAGCTAGAAAAGTTGGCAATGATATCTACACAAATACCATTAACAAGCATCAACACTTTGTTAAGCCCAATGATTGTGATTGAACTATGATTATATTAGTGTAATGGAGAATATTATATAACTTCAATATTATAAACAACAGGCCGCCCATATATATATGTATGTATGTATGTGTGTGTGTGTGTGTAATTTATATTACAAATCATACTAAAACCTAATAATTGACTAATTATTTTACAAGAGAGATATTGCAGTTCATGGTTTGGGAACTCACTTTAAGGGGGCCGAGGGGGAAAATTCCCTTGGATTTTTAAAATAGTACTGCTGATATTGCATATTCATTGCATTTAACTTCTTTTCGGCCTTCAGAATCAGGAAGGAGATGATGATCAAGTTGGCATTATGCATGTCCTCAAGCCACACCTACTAAAGCTTTGAAAAGAACTGTACGTTTGAGTTTTGGGATATTTACTGCCATTGGAATAGTATTGGAGATGGGTAATTATAAGTATAGGACAATGACTAGAAGCTAGCTAGCTACTTAATATTCACAATAGTTAAGGAAAATACACTAATAGATTTGTTTCGGTAAAAAATATATAATCGTTTTGATAGAAAATATATAACTGATAATAAATAAGCAGTATTTTAATAACGATAAAATTGAAATTGTGTATAGATTTTTGTAGGAGTACTTTGAAGAGAAAAGTTTGAAATAATTAAATTAAGGAAAAAAGGGAAGTAATATTAAGGAAGAAGAAATGTCACGATGCATGACCAAAGTGGTACTAGTAATACTAGTACTGCATGTTTTTTTTTTTTTAAAGATATATGCTCTAATTATATTCGTTGTCAAGACAAGATCACGGCCAATAATATATTAATTTCCTCAAAATAAATGTTATCTGTACGCGGTACGTCGTTTGCTTAATTTAGGGTATAACTAATCATAGGCAACATTATGAGTAGATAAACCTCAATTTAGGAATTGCTAATTGGTTGGACATGGGGAGACGATCACGATCGACCTCCTATATATAGCTAGTTAGTACATATTATTTTAAGTTATACGGACCTAATTTAATTAAAGACATTATTTCAATATATATGTCAACAGTTTATTTTACCTATATTTTTCTTTCACCTTAATTTTTAATTTAGTTCTCATATACTAATTTCAAAGTAATTTAGTTTTGGGTTATATTATATATAGTAATTATATATGCGCAAAGATCACATCGTTTTTAAAATTTAGTTTCCATTACTCGATGGGAATACTGCTCATGCAAGTCTAGATAATTTTACCTTTATTTTTTTAATATTACAATAATATCTCTCTCAAATTACAATAATTTTTATTTCATAAAATATATCAATAGGTCTGCATACGCAGTTCTGATCATTTGGGATTACAAATAAAATTTCTCATATATATATATATATATATATGTATATCCTAACTAGTTCTCTCTCTCTCTCCACACTGCATACAGGTAATATAAATTAAATATGTAGGCATCATTAATGGGAATTTGCATAAAGCAAAACGTGAAAATTATTTATTCCATCTCTACTTATTAATTAATTACAATGGATGATATATATATATATATATGTCTATATATTATATCAAGACTGCATTAATATTCATATACCCGGCATAACCCTCTGTCTTTTCACGGATTTATTGTTTGGTGGAAGACCGTCAATCAGCTTTAGTCACGATTAAGATGTATCCAATTGCTTTTTCTTAAAAAAGAAGATCAGGTTACTAGGGAAAGACATATGTACACACACATTCATAAAAGATGCTACAAATTAATTAAAGTATAATGATGCTGCTAGTTAGTAAAATCATGTAGGCCGACTCAAATTTTGGCATTTGTGAGGAACAACCACATGCATTATGCATATATGCAATACATATGGCTAGCTGCTTAATTATATATGCACCGTGGTATTATAATTAAGTAGTGTGATCATGAGAGCTTTTCTAGCTTTTGATGTTGTGGAGACAAGTCCTAAATGATTCTTTCTGAGACATAAGATTAAAGCAAGCATGTTAACAAAGGTGGTCGGGTTGGAGCTAGGGCAATGTTCCCTGCTTGCTGCATGGTCTGATCATGATATATGACTTTATATAAAGTCATCATGTCTGCATGATCAGGAAAAACAAAAAATACAACAAAAGCTAGCTGATCATTGTCATCTGAGGTGGAGTATTGTGGAGTACGTAGGATTTAGATATGGCCTGAGAATCACCAATATTTCTGATCATGAGATCATCATGCAGTCATGTTTTTTTTAAACTTAATTATAATTTGCTGGTGCCACCTCATCACTATATACGTCATTATCGCGAGGAATTTTTCATTATTCTTTACGTGTTTATGTACGTATTCGATTTCGTACTATCAATATATATCAGCTTCGAAGCTCATGAAAAGGATGCAGCTTTGAATAATGACTACTTTGTAGTGGAAGTGGTCTAGAATTGTCTGGATACTTTTTTTCTTTCTGAAAGCTAGCTGGAGAATTAAAGACTAGCATACGTACGTATAATTTGATATATAGCTGTGATTTTTTCTTTTATTTAACGTAAAATTAATATCATGTGTTTATTATTTTGCACTAAATGATGATATATATAATATATTATCTATATATATATATGTCATGTGTACTCATACTGTCGGGCCAATGAGAAAGAGGTAAGTTGGAATTTGGAGATCTAGAAGCTGACAAGGGGGATATTTAGGGTGAAAGATCGTTGTCAAGACAATGGAAATGCCGGGTTTGGTCGGGGTGAAGTCTTGCATGCAGGACCATGTGGGCACGAGGAGGTAGTAGGCAAAATCTAGCAGTATTGAGACCATAGTGGTGGATAAAGGTGGAGGAATATGCGTCTTCTTATGGTCTCCAGATCATCAGTACGTACTACTATATATCCATCAACTTTGATAATTAATTTGGTGGCATGGCATGGCAGGCATGGATGGGCAGTTCTTAAGGTACTCATGCAACGTCACATTTATATATAAATCATGTCTCATTACTTTTACATATATCATCATAATATTGTATATATGCTTACTAAGCAACCCTAGCTAAGTAGCTAGCAATATATACTTGACGTTACTTAATTTTTTCCTTTTAGCAACTTTTCAACTTATTATAAGTTAAGGAGAGAATAGATGGCTGTCCTATATATAGAAGAAGAAACAAACATTTTGAAATGTTTCCCGATCGAGCCTAGAGGCACATATGGCATATATATTAGAGTTTTTAGATGGATAAGGTAGAACATGAAGAAGAACATTGGGAAAAGCTAGCTCTATAGCACAATCTCGACATGCCCTATGGAAGTAAATGTGGCAGCTAAAGATTCCTAAGAAAATCAGAATTTTTTCTTGGCGTGCCTGTAAAGATGGTCTCCCATCAGTGAAAGATTTGAAGAAAAAGAGGATCCTTAATAATGGAGGCTGCTGGTTCTATAATGGTGTAAGGGAAGATTTATTTCATGTATTGTTTAGTTGCCCATCCACTGCTAATATGTGGGACTAGTGCTATTTACCTTTCATGGATAAAGTGGATGGAAACCTAAATGTAATAGAAGCTGCTATTAAAGTGAGGGATTTAGGTAGTGTTGAAGACCTGGGGTTTTTCTTCTCTATAGCTTGGAGTCTTTGGTATAGAATTAAGAAACAAAAAGATTGATGAGAATGTACTACTTGATCCAAAATAGGTGGTTGAGTATGCACTAACTATGCAAAGGTTGTTTAATGATGTGAAGTTGAAGTCTACTACAGAACTAAAAACTTTTTGTGTACTACAAGAAATTTTGTTTTTTGGAACGAAATTATTTTGAGCCAAAATAAAAATAGTCCCAAAATATGGTTTTTTGGGATGAAAATTTATTTTCGTCCCTAAATCTTTACGGATGTGTAATCCGTTCGAACTAGTAACTTACCGTTCAAATGAATGATATTGGGACGAAAAAAATCGTCTCCAATACAGAAAATCATTCAAACGACGCAATAACTATTTAAACGGTATTGTATTTTTGTTCGAATGATAATTTTAAATATTTGAATGTTAAATGCGTGGCTTAGGAAAAAAAATTATGGCGAGAATTTGAGTAACTATTCGAACGATTACTTTAGGTGTTTGAAGTTACCGTTTGAACGGTTATTTTGGTGGGTGAGATGAATTAAATTTTGGAGGGAATAGAAATGATGTTTGAAGGCTTAAATATCTGATCGAACGGTTAATTATTTTTTTTATTTTTAATTTCCAAAAGTTATATAGCTTATTAATTTAGGCATATATTTAGTTAGTCTATGGAATAAATATAGCATTTAAATAATATAAATATTGAAAACTCATAATTGACTTAGAAAGTAACTCAATTAAATATAACTAATTTAGAAAATAAAAAGATGATGAATATTTAAATTAATTATACAAAACACAACTAGTCATGAGTACTGGTAATACCCAAAAACATAAATATACAAATTAAAGAACAAAAAACATAAATATTATACGTATTATATTATATTATGAATTGTAGGTATAGACTTTTATGCTAACACAAGTAGTCAAAAACCAAAATTTAAATTTAAATATAATTAAATAAATTTAAATTATAATCATATCTAAATTCATAGTATAATCATACTATTTTAAATCACATCTAAATTATAATCATATATAATATCTAAATTAAAATTTATATATATTTTAGATATAATTTAGAATTTAGATATTATATATAATATACTATATACTAGTTCTATACTTATATATATATAATATACTATATACATAGAATATACTTTATAATTATATATAATATACTATATACTAGTTATATACTTCTATATATATATATAGAATATACTATATACTATGTACAAGTACTATACTTATAATAAACTATTTTTATAATATTAATTTATAATCTTATGATATAATATATAAGGTACCATATCGTATAGCTTGGTACTACTTAATATACAATATACTACTACTATATTAATTATATACTATATATCACCACTATACTTATATAATATATAACTTGGTACTACTTAATATACTATATACTACCAATATATTTATATAATATAGTTATATACCTTTAATTTATAATTCTATAATATAATATATAAGTTACTATATTATAATATACATTAACTTATGTATTATATATAATATATACTTACATATATATAATATATCATATATAATATATAATGTATGATATGTTGTTCTAATATGTTCGAACGGATATATACACCGTTCAAACAAATTAAAATTTGTTGGCGCCAATGTGGGATGAATTTCCCACCAAATTATCTAATGATGAAAATCTTATTTGAATGACTAAAAGTAGTGCTCGAACAGTGAAATTTAGTGTTCAAACGGCTAAAGGTTCTGTTCGAACGAATGAATTGAATTGTCTCATGCGGGAAAGTTTTGCATTGAGAACTTTTAAGCTTTCGAATGGATATGAATATTGTTCAAAGAAATGTTATAAATATATTAATATAATCTAAATATTGATATATTACGGTTCGATTTACAATGAAGTATGAAAAGAACTTTTATATACTGCAAGTAGTACGAATGGTTTTGCAAAAAATCTATTTTTTATTTTTATTTTTTTAAAATCATTTGATATATATCTTTCAAAATTATTATTTGAAATTTAGATAAAATTAGTTAGATATATAATTTTAAATTATATTTAAATTATTATTGTAATAAATGGGGGGAGGCGCCCACATGGGACAGACCATGCGTTTTACATGTTTTTATAGCTGGCCTTTAAGGCCAGCCGTGTGAGAATGGGGGCTATATATAGCCCCTCAGTTTGTTTTTTGGATAATCTGAAAAACCAGAAAATCTCTCTCTTTTTTTTTCTCTCTTAAAATTGTTCTTAGACTATGGATTTATTTAGTGACGCTCTAGTTTTATACTAAGTAGTGCACTAACCACTAAGAGGAATCACAGGTATTTTATCAATCTGAAAAAACTTGTGGAGCAATTTTACAAACTGAACTTGAGGTATTTTTTTTTTCTTTCGCTATACTTTTCTAACATTGGTATTAGAGCAAGGATAATTGCTTCCAGTTGTTTTTTTTTATATATACTTGAAATATATATATATTTTTGTACGAAAAAAAAGGTGGTGCAGCGCTGCACCCGTGCAGCGGCGGTGCCGCGCGCACCGCCGCGTGGTGCCGGGCCCAACCAGCAGGGAGTGCTGCGCGCAACCAGCGGGTTTGCAGCGTGCACCACGGATGCCACGTGCACCCAGTTGTGATGTTGCGCGCACCCAGCTGTGGTGCCGCCGCACGCATCTAGGGGTGCTGCATGCACCTGCCTAGTGCCACCCGTGCACCCAGAGGCGGTGCGCAAGCACCCTGGGGTGTCGCGAGCACCTCTGCTCGCACCAGTATTTTCGGGCATAAAATGATGCATGAGGAGACTGTTTTGATTGCTGTGAAAACTGGCACTGTTCACGTGAACAGTGCCCAGCTGGAGGAAGAAGATGACATAAGTCATCTGTTAGACGCTGGGCCATGGGCCTTTCAGCCCATTCGTTATCTTCAAAGCCTAAAGGCTCTCTTGGGCTGGGTCCTTACACGGCCCAGCTCCCTATGTTTAAAAAAAAAAAAAAAGAGGCTGGAGTGTCCACCCGTGGGTTTCGAACCCAGGACCACCAAGTTGAATTAAGTAAATGCTTTCCACTAGACCATATGCCTCTTCCGGTTTAAGTTTGTTTTTTTTATATATATATATATTTTTAATAATGATTAAAAAAAAGGCATGTTTTAATATATGCTTAAAAATATTTCCTGTTATAACATGTGATATTTTATTTAATACTTTAGATTAAATATGATTACATGTGGATATTTAATATTTTTTTGATAAATTACATGTGATATTATGTTTAATTTTTTTTTGGATTAAATGTGATAACATGTATGTATACAACATGTGTATGTGTTATTATTTTATCATGTAAAAATGTTAGACTTGTATGATTAGACATTAGCCTTTATATATTCTAATGATAAAATAGGAAATTCCCACTAAGTAGTTTTAGTTAGAGTTGTCAGTGTAGATTGATAGGCTGAAAGAATTGCAGTGACCCCAGTAAGAACTGTAAATGCACTGTATAGCGACAACACCATAGTAGTCCCAGTAAGAACTGTAAATGCACTGATGGAATAAGAAAAATGGACTGTAATGGTCTTATATGAACCATCTTTGTAGACTGACCTAACAGGTTGCTGTGGTTGTTGTAGCTGTCTTTGTAGACTGACTCAACAGGTTACTGCGATTTTAGTAGGATCTGTCTCTAAGCGTGATTAGGACTAGGTGACTACTTTAGATAGTAGGAGTATGATTGAAATTTATGATTAAATCTCCCATATTTTTTTTAAATTTACGCGGGAATTAGGTTAGAAATTTAATAATTGGATATTGTGGCGCAAGAGATGATTCTGAAGTCTAGCGATTTTTCGATCTTGCGACATGTCTAAATTATTTTTTTTTCTAGCTTGAATGGACGCGGCAGATTTCTTAGGTGTGTGTGTAATATCCCTCCTTTGCGTTTTTGTAGTGAAATTGCATCCAAAAGTATAGTTGTCGATTTAAACAAAGGGGAGAAATTGGATGGGGAGAACTATGACATATGGCATCGCAAGATCTAGTATGTCTTAGATGAGCAAGAAGTCGTAGATGCCTTGTCTCACTCCCTGACTAAGCCCAAGGAAGGGGATTCAGAACAACACAGATTAGATGAATTAGCCTATTCTGAATGGGCTAAGAAAAATCGGTGCGCGCGCATAATAATGTTAAGTAGCATGCACAATGATCTAATGTGTGAGTTTGAGACCTATGACACTGCCCAAAGCATGTGGGAGGCTTTAAAGTTGAAGTTTGGTAGAACTTCGGCCACTAGGTTACGTGGATTAACTATGAGGTTTGACTCCTATAAGATGCGCTCTGACCATACGATGAAGCAGCATCTTAAGTCTATGTCAACCATGATCTGTGAACTTAAGACGGCAGGCAACGACCTGACTGATGAACAACAAGTCCAGGCAGTGATAAGATCACTACCAAGTTCTTGGGAGAATATGAGCCAGAATCTGACGCATAATGAGAATATAAAAAATTTTGATGATGTCTCGCGTCACTTAGAATTGGAGGCTGAGCCCCTAGAGGCTGCTAAGCCCAATCATTCGGCCTATGTGGCTAATTCTGGTTCACGCAAGGTATCAAGGCCTAAGCGTTGGAAGTCCAAGAATGAGGTAGCTGCTGGACAAGTTAAGAAAGTGTCAGGAACTTCTCAGCGCAGCAAAATGGGCAAGCGTTGGAAGAACAAGTCAAAATTAGAGTGTTACAACTGCGGAAAGAAAAGCCACTTCGCTCGTGACTGCACTGAGCCGAAGAAGGTATACTTTAACTTTTCTCGTATTGTTTTTGTAACTAGCTATATGATGGTTTCTCACTTCTATCCTGTGTGGACTGTTGATTCAGGAGCGACCGAGCACATAGCGCGAGATAGAGTCGGATCTGTGGAATATCACCGGATTCCAGTTAGGAGTCGTGATATCAAGGTGGGGAATGGAGCTAGCGTGGAGGTGCTAGGACTTGGTACCTACAAGTTGGACTTGTAGGGTGGTCGCACTCTTTTCCTCCACAATGTGTTATACGCTCCCGAAATCCGACGAAATTTACTTTCTGTAGTTACTCTTTTAAGACTTGGTTTTCGGATTGAATTTGAAAACAATCATGTTTCCTTTTATTTGGGCCATGTGTTTTATGGCAATACTTTTCTTCAAGACGGTTTTATGATAATGAATTTGGATTATTCAAAAATGAATGAATCTATTGCTTTTCTTTCTGCATCTGATAATTTGGATTCATATAAATGGCATGCTAGGCTTGGCCATATAGGGCAAGATAGAATGACTCGGTTAGCTAGAGAATGCCTGATGGGCAATCTCGCTAAGGTCATCTTGCCCACATGTGAACATTATCTAATAGGAAAAGTTAAGAGAAAACCGTTTGGAAAAGCCAATAAGGCATTTTTTCCACTGCAATTAGTCTATTCAGACATCTGTGATCCAATGTCTATAAAGGCGAGACACGGAGGTGTTTATTTCATCACATTTATAGATGATTTTTCATGTTATGGTCATGTCTACTTAATCTCCCATAAGTCTGAAACATTTGAGTGTTTTAGGCGATATTTAAGAATAGTTGAGAATCAGTTAGACAAGAGTTTAAAAACTCTAAGAACTGATCGAGGACGAGAATATCTTTCTGAGCAATTTAAAAGGCTCTGCGATGAAAAAGGAATCAAAAGACAGTTGACGATGCCAAGTACGCCACAACAAAATGGCGTGACGGAAAGGAGAAATCGAACACTGCTTGAGATGGTTAGGTCAATGATGGCGCAAGCAAACCTACCAATTTCTTTTTGGGGGGATGCTCTTTTGACTGCTGCCTACATTCTTAACCCAGTTCCCTCCAAGTCAGTAACTTTTATCCCATATGAACTATGGATCGGCGAGAAACCCAATTTGAGTAACTTGCGGCCATGGGGTTCAATGGGTTTTGTTCACGATCTTTCTCATAAGTATGGAAAGTTAGGGGAAGAAGTGTATCTTTATAAGATACTCAGAACACTCTAAAGGGTATGTGTTAATAGGTGAACAAACTGATAGAAGTGTGACTGAGATTGAGTCACGAGATGTGGATTTCATTGAAGATGAGTTTCCAAGTAGATGTGAGGTTGATAGGAGTTTAGAACTCCATGAGATTATAGAACAAGAGGAAAGTGCTCCAAAGAATTTAGTTGAGAATGAGGAAGAAATTCTTCAAGCTCCTACAAATTTTAAAAATAACTTGAAACCGAGTGGGAGTACACCACTTGTCAATCAATCACAACAATCTCAGCCGCGTAGAAGCACACGTGAAAGTATTCCTCGTCGTCGTTTTGAGATTGAAGGAGAATCTTTTATGGTAGCTCCGCATGATGATGATGAGCCTAGGACAATTCATGAGGCTCTCTCATCTTCTACTAAAGATGAATGGATGAAAGCACTTAATGATGAAATTGAGTCTATGAAAACCAACCTGGTTTGGGATCTGGTTTATCTTCCGACAGGGCGTAAACCTATTGGGAACAAATGGGTTCTTAAGATCAAACGTAAGTTGGATGGATCAATAGATAGGTACAAAGCTCGCTTAGTAGCGAAAGGATATACCCAACAAAAGGGTATAGACTATGAGGAAACATTTTCGCCAGTGGTGAGGTTTGCCTCAATTCGCCTAATTCTAGCTATAGTAGCAAAAATGGATTTGGAACTCTACCAAATGGATGTTAAGACAGCATTTCTCAATGGAGAACTAGATGAGGAGATCTATATGGATCAACCCACTGGTTTTGTGGTCAAAGGTCAAGAGCGCAAAGTGTGCAGGCTTAAACGATCTATATATGGCCTAAAACAATCATCTAGACAATGGTATCTCAGATTCCATCAAGCCATTCTCTCGAATGGGTTTACGATGATCACAGAGGATTATTATGTCTATGTCAAAAGATCTAAAAAGAGTTTCATTATGTTGTCATTATATGTTGACGACATACTACTAGCTGGAAATGATAAAGGGTTGATAGTCGCCACAAAAGAGTGGTTATCCTTCAATTTTGAGATGAAGGATATGGGTGAGGCAGAATACATTTTGGGAGTTAAAATCTATAGAGATCGCTCTAAGAGACTTTTGTATTTGTCCCAACAGACTTATATAAATAAAGTTCTTGAGCGTTTCCTAATGAGTGAATGTAAGCCCATTGACACCCCTATTGCAAGAAGCGAGAACTTGTCTAAAGAGTTGTGTCCTAAGACTCAAAGAGAAAAGGAAAAGGTAGCCCATGTCCCTTATGCTAATGTTGTAGGTAGTTTGATGTACGCAATGATGTGTACTCGACCTGACATATGCTATGCAGTTGGCTTAGTGAGTAGATTCCAATCTAACCCCGGACTGGCTCATTGGAAAGCAGTCAAGAGGATTATGCGATATCTCAAGGGAACTGCGGACTATATGTTGTGCTATCAGGGTTCAGATTTGCAGCTAAGAGGCTATAGTGATGCCGATTGGGGCAGTGACCTAGATGAGCGTAAATCAACCACTGGGTATGTCTTTCTGCTCAATAATGGCGCCATTACATGGAGCAGCAAGAAACAACCCTGCATAGCTCTATCTACCATGGAGGCAGAATATATAGCTTGTTCTGCAGCAGTTCAAGAAGCTGTTTGGTTAAGGAGGTTCCTCAAGTATTTAGACATTGGCACGGATACTTCAGATCCAGTGACGATATTCTGTGATAGCATGGCAGCTCTCGCATATGCTAAGGACTCAAAATATCATGGAAGAACCAAACACATAGATATCAGATATCACTACATAAGAGATATGGTAGTGCAAAAGGAAGTGGTTCTGAAACATCTTTCTACAAGTCGCATAGTTGATGATCCCTTAACAAAGCCTATCGCACGAGATGTATATGAGGCTCATGTTAGGAATCTAGGACTACGTAGATTGTAAATGTAATTTGTATTTCAAATAACATTGAGATATAACATTTCCTTTGGGATATTAATACAATATGATTTAGTTATTGTCTTTATCGTGTTGTCCTTTACTAATACACACACACAAGATATGTCAACAGGCTAAGATTGGCTCACTCACACGAGCAATCGCCTCTAGCACTTAAGTAGCGAGAAGAGATGAGACATTGTGTCCCTAAGTACTTGTCCAAATGGATAAATTAGTTAGCACAAAGATATGTCACCTTAGTGGGAGCTAAGATGAGGTCTTCTGAGAAAACTGTGAATGGATTACCCACCATCCATGTAGCCTGAGGTCAGCCAGATGTGAGATTCTCTTTGAAGCCTTGGAGGTATGCAAATAGAGACACTTGGGTTAGACGCTTAATGAGCGCCTAGACTAAGATTTGTACGGTGTTGATATAGACATATGCTCTTTGAGAAATCCACCATAGCATGTGATTCATACTACATGTGCTTATTTGACCATATGAGTAAGTGAGTAAATGGTTCCCCTCTTTCTCACTGTGTGAGTCTCATTTTTTGGTGTCCTTTACTTTTGACTATGTCAAAAGATAGAGGTTATAGCGTTTGCTACTTTGGCATGCTGTATATGGCTATGATTGATTCGGTCTAAAGAGGTATTGCTAGGAAAGCGGTTTAACCAAAATTGAATGATATGAGTGCAAAAGGAAGATTTTTTCGATATCGTATCTTCGATAGTGTTTACTGACGTCAAACTATGATGCTGCATATTGGTAGCGGCTAAGGTTGTGAACACATTGAAATGATTTGGAAAAAGTCAAGCATTGTTCTGAGTTTATTAAACTCAAGAGGGTTTCGAAAATACTTGACTTGATGCGATCGAATAAGTCTAGGACATGACCATACATTTCGGGGATGTTACTATGCTGGTCTTCTCTGGGAGAGATTTGGTGTATGTACTCCCAATTTTCTGTAGATGTACTTGGTGGTCGCACAGCCTATTTACTTGTGTGAATAAGATTGAGAACATTAGAGAGATGCAGACCTAGGGTCATGCCCACTGTGTGCGAGTGGGAGATGTAATAAATGGGGGGGAGGCGCCCACACGGGGCAGACCTGCCCTCCCTTGCGTTACATGCATGTAACGCATGGCTTAAAGCCATGCGTTACATAGCATTAACGTAAAACGCATGGCATATGCCATGCGTTTTACATGTTTTTATGGCTGGCCTTTAAGGCCAGCCGTGTGAGAATAGGGGCTATATATAGCCCCCCAGTTTGTTTTTTGGATAATCTGAAAAACCAGAAAATCTCTCTCTTTTTTTGTTCTCTCTTAAAATTGTTCTTAGGCTGTGGATTTATTTAGTGATGCTCTAGTTTTATACTACGTAGTGCACTAACCACTAAGAGGAATCACTGGTATTTTATCAGTCTGGAAAAACTTGTGGAGCAATTTTACAAGCTGAACTTGAGGCATTTTTTTTTCTTTCGCTGTATTTTTCTAACAATTATGAATTTAAATTTAGATAGATTTTAAATTATATCTAAATTATATACTTAAATTTAAACTTTATATCTAAATTATATACTTAAATTTAAACTTAGATATTACATATAAATTTTAAATAAAAACTAATTATTATAATTTAAATATGATTTAAAATTTAAATGAGATTAGTTAGATATATAATTTTAAATTATATTTAAATTATATATAGATTTAAATTTAGATATTATATATAAATTTTAAACTTTATCTTAAGTAAGAGATGAGCAAAACACGACATTAGAAAAACCAAAAAAATAAATAATAAATAAAAAACAAAACATGAAAAGTAGTGAGCTTTGTAGCGGCGGCTAAGGTATATATATTTAGGTAAGATAGGATGCATCAATCGATTACCATTTAAGAGAAAATGAAGCAAGAGGAGACGTTGCTAATTAAATGATATATTAGCTTTTTTTTTAAATTAAAAGATATATTATAATTTTCTTATATAACGTGGAAGGGCTTACTTGCTCAGGCGGGAGATTTTGCCACTTTGTTTTTTTGTGTTGAACGAAAAATTAAAAATTAAATCTCCCAGCCTCACGAACGATCTATACATTTTGTATAGAAAAAAAGAAGATAAGAGATACAGAGAGAAAGTGGAATTTCGTAGATTTTCTTCCTATCTCATTCAATTCTTCATTTTTCTTTTTATTTAGTGAGTATTTTAATTTTGAGTTTCTATTTTCATGAGTTTTTGTTCAAAATCTCAATTATATGATTGAAATTTGTTGTGATTTAGGATTTTGTAGATTGTTAATCTTGTGACCTTCTATTTGGAATTGCTTCTTCTTGTTGAAGGTTACCAATCATATCATCAAGGACAAAATCATATCAAAGGTTAGCTGATCTGTTTTTACTTCTTGCTTCTTCTTTCTTTATCTGTTCTGTCTTTTAATCCGGTGTAAATATCAATATATATATATATATATGCATATGCATATGTATTTTGTTTAGGATTGCTCTTCTTGATCTGAATTAACATTACAATACAATTATTAATGGTAAGAAAATAAACAAAGCCAAGCCCATGCAGTAGGTAGTGGCCCATGTCAAAATACATGTTATGCATATATCAATTTCTCTTATCTTCTGTACTGTGATGAATATAATTACCATATATCAATTTCGACGGTTCTAGTTTATGCGCAGTTCTATTTGTTTTGTTTGTTTTGTGTGTTTTATGAGTTTTCAACATAGAAAATGGACTATTTTAATTAATTAGAACAAGTGAAAGAGAGGAATTCCAAGTTAGTGTCTAGGTCATGGTCTTGACCACGAGGTTACGAAAACTGAGATTTTTGTCATAGATCATGCATGCTTATAGTCAATCGAGTCTAGGTGGTAAAGTCATATATCTATCTTGTTTGGTACTCAAGGTATTTTGTTTAAAATTTTCTTCATCCTTCCCTAAAAAAAAAAGATTACAAAAAAGTCCTAATTTGCTTATTTTGTTTGAATTTATTTATTGATAGTTGCATCATTGTTTGTAATAGGGTCTTAGTAATGGATAAGGTATGGATGCGAGTGAGTGATCGATTGGATAAGGATTACAGCGTATAAGCTGAAGGTGTGAGGGGATTCTTGGAGTTTGCACGCAGTGCGATCGATGTTGATGGGCGTATTAGGTGCCCATGTCGAAAGTGCAAGAATTTGCGTTTTCAAATACTAGATTTGGTGCGTGAGCATCTATTCGTTAATGGTATTGACCAGGGGTATACAGATTGGATCTTACATGGAGAGCTATATCCAACAATTGAGCCTTTGCGTGTAGTTACGGAAGACAACGATGAAGATACACAAGCAGATAATGGTGGTCACAATTATGACGATGATGGTGGTCATGATTACGATATGGATATGGAGCAAATGTTGGGTAATATTAGAGCGGGAATGTTTATGGGAGGAAGTGCTACAGAAACATCAAGTGCAAGTGAGTCGGGTCATAACACATTTTCTTACTTGTGGAAGGATTCACAACGTCAACTATATCCAGGATGTGAAAGACATAGTAAGCTATCTTTTATAGTGAGACTTCTGCATATAAAATCCATGTGTAGAATATCTGTCAAGGCAGTTGACATGTTGCTCGAGCTATTTAAGGAAGCACTTCCATCGGACAGTTTATTGCCTCGAAATTACTACGAAGCTAAGGATTTGAAGAGAGGTTTAGGGTTTGACTATAATATAATACATGCATGCAAGAATGATTGTATCCTTTTCTGGCAAGAGAATGAAATGTTGAATGAGTGTCCTGTGTGTCATGAATCAAGATGGACATCAGAGAAGCAGAATATACCACAGAAGGTGATACGACACTTTCCATTGAAACCGAGATTGCAACGGTTATTTATGTCTCATGCAACGGCTATGGACATGTCATGGCATTTGTCGAATAGAGTTAAAAATGATAATATTTTGTCACATCCTGCCAATTTTGAGGCATGGAAGGAGTTTAACAAAGAATACCCATGGTTTGCTGCAGAACCACATAATGTGAGTCTTGGGCTGGCAACAGATGAATTTAATCCATTTGGAAATATGAGCACTTCACATAGTACTTGGCCGGTTGTACTTATCCCATATAACTTACCACCATTGAAATATATAAAGGATCCATATTTCATGATGAGTTTGCTCATTCCTGGTCCGAGATCACCCGGAAATGATATAGATGTACATTTACAACCATTGATTGCTGAGTTAAAAGATTTATGGGAGAATGGGGTAGATACATTTGATGCATCAACAGGTACTTCGTTCAAGATGCATGCTGCTATCTTATGGACAATAAATGATTTTCCTGCATATGGAAACTTGTCAAGTTGGAGTACAAAGGGAAAAATATCATGCCCGACATGTAACAAACACACACAATTTGAGTGGCTTACATATGGGAGGGAATTTTGTTTTATGGGTCATCGTCGTTATTTACCTATTGATCATAGATGGCGTGGAAATCGTAAAATGTTTGATGGGACTGTTGAACGGAGGCACCCTCCACCATATATGTCTGGACAATATGTAGTTGTACAATTGGTGGATGTGGCTAGTAATGAGTTCAGTAAAAAATAGAGGAAGCGAAAGTGAACTGAGAATGACATGAATTGGACAAAGAAAAGTATATTCTTTGAACTCCCATACTGGTCGACATTAAGATTGCGGCATAGTCTCGATGTTATGCATATTGAAAAAAATATTTGTGAGTCTGTGTTGGGAACGTTGATGTCAATTGACGGCAAGACAAATGATACGTTAAACTCAAGAAAGGATCTGAAGCGGTTGGGGATCAGACAAGAAATGCACTTGCAAGAACATGGTTTGTCTGTGCACATGCCAATTGGTTGGTATACACTGTTTAAGAATGAAAGGGTCAGCTTTTGTGAGTGGTTAATGAAAATTAAATTACCAGATGATTATGCCTCGAGTCTAACAAGGTGTGTACGGACAAATGATTGGAAAGTTACTGGATTAAAAAGTCACGATTGTCATGTCTTCTTACGACGTGTATTGCCAATTGTATTCGTGGGTACTTGACGAGAGATGTAAGCATGGCTTTGACTGAGCTAGGTGCTTTTTCAAAGATTTATGTGCCAGAACATTGAATGTAGAAGGTTTGGACCGTATGGAAAGAGAAATTGCTATAATACTGTGTAAGCTGGAGAGTATTCACCCACCATCTTTCTTTGATATAATGGTTCACTTAGCCATTCATTTGCCATGTGAGGTTCGATTTGCAGGATCAGTCGAATATAGATGGATGTATCCTATTGAAAGATTTCTTGAAAAATTAAAACGTATAGTGGGAAACAAGGTTCGCCCAAAAGGGTCAATTGCAGAAGCTTATATCAATGATGAGTGGCATACATTTTGTTCAAAGTACTTCCACAGGGTTGACACGAGATTTGATCGACCAGAACGGAACTTTGATATCTACCAAGTGAGACAGATGAATGTCATTTCTGTATTTTCCCAACACGTACGTCCACTTGGTGCAGAGTGTGGTTATGATTTGTCTAGAGGAGAGTTTAATGAAGCTTAGTGGTACATGCTAAACAATTGTCTCGAGATAGAAAGCCACTTAAAGTAAGTTCTCCTTATTTAATAATTGATATTTTCATGATTTTGGATACATCTAAATTTCTTATTAATTATATACTATATTTATATTTCAGTTATCATATTAACTTGCTCAAAGAACAAGGAGCAATTGATATAGACAAAAAACATAAAGAAGAGTTTCCTAAATGGTTTGAACGGCGGGTAATGACTAAGTTATATATTTTATTTAGTTAACTTATATATATCTAGTGATTTTGTAGTTATATATATATGTTCATACTCTATTCAATATTATAGGTTGTGCAAATGCATAGTAGAAATCCTGACGACATCTCGGATGAATTTTATGCATTGGCTCCTGGTCCATCAAGACACAGTTTGATATTCTGCGTGTATTTCTCGGGGAAGTAAGTGTCACACAATGGAGCGGGAGTGTTATAGAATGACTCAAAATAGTGGTGTTCTAGTAGAAGGAAGTCATGGGGGAGAAAACATAGATTTTTATGGGATGATTGTGGATATAATTGGTTTGAGATATTTAGGGGAGCTTGTTGTGTATTTGTTTAAATGTGATTGGTGGGTTTTAAGCAATCCAAGAAGGAGAGTGCGCAATGATAATTATTTCTTGAATATTGATACATCAAGAAAATGGTATGAAAATGATCCTTTTATTTTGACTTCTCAAGCATCTCAAGTATTTTATTTAGAGGATCCTGAGTTAGGAAATCAATGGCGAGTAGTACAAAAATTTTCTCCTAGAAATATATATGATGTTATCCCTGAAGGAGATATACTTAATGAAGAGGAAGGCGATTCCTCTACTCAAGAAGCATACCAAGAGAGTCAACCTGTCTTCAACTTGTTTGTAGATTCGAGCCAGTATGAGATGACCTCATTGCATAGGGGAGATATTGGGACTGAAGTTATTGATGCAACAATTGGAGAAAATGTGGATTCATCTGAAGTACCTACAGATGTGGAGGGAGAGTGGTCCGTTGAAATTGATACAGATGATTGATGTGCTTTGTGTTTGCATTTATTATTTGTGATGAGTCTTCTATGTGATATATATAGCCACTGATTGAAATCATGCCACCCAAGAGGAAGATGATCCTCGTCCCATCTCCACTAATACCTAACTCTCCGATTGATTCACCATTGGAGGCAAATACCCCAGATAAAGGTAAAAAAATTGTATTATATTGTTTTAATTAAAATAAATGACACATAAGTATATTGAATTCTACCATAATTCGTTTCATGTGTACATTGCCATGTTGTATATTTAGAGCAAAACGTACATTCTCGTCAGGGACGAGGTCCTACTAGAGGCGTGACATTAGAGAAATATCGTAAAATTGGTAAGATTAAAGTTAATATTCCTGACAATCATACTAGAGGTGAAGGAGAACCAGCAGCCTGGCTTGCTTCTCATGTAGGTTCTCTTAGACGGACGTACGCACCTTTGACTACAATATCATGGTGTCAAGTTCCCAAGGATATCAAAGAGTTTATTAGAAAGCGCTGTTTGGTAATTATTTTGTTCATTAAATAATAATTTTTTAATGTTTATGCAAATATAATATGTGCAAATAATTTGTTCGCGATATATACTTTTTCAAGGATAACTTTGAACTAAATTTTGGTCGGGAGGAGGACCGCAAGACTATTGATGGGCTTATGTGTACTACATTCCGGAAGTATAAGGCCAGATGTCATGAGCATTACAGTAAATTTGAGAACAAAGATGATGCATGCTCAAAACCTTTTCAGGATATTCAACCTACAAATTGGGAAAAACTATGTGATATGTTTGAGGATCTTGCATTTAAGGTAAATACACAATTTGTTTTATAAGTCATGACTTATAAGTTATTTTGCTAATGTTTATAACTTTTATGCAGAAGCAAAGCTCTATAAACAAAATAAATAGATCAAATATGAATATTCATCATCGTGCAGGTTCAAGATCCTTCCATCGTCTTTCATTGAAGTTGGTAAGTTTATTTTTTTATGATAATTTATTATTTTGTGTATTCTATGAAATTTATATCTATAAAATATTTATCTTGTAGCAAGACTCAGATAGCAACTACGATATGAAAAAATTATATGCTGCATCACATACTGATCGTAATGGAGAGTGGACTCATCCTAATGCCCGCGAAAATTATGTAAGTATTATTATATATTTTAATTTTAAATTCATTATATATTTTTAGCAATATTAATTATTTTTCTTATGTGAAGGAAAAAATGGTTGCTCTGTGTGCTGAACCTGTCACTGATCAAAACTCCACGCCAAGTGATGTGGAAATCCTTACTAAAGTTCTGAGTCCACGTTCAAGCTATTTGAGGAGTTTGGGTCATTGCATCAAGTCTTCTAACTCCAAATCATCATCTAGAGATGCCACAACTTCTAGAGCATTGGAGAAAGCAAGGTTAGAGAACCAAGAATTGAAAGCAAACCAAGTTGATTTGGAGATGAGAATGAAACAACAAGAAGAGCAACAAGCGGAGTTCATGAGAGAAATGCAACTCCAAATGCAGATGCTTATTCAACAATCCAGGCCTTCAAGCAACTAATTTAATTTATAGATCATAGTTTTAAATATATAGTATTTCATACTATCATAACAGTTGACCTTTTTTATTTTATATACATTTATGAGACTGATAGTTATATTTTAAGATGTAATTTATGTGAGTTATATTTTCTATTAGTTATTTATGGGTAGAAAAAATTACTACACTGTTTGAATGGTTATGAGGCGTTCGAAATACAACTATAACAACCATTCGAATGGCAAAATCAGAACATCCTAACCGTAGTCTATCTGTTTGAATCGTAGTCTACCTGTTCGAACCAAAACTATAACAACATTCGAACGGTAAAATCAAAATATTCAAACAGTATTCTATTCGTTTGAACGGTAATTTGCCCGTTCGAACAACATTATAACAACCAATTGAATCGCAAAATAAAACATTCAAACGATAGTCTACATGTTCGAACAGTGATCCACATGTTCAAACGCTTTAAATTTTTATGAAAAAAGTTTGTTCGAACGGTTAAGTACTACCATTCGAACAGTAAAATTAATGTTCAAATTAACACGCAGAGGCATTCGAACGGCTCATCGTTCAAACATCAATTTGACTAGCCGTCATTTGAACGTAAAAATGTACTGTTCGAACAGCTTATCTTTCGAACATCAAATGGAGTCGTCACTATTCGAACGTGAAAATGTCCTGTTCAAACGGTAATTTGAGACAAAAATCATTCGTCCCAAGAAAATAAACCATTCGAATGGCATTCAAATGGTCACCTCCCATTTCGTCCCAAAAAATATTTTTTGGGACGAAAAGTGAATTTTCATCCCAAAAACCATCTTGCGACGGGGATACATGGACGATTTTGCGACAATTTTTTTTCATCCCAAAAATATTTTTGAGAGAAATTATCCAACAAGTTCGTCTCAAAAAGTGATTTTTGTTGTAGTGGTGGTTGGACCACCCCTCATGAGCTGGTTATTTGAAACTTAATATGGATGGAGTCATGTTTCATCATCTTCATAAGACAGATATAGGATGAGTACTCATACTTAGAGATGCACGAGGGATCAATACTCTATTGGCAGATAGTAAGAGTGAATGGGAAGTGGAGACACCAGACTAGACTATCGAATTTCTAGCTGTATTTAGGAGATTACAGCTTTGTGCACATATAGGTATTTCAAAATTGATTCTTGAGGCAGATTGTACTTTATTAGTAGTGAAAAAAATTCAAGATGGGACAACAAACCATTCTCCTGATTAGGGGATTATAATGAATGAGATCATTGTTAAACTTGTGGTTGGTTTTCAAGATCATCATATTCAACATGTAAATAGATAAGGTAACGTAATCAGGCTACTGGCCTAGCTAGACATGCTTGGTCTGTTGAACCATTCAAATGTGGTGGGATAGATTTCCAAACTTTATCTCTTATTTGGCTTAATAATCGTTTGTAATGATTTTATTTGATTAATAAAATGTTCTTGTCATAAAAAATCATTAAAGAGGAGGAAATAGATTAGGAAAAGATCATAATGAAATGAAAGAAAAAAGTAAAATGAAAACAAAAAAGAACAAAGACAAGTAACTACATTTGGAGCTTGAATATAATATTATTTCTCTTTCAAAGTATGTTGTATTTGTTATTTTTCATATATTATTCTCCCAAACTGTTGCATATATGCTTTCTCCATAGATATTGCATGCCCATTTTCCAGCTCTCTAGCTAGCTGTAGACAAGATATTGATCAGCTTGAGGAAGGGAGTTAGCCACTTAAGGAATCATTACAAGAAAATATTTGGGAGAATATTTATAGTTTGTTGTCACTATAAAATATTTATAGTGACAATGACTATTTGTGACAAAAATAGATAGTTTTTAGCAAGAAATAATCAATTTGATAGAAAATAACTGAACACAAATAAATAATTTTCTTATTGTGTCGATTGTGCATGCGTACTTAACACACCTATATATTTTGTTTTTTTTTTTTTTAAAAAAACTTTAAATTTAAATATTGATTCCTTCATGGCATAGTTACTACTAGTGGAAGCAATTGTACTACAAAGTCACATAAGTATGTTAATTTCTTTCATGATCAATTCTAGCCTAAACTTGTTCACAGGTCTTTCTTCATTTTCTCTCTTTCCCTTCCTTCGTCCCTCCACCATGCATCATGCGCATAGACTTTTGTTTAATTTTCTTTTTTCTAGCTCAGACGTTACCAATTTTCTTATATGCCAAACAAAAAAATGATCACCAGCACGTAAGTTTCATTCACCGCCTCGACCGACCGCGCATAGGCTTACTTAATGGCGTTCTAGACACCCAAGATGACTTTTTCTTTACCTTTATTCTTTTTTGAAAAATATCTTTATCATTTTTAATTAATAAAAAATTTGCATAGCTAGGGAGAAAAAGATACAGTGGAAGCTGAATTAATGTAATTATGTATATATGCACGTGATGCATGCATGCATGCATAAGATCATAGTAAATAATTATCATGTGTACGTGAATTAGTTTAATTACTCTCAATTAATTAACACTGCAAAAAAAAAACATTTGTAATATTTTAATTACAATCAAGCACTATAAAAAAATAGGAACAGATGTGACACTTCAATTACGACAAAATAGAACAAATATGATAGTTTAGTACCACATCTGCTTTATTTTGTAGCAATTAAAGTGATCTGCCCTATTTTCTTGTAATGAAAATTATTATTTGAGAGTATATATTCGACTTAAATAATTCTGTTAGTTATAATTAAAATATTACAAATATTCATTTTTCTTATAATAATTATAAAAAAAAAAACTGATTTAAAGAAACATATACACTACAAGACTTTGGGCTTTTTGCTACGAATTGTTTTTCCGCAGCATACTATCGTGGCAATAAGTCGTCTTTTGCCACGAAAATGACTAGAGGAAATAAAAATTGACTTTTTCCCACGATTTTGTCGTGGTCAAAAATATTTCATAGCAAAAAATTTTTAACTGCGATATAACTATTTTTTGCCACCAAATTTTATCATGGCATATAAAAATAACTAGAACCTAAATTAATTGTAAGAAAAAAATTATTGTGTCGAGTTCAATTACCTTTGGTCACATGATCATTTAGCCACAAAAAGTGATATAAATGAAAAAAAAAAAATTCTATTGTGGCTTACACTTTTTTACAACTTTATCAATTATCATGAATGTGTCTCGCTACAAAAGGTAAAAAAGAATTACAAAAGGTAGAAAAGAATTATTTCCACAAGAGCAACTCGTGGCATATGAATCATAATCACTTTTGCTATAGAATCACTATTGTCACGACTTCTCATCCCACGATTTTACAAAATCATGGGTAAAACTTACTTTTGCATAATATCTTCTCATGACAAATAAGTATTTTACATTAGTACATATTTTATTTTAATTTTTAAGAATAATATAATTATAAAGTATTATTTTAATTTTATCACTTATTTAATAATAAAAGATAACTATTTTTATAAATTAAAGTATATATTTTATAATATGATATTTATATTTAAATTATTTATTTTAATTAGTTTAATTTAATATTTAATCTCTATTATTTTATTAGATTTATTGATCTAAGGGCTGATATTGAAAGTCTAATGCCTAAACACACAAAACACTCCCCTTCTCTCTCTCTCGCTCCATAGGACCGTAACATCCCCCCTCCCTCCCTCTTCTTCTCTCCTCTCCCTACCCCAAAGGCCCTATCTCTCTCTCTGTCTTTGCGGGATAGCCCCCCCCCCCCCCCCCCCGCGCCCTGGGAGCGATTCTCTCTCTCTCTTTCTCTCTCTCTCTCTGTGATTGTGCCCCTTTTGTCGTTGCTACCGTATTGGGTTGTCTACGTCGAAGGCGAAGCAGGTGAGTGACTTTCTCGTTTTCTCCCTCTCCGTTCATCTCACTCTCTCGTGCTCTTTCTCTCTCTATTCGTTTCTCAATCTTGCAATTTCCCTTGTAGATTGAACACAGATTAATGGAAAGGGTATGGAATTTCTAGATTTTTGTCTTGATTTCGTACTCAAACCAAAAGTATGTGTTTGTGCCCGCTGAAAGTGGTGATTGGGGTTTCTGGAGCAGTGTAATTTCAGGGCATTCGTCGCCCCTCAGTTCTTCGATGAGATATGGTCAAGTATAATTCTACCCTTCATTTCTCCATTCGTGCCATTGTTTTGGCTTCTTCCCCTGTTTGTCTAGGGTCTTAATGCTGGGGGATACGGTAGGGTTTTGATGGCTGAATTCTCCTTTGTTTTTTATTTGATATCTGGGTTTTGTCAAAAATGATGTGGGTTTTTTCAGAAATGATGTGGACCATTGAAATCAACCAAATCCGCAAGGTATTGCCGTTTAATTGCTGTTTTTGTATTTTTTTTTTTTTTTGCACTAATTATTCTAGCATGCACATCAAGCAATTGCTAGTGAGCTTTCAATTATTGATTTTGTTTGTTTGCATTGTATTAGTATCCTAACTGATTGGGAGCTTCAAAAGTGAAGAAAATTTATTAGTATTTATTGGCTTCTGAGACAATTGTAGAGTTATTGTTAATCATTTAAGGAAATAAGCTTCATTTTGGTCTTTTGAGCTCACAGTGGCTTGACAAGAAAATTTCTGTTGATTCTACTTGTAGCAAGCTCTATTTTCAATTTCTGGTTTCCAATTTAAATTAGAAACTTCATTTGATTAAGTTTTTTATTTTTTTATTTGATTATTTTTCAAAAAGAAAGGATAAAATTGAAGCCTGTTATTTCATTTGATTGCGGTAAGGAGTTCTTTTCATGCTTGTTGGTTGCAGCTTGAGGTAATTGAAACTTGAAAGATTGATGCATTCACTTGTACTAATCAGAATTTTATCTTGTTTGATAACTTTCATTGCTGCTGTCTTCTTATATGGCTGTTCTTTTGTTTGGGGCATTTTAGATTATTGTACTTGATTCATTTAGTGATTATATATATTATACAGACAATAATTTTTATGCAGTGCTTGTGTCGTTTAGCGATTTTCTTCATGAGTTTTTGGGTTGAGGTGCATTACAACTCAATCTATCCACAGAAGGTATTTCCTCACCTTAGGAGTGATTTAAACTGGATAGATATTGCCTTATTTCCTGTAGGAGTGGTTTCTTTTTTCCTGTCCCTCATCTCTTATTAGATCTACTTAATTCATTTTAAACTTATTTATTATAATAAGATTCATTCACCACGATTAACACTCAATTCTAGTATATTTGTTCTGGAAGGGGCTTAAAGGGAGAATAGCTTATTTTATTACCAGGAAAAAAATAAATTTTTTGTCACTTCATATTATTTATCACTTTTTTTTGTGTTTTTAGAGAGGCAGCAACATAACATGGTGCTTGGGCATTAAATTGATTTTTTTTTTAATTTTATAGGGGGCATGAAATTGACTTTGAAGTACAGATTCTTCTCCACCTCAACTAGACCAGCTTATTTGAAGTACAGATTTATCACCCAAGTGAGTCTATTTCTGATTATTCCATCCAGTATTTTTGATCTAATAGGGCTTAAATAATGAATGTTATGCTTTATAAGTGCATATGTGACTATTGCTATTACTTTATCTTTCTCTGTTTTACTTTGTGCAAAATTATCGGTGTTAGAAAACTTGGAGAGGTTGGATTTAAGTTACAATGATCTCATGGAAAACTTAACATCCAAAGGTACACTGTAATTAATTTACTCTTTGCGGCTCAATATTTTTCCAGCAAGTAAGAATGCGCGGCAAAAATCCTATTTTAAAATTTCAGCTGCAAAAATCATAGTCTTGATATTTCATGTTATCTCTATTCCTATTAGAGTGATAACTTGTAAATTACTCAACTTCATAGAGGAGGGCATAACCCATCATACGTGTATCGCCTCATTGCTGATTATTACTCTGCTGGTGATTCGGTGGTGCAAAGAAGACCACCTACAAGGACATGAGTGTAGCTCCCTCTTTTCTTGTCATATGTTGGGTAAGCTTTTTAGTTTTCTATGTTACATGAGTCAAATGACTCTCTAGACTCTAGTGTGAAATTGATATCTTCTAGACGAGATACTCTCTGCTACTGCGTTTATTTGTGCCTTCTTAGTTGGGTTAGTCATGCATTTTTATTTTTTTAAGTTTTGATTGATGTGGTTTAGTTTTTGTTTCTTATTATCTGAGTACAGGAAAAGAAAGTAGAAGACATGCCTATATAGCTGAACTTAATTTGGTTCATAATTTCTTGACTCGTTATGTATATTTTAGCTTATATAGTTAAACTTAGTTTGGTTTATAAAACTTGTATGAATTAGGTATATATTAATTTTGTAAAAATAAATGTATATTGCAGCTTATGTTAGAGTTTTTTGTTATGATTATTTTTTGCTTAAGTCACATTTTTTTATTTTCTAATTTTTTTTTTCTAAATTCTCTTAGTATATGCCATGAACATAATTCATGGCATATACTTTTTCCCCATAGTATTAGTTGTGGGAACAAGTTATATGCCATCAATATATTTGTGGGTAAAAGCTATTTTTGGCCTATTATCTTCATGGATAGTATCATTTTTGGCACATGGAAATGTTATTTGCCATGAATTTTTCATGCTTTACCCACAATGTCAGGTGGTGGAAAAAAGTTCGTATTTGCCATGAAATAAAATTTTGGTGGAAAAAGTTCTTTGTTCATGGATTATATGCCACCAACTTCCCACCAACAAATTTGGTGGAAAAAAAATATTTTCTACTTAACATATGCTTTTTTCCACCATATAACTTTATGGCAAAAAACTCAAAATCTTGTAGTGATATTGAGACAATATTATATAACAAAGCAACAAAGAGACAATTGTACTATTTTGCACGACTCTCCAATAATATCATACGATCTGGCTGCCATGCATCAACATCCCAAATTGCTTTGGTCGATTCCCTCTTACAAATTAAATTTTATTATACGAATATCGGCATGAGTGGTAATCCGCAAAGACCATCATGTACAATTTTGACAACTACGTACGCGCGTCAATATATAAATACACAATTGACAATGTATACCTAAAAAGTCATTTTCTGTTAAACTTGATGAACTTTTCTAGAATAAGTCCTAATCTATATAAATTAATTAATTAATTCTACAAACAAAACAAAGATTCCAAAGGTGGCCTGTAAAAGACTTGGAAAAAAAGGACCACGGATTCCCCTCAATCCGATTATGCCCACAAATCTTATTTCCCAAACACCCCGACCCCAAATCATGTGTCCTCGAGGGCCCGAGGCCCTCCCTTCAAATATCGGATCCGACATCATGCATGACCTACATCTTCTACACCCATCATCACGAATTCAAAACCAAATAAAATTATATATTAATTATTTATGAAAAACTCTAATTACAAAAGAATTATATAAAAATTAATTTTATAAACTTATAATATGATAATTTGAAATAGTTTGTCAAATTTTAAAATTATTTTTATTATAAAATAAATATAATAAATTATAAGATAAAGACACGTCAATTTATAAAAATAATATTTATAAATTTTTTTTAGATACAACATGAGTATTCTTAATTTATAATAATTGAGACGTACTCTTCTTCTCCTATATAAATACACCTACTCGACCCCTTTGCTGCTCCATCTCCAAGCTAACAATTAAGGTTCGTCTTACATATATATTCTCACTGAAAGCGCCTCTCCAATTTAGAGAGAGAGAGAGAGAGAGAAGAATGTCGGGTGTATGGGTTTTCAAGGACGGTGTTGTTCGGCTGGTCGAGAACCCGGCGGCGGAGTCATTGGATGCGCGGCGCAAGGTGCTAGTCCACACTCCAAGTAACGAGGTGATAACCTCGTACGCGGTGCTGGAGCGGAAGCTGTTGTCGCTTGGGTGGGAGAGGTACTACAAAGACCCAGACCTCCTCCAGTTCCACAAACCATCCACTGTCCACCTCATCTCTCTTCCCAAGGATTTCAACAGGTTCAAGTCCATGCACATGTTCGATATCGTCGTCAAAAACCGTAACATGTTCGAAGTCAAGGACAATATGTAGCGCGCCTGTCCTCATGATGTCTCAATGCAATATCTTGTCTCTTTAATTACTGTTTGTTTGTGCTCAAGAATTAACTGCTGATCTATGTTTTTTTTCCTCAGTCTAGTTTTTCCATTAATGGGTCTTTTCCTTAAAAATCAAATGGTCGTTTAGGTCAAGTTTATGCATAGGTATCAAAGCTAATTAACGTAGTTTAAGGGTCTGGTCTTGTACGTCTGGTTGGTGAGCAATGCTTGATATGTTTATGTAAATTCTCGTTGCCTTGTTCAATGGAATTTCTTTTAATTAATATATACTACTTTTTCTTCTCTTTTTATTTTTTATTTTTTATTTTTTATTTTCTTTATATTCTCATTTTCGCTGTAATTTGATAAAGAAACGTAGCTAAAAGTAAAAGAAGGAAATTAATCATGCAGACGTTTGAATAATACTTATAGGAGTAGGGAGTAGGAGTACTGAGCATTAATGGCCATGAAGAAGAAGCAGATGGATGGATGGATGGATGGTAGTGTGGGAGGGGAGGAGACTTTGGTGAAGCCATCCATTTTGCTTTGGGTCATCAAAAGGTTCGTTCTGCGACGTGTTGATACCCAAGTCGACAGGCCTATCCATTTTCTTCTGCACAAGAGAAGGACAGTTCGCACATAATTTGTCTCCTTTGAATATATATATAAAAAAAAAAAAAAGCTTTCGAAATTTCCGAATTGCCCTGCTTTTAGTACCACAACATGATGATCATTATAAGGGTGGTGAAACTTTTTGTTCCCCCAAAAAAACTGTCTTTTGGTACCAATAATTCATTCCCCAAGATCAGCATGCAATTAGTTCAAAATTGTTTCTAAATTATTCATAATTAATTGGCATATATATATATATATATATGTAATCTTGTGCTCTTTTTAATTTGTCACTGATTAGCGCTAGCCTACGTACATGATCTCTTAACATGCAGAGTACTGATCTTACTTTTCACATGATAATATTTAAATTTCTGTTTGCTTAGTACTGCTGGTTACGATTGGAACATCAAAACAGCTAAGTTCATCTGAATTGAGTCCAACTTTAAGACTAACTCAATATTCAAATACTATATACATAATTTTTAAATCACTAAACATCGTTCAATTCAAAACATTTTTACACTTAGAATCCACAACTTTTTTTAATTGAATACATCTTTACATATAGAACTTAGACTATTTTTTAAACTCATCTTAATAATTAAATACATCTAAATTGATCATCTTAGATGAATTCCTTAAACTCATTCCATGACCAGTCGATCAACTGATCACTATTATTCATAAAAAAAAAATTAATTCATCTAAATTATCAAATGCACGTTATAAAAAAAATAGATATTTATGATATTTTTTTATTATAATTAAAATATCATAATATATATTTTTTTATATAGTTACCACTTAGTGGAAGCATGCATGTTAAAACATGATCTGCAAATTGAGCGGATGACTAATTATCATAACTTTTCATGCGAGGTTCACCTCGGTGCGGAGACAGTCTGCTCGACGACCAGCCCGCCGCAACAGTACTGCATGACTTTTAGAATAAACGTCCCTTCAACTTCTTATTCCAATTTAAAGGTCTCAAACAGATGGACTCTCTAAAACACTTCTTACAGAAATATTATTTCCGTTTAATGTTAGCTGAAATACTTGATAAATACGCGTGTTATATAGTCATAATTTACTGATCATTTAAAATATATCATTAATACTTATGAAGGTGGTTAGTTTTTGACGTGGAACGGTGGATGGCCATGATGTTAATTGGCCTAAAAACTGGAAGGAATAGTGACAAGAACCAGATTACCTGTAATACAAGAGTTGTCTTTAAGTAGCAAGATTTTATCTGGATTCTGGACCCCAAAAAAATAAAATAAAAAAGATTTTATCTGACATAGCAATATTATATAATATATATATATATATAAGCTTATTAACAAAAAATAGAAAATATATCCAGAAATGGGAAAGGGACAACAAGTTATCCAAACCAAAAGATGATCGAGCAGATCACACAAGCGTGCTAGCTGCCCATGCATGCCCAAAGAAGTAGGACAATTTTCTTATGGTAAGTTGCCAACTGGATCCAACATTACCCAACAAAAATCTCATACTACTTATGGCTTACATAGAGCTGAGAATGAATCAAACTACTTGACAATCTGCTCGATATTCGTTAGGTTAAATTCAAATCAAATTCGACTCGTAAATAAAAATAAACTCATTTGTAAAAACAGATACTCACTTAAATAGTAAATTACACATATTTGATAAAACTCAATTGAACTCGGTTAAAATTCGTTAAGACTTGTTCGTTTATGTTCGAGTTGACTCGTTAGTTCGGTTCGATTAAAATTCATTTATATAATGATAATTATATACATATATATATGTTATATATGTACTGTTAATAATATAAGTATAACACTTTTTTAATTAAATCTGTAATATATAATCTTATTACTTATATTTATATGATGAATATACTTTATAGTTATGTTTTATGATTTGTACAATAATTAATCTATAAAATTTAATAATTTCATATATTAATACGTGGGAAGTATGTGAAATACGTATATGTTATCATATTATGCATATTTATTAATAATATATATTAGCATATTGTTATAATGAATAAATATCAAGTAGTTAAATATTAAATATTAATTTTTTATTAGTTATTTATTTATTTTTTAAATTTTATTCAAAAAATTTAAAAAAAAATTCAAGCTCGAGCTCGGTCTCGGCTCAACTCGAGTTCATTTATAGGACGAGTTCAAGCTCAACTTAAAAGTTTAGTTTATGGAGTCGAGTTTGAACAAATAATAAATAATAACTCGAACTCAGGTATTTGAGTTGAGTTCAAAACTCAGTTCAGTTCGGCTTAATTACTACCCTAACCTTACGAAACGACAGATCTATAATATCAGTACTTAATTACTTACTGCTATTTATATATGCATCCTGCAAATATCTTATGATAAAAATAAAATAAAATTAATGGGTTTTAACTCTTAAGTAAAAGCAACCTTTTCAATATTAATAATTGATTTTATTAAAAAAAATATTTATTTGTTACCAACTTTTTCTTGTAAAAATTATTGTTTGTAATAAAAATAAATTTATTTTTATCATAAATAATTATTATTATCATAATTAATCTGTCACCAAGACTTATAGTGATATATTTTGCTGATCTACTCAATCTGCATGCTGGTGGAAATATATATATATATATTTAAAAAAAAAAAAAACTGATTATGAGTATATATTAATTTATGATGAAATTAGGAACTATTTTGTATTTCATTTTCATTTATAAATTACACATATATATATAATTATCACCCCTTCGGTCCTTAATTAATGTTGAGCCTACATTAATTAGTACTTTGGAATAAGCAAAACCTAATTCATATGTCCCATGCACGCATATATATACAAAGGATTATAATTAATTCACTAATTAATCATGTTATAATTACAACCAATCAAAATTAACCACCGTCTCAGTATCATAGATCATCGAAAATTAAATTAGTACCGGGCTTAATTAATGTCGTAACAGATCGACATAGATAATATCATGAGAGCTCTAAAATATATATGAATTTATGAAAAAGCACTTCAATTTATAGAAATGCATTCAGCATGCATGCATGCCAATTTTATTACCAGATCACGAACCAATTCCAATAACGTTAATTTGCGGAAGGATTGATCATCTCATACACTCAACTTTATTACAAAATTCTCATCCTATCTCATTTCAATATCTCAAACATCGTTTTAGAAGAAAGAATTCTCAACACGTGTGGATAAGATCATCACTTATAATCAACACGTGTGGCAAATATTAGTACTGTAGAAGAAGAAAGCCCGCCCATAAAAGAAGGGTCGAGAAAGAGTAGATAGAGAGAGCCCTTTAATTCCTTTCCTCTATCTTTTTCATTCAAAGCTAGCTAGTTGCTGCATTCTCCCATTCCTTGTTTGAATGGGCTACAGTCCACTTTTTCATTAATTGACTAGTCAGTTCCATCTTGTTCACATTCCTCTTCATCCATAACTCATCAATCAATATATAATATAACTCTTGAAAAAAGCCGCTGAGAGAAACAAAGCTCTTCTTTCTTTCACCCTATCCACAAAGAATGGGGCATTTGAGAGATCTTTCTTTGTCCTGATCTCACGCATGTGGTTTAATTCTTTTTTTTTTTTTTTTTTGGAATTCCAGATCCCCAAAAGATGTTAACTTGCCCTATCTATTTAGTATGATCATGAGTACAATTAGTGCTAATTATTAGAAAAAGAATGCCATGATGATGCTTCTAGTTTAACTTGATTTCAAATGAAAAGCAAAACATGATCAGTAAGTGTTATCAGAGTTAGGACGTTATAAGGGAAACAAATCAATTAAGCCATGGAGTCTTGGAGAAAGCATTATTTGGTTGTTGGAATGAGCTCAACTCTCCATCATTTCAAATCAACTATTGATTGAACCTATTATTTTTCCAACTTCCCATAAAAAATTTAAACTCGATCATCTCAACCTACTTCAATTATACATTCAAACACATCTTAATGGGACCCAAAATACTATTATTCACATATCAACTCAGATTATCTAACATCACCTCAGAGCTCAAATAAAGCTAGATCACTATATTGGTATAATTTTGACACTCTTCTACATGTAAACCTAGATTCTATAAAGTAATGCTATTCTTCATCTTGGATTTGTTATCTCTAGTCACATAAACTAATGTTAAGGAGTGATTTAAAAAATAAACCATCCAAATAAAACACTATTTAAAATGCAATAATTCTATATCTGTTTGGAAGTCTTTATATTGCACATAATATCCACATGATCATGACGTGTCATGTCAATCAATGTGACTGCAATTAAGAGACGAAATTTGATATGATAAACATTTTTTTAAAAAAAGAAAATGAAGTTGGGCTTCAAACCTAATGTGTATCGACCTAAGTTCATCATTCACGTGTTACAAGAAATTGTTGTTTATAATCTTGATAAAAAAAAATAAAAAAATAAAAAATAATGTGTATCGACCTAATTTAGTCAATTTTATAATGTCCACATACTTTCACAATTAGATAATTAATTAACAATTGTCCGATCACGACTTATATGCGAATATATATTGCTCCAATATTAGGCTGACCCATCAATTTTTCCCGATGCCCATCATGACATTATGCCAAGAAGGTTGTCACTTTCCTCCAAATTATATCATATGTAAACAACACTTTTTCAATAGCCAATAATAGTACATGATGATCATGTCTACTAATCCAAAGATCGATGAAATACATGGGAACTTGCATATTAATTTAGTACTCTACTCTGAGACTCTAACCACCGCCCACAAATATTATAACATGACGAATAGGAATGAATGAATCATATTCCTCAAAAGTGTTTGAATCTGCGTGACTTAAATTAATGTGTTTGGATCTTTTTGTACTATTTTTCAAACTGCATGCTTGGCGTAGAACGAATTAGCTATATATTATATTCTTCCTAATCAGTGATGCTTAATTTTCCAGCCGGCGCCTAACTTACTTATAATTTCATGCATGGGGAAACTCAACTGTGTGGTAAGGTTGGCAAGCCATGACTTATAAATGCTTCTAAGTCATATAACTTTTAATAAAATATGCATCATTGGACTGTGAATATGATCTATATATATATATAGAGAGAGAGAGAGAGAGAGTATATATAGAGAGAGAGAAAGAGAGAGAGAGAGAAGAGTAGGGAGCATTACAATATACAACCACCTGCCTTTAAAAGATCAGTTCAAAAATGCACGGGAAGAAAACATATTTACTCTGTAAAATTTATCTAATATTATCTCGAAAACACACAAATTTATCGATTGTTTATGAATATTTTTAAAATTTATCAATTGTTCATAAAATTAAACCCATAAAATAATACGACTTCATATAATATATTAGATTTTATCACATAAAGTCATGTAAATTTGTAAGTAATTACTTTTATAAAATATCTTTGTAGCTAAAATATTTCTCAATGATGAATACATTATAGTTGATGTGACATATTTTAAGTGATAGCCATAAAAAGTCATTCTTCGTTTATATTCAAAACTTACCTCAACTCATTTTTATTTTACTATTACATTTTATTAATTTTTTATACAAAATATAAATTATTATACACTTTTTTCAAATTTAAATATATATTTTTTTAAATTTTAAAATAAAAATAATATTAAAAAATAAATTAAATTTATCTCATATCTAAGTCCAAATAAAAACTTAGAGTACACCATATATCAATTTGGTTGATAAAGAGTGTGATTGCTAACTTGAATTACTAAAGTTGGTTTGAGGGCATTCAGCAATCTGAAAAGGAACCGAGCAAAGCTCATAGTCCTTGTAATTTAAATTTGGGTTGAGGTTCGGCTTAACCCTTCCTTGCCGTCAAAATGCGACAAGCTTCAAAGCATGGGGAGCATTTGGTCCCCCTATTTGTCAAATTGTCAGACCAACCATGATGGGATATGTAACACTTGAAATGTCAAACCAATATGTATCTGTCAGCCCACTTTAGTAGAGTTTTAAAGGCTGGCTTTACTCTTGGGGCCCAATGATGGTCCAATACTAAAATTACTAGTTGGAATAAATTTGGATCGATTTGAGATTTTTTTTATTTTTTTTATAACGCACCAAAATATATTATTGATGTGAAAGTATATGGAGAATGAATAATAAATAGAATGATTTAATTAGTTTATTAAGAATAAATTAAAATATGTATGATGTGTAATATATATAGGATGATCACATTAACTAATGTTAAAAAACTTATTTGTGTTCTAAAATTTTTTCTATCCCTGTTTTATCTTACAATTACAAACCCGTTCATTGACACCCTGAACATACAATTTATATAAAAGGATACTGCTTCAACTGTTCTTAATTTTACAGTAACTTGTGTGCTTACAAATCAAACTTTTACCATAAGATTTCAGTACGACAACTCCATTTGCATGCACATTCAATCTATTCATCAAGACTCTATCAAAAATAATAATAATAATCTATACATCAAGACACAACTGGGGACAAGTTTTGAGGCATGACATTGTCCCATTCATGTGGTGCACCTATTTTCTAACAATTGTTTGGTAAAAGTTTTGCAATTTGACGATAAATTTTTCGGCAAAATTGAACGGCCAGTACCTTGAAAACTAATACTATAAGTGGGATGATTACGGTCCGGGCCGGGTTGGTTTCGGGGACATCTACCTATGGATAAATGAGGCTTACCTTATTTTCAAGTATATTAGTTTTATTTGAATGCATAAAAAAGTTTTTTTGGTATATGTATATTGGTTTTGGATGTCTGGGTCTGGTGTTTATGTCTATATGTAACCTCCAGGTGTTGGAATTGTTATCACGACTTTCTTTGCTGAGGGTTATTAATAAAAAAAATAAATATAAGGACACCGTTTGGGTATCTCCTTTTCGTGCACTGTTTTTCCTTTCTTTTTTTTTTTTTTTACTTAAATGATTAAGAAAATATTAATAAATTTTTTTCTTTTTTTAAAAATATTTAAAAGTGTTAAGATAATGATGTAAAAGAAAAATGCACTAACGGTGCACACCATTTGTGGCTGTAGCACTCCCCTCAATAAAATTAGGATACCATCTTCTCTTCTCTAGAAAAACAAGTGTAAATAACGAACGGTTTATGCAAATTAAGAGTTTCTGGACGTTCCTTTAAAGCACAATTTCACATGTGATTTTGCAGATAAATCCAAATTAAAGAAGATGGGTTTAATTCGCACAAGTTGCGCGCTGAATCAATGTAATGTAAGAAATATTTCTTTATACTAGTTGGTGCAGTCAAATCCATTGCCAATAGAAAGCCAGATTACTAGAATGAGGAGTACTTCGATTCCAAGAAACACCAGCTTTATTTTCATGTTTTGATTAAGATTGTTCAGCCGAACCGCTCGACTCGATAAGGAAATTTTCGACCCGACCCGTTTTCAACTTGCTCTGTTTAGCCGAGATACCGATAGGCCGATTACCGATAGGCTCATTATCTTGTCGTATGTGCTAATCTGATAAAAGAGAAAAGTAGAGGCCATGTATTGCTAATCTTGTAGTATGTACTAGCCTGAACCTTTAGGTGTCATATTTTTCTTTGGACATTTGTTTTTGTAGTTACCAAGAATTTGTAAGCCCTCCGATCTATCCTAACTCATCTCTTTAGAATAATTCTAAGCTGAAGCCCCTGTAGAAGGCAGCCCAGCGACACACCCAACAAAATGACTAAAAACACCCCCCCTAAGAGTCCCTTTCACGTTCTCCTTTCGTAACCTCTCTCTCCTTACACTTTGCGCCCGAGTTCTCCCAAACTGCTGTCTTCCCCTCGTCATCTTCTGCCCCCAAACCCTAATCCTTTCCCCATCGCTAACTCATTCCCTCTGAAATTAAGCCAAGAGCCATCGCAACAAACACTAAGCCTTTCCTTTTCCCCATCGTTAACCCATTCCCTCCGAAATGAAGCCAAGAGTCATCGCAACAAACACTAAGCCTTTCCCTTTCCCCATCGTTAACCCATTCCCTCCGAAATGAAGCCAAAAGCCATCGCAACAAACACTAACTCTTTCCCTCCGAAATCCTAACCCAAATCGCAACAAACCCTAACCCTTTTCCTCCAAAATCCTAACCCAAATCGCAACAAACCCTAACCCTTTAGCCATCGCGCAACAAACCCATGACCCTCACGGCAATGATGTCTCTTCGGCCCCGAAACTCTTAACCCCCTAGTCTCCCCAACCCCCCGAATCGTATCTACTCTCGCACTCTGTAAGTTCTCTCTCTTTCTCTTTCCCGTGTGCTTTGCGTGATTACTGGTATGACGCAGGTTAGGCTTTGAATTGTGATGAATTTTGTTGGATGATTTGCTTAGTATATGGTTTCAAAATTTGAGTTTTGTGTAGATTATTAGATACTTTATTATTTTCTTAGGCCTTCGATTGTGATTGCTTGTAGTTGGATTTTGCCAAATTTTTTACAGTTGGGATTTTTAGCTAAATAATCATGTGTTTAGGGTTTAGTTGATATGGCAAATTAATTGGTATGATTTGCTTGTAGTTGAGTACTAAACGAGTACTTGCTGTTTCGAGTTTGTTTCCCTTTTATTCTCAAACAGAAGTGATTAGGTATATAAGGCATGTCCAAATTTATTAGTTAGTGCAAGAAAACAGAGCACTCTTCTTCATGTATTGACTGTAGGCTGTCTGTGAAAACATTTAGTAATGGTCATTGATTTTGACCACTGTGTAACAGTAGGCTCCACTGTTTCATTTCTATAAATGATGAACCCTTATGTTTCAATTTGTCTTTGCGTTTCAGAATTACGCATGGCATCAAGCCAATCCTCATATTTAGTTATTGATTCTGTAATGGAATCACCAACTTGCTGGTGTGGTTTAAAATCCGTTTTGAAGAGTTCCCACACTTCAAAAAATCCGGGAAGGAGATTTTTTGCATGCCCAAAATATAATATGGTAAAGTATTTGTATTTTTCTCATATTTTCAAATCGCTTAGCTGCTGGCAAGCTCTATATTATCATATTAGTTGGGAGTTTGTAATATGTGCAGGTAGATGCGAGGTGTGAATTCTTTGTATGGACGGATATACTTCAATTGTTAGAGGAAAATTTTCGTGCAAGAGAACTTAACGCTGCAAAGGTAAGAAAAGATGATGTAGAGCGTGAGTACAATCTTCAAAAAATGAAGGATGATGTGAGAGAGATAGCAAAGAAGTTGAAAAAGGAGAAGCGAAAAGTATGGTTTTTGTATTGTTTTCTGACATTTGTAATAGTGTTAGCATGGTTTAGATAAATTTTATGTTAAAGTTCTATGTATGGTGTTAAATCACCTTGTGTTTTGGTAATGGCAAATGGTTTGATGCCATAAATATGTATATAAATTGTATGATGTTAAATGACTTGGTGTACTCTTTGACTTTAATGCAGTTTAATAGTCAAATAGACTGTGATGTGAATGCCTCACGGCAACTGAGTTGGCTACTGTTTTGGCTACTGTTTTGCCTACTTTAAAGTATAATTAGGATCCAGTAACATATTATTTTCCGCTACTTGGTGGGTGAGTTGAAAATTATAACCTTTTGTGTTTTACTTTAAAGTATGGGAGGTAGAATTACGCATGGCAGCATCGGATAAATATACAGGATGATGCAAATTACATTCTACAACAATGTTCACGTCCATTTTTTTTTTATATATTCATATCAATAAGCATAGCAGTTATATAACTTATATATGACTACTTTTATATCCTAATAAGATGTAAATACACGTAAATGGAATGACTCTACATCCAATTATTTTTTTTTTCAAATATATACATATCAATATACCCATAAACGTTTATACATTCTCCATACAGAATGATGCAAATTGTCATAATAATGTTCACGTCTATTTATATATATATATATATATATATACATATCAATAAGCATGGTAGTTATATAACTTATATATGACTACTTTTATGTCCTAATAAGACGTAACTACACGTAAATGGCCGAATCTATGTCCAATTATTTTTTTTTTCAAATATATACATATCAATATACCCATAAACGTTTATGCATTCTCCGTAAATGGCCGAATCTACGTCCAATTATTATTATTTTTTTCAAATATATACATATCAATATACCCATAAACATTTATGCATTCTCCATATAGAATGTAACTGCACATATCAACATATCAATATACCCATATCAATATACCCCTAATAGGACGTAACTGCACGTATTAGCATTCTCTACAAACATTTATGTATGTAAATTTTTAAATAATTGGTCGATATACCCATAACAGTTACGTCCTAGTAATATTCACGTCCAATTAACATAAAGATTCTACACAAACGTTTATGCAAGTAAACTTTTTAATTTTCTGCACTTGTGTTTCTATAAGGACGTAACGTAATTTACAAATTATAACTATAAAGCATACACAGACGTAAATTACAAATTCGAGTTGGACTAAATTGTTCCATAACAAAAATATTTATAATGTACAATTGGAGTTGTCTATTTAATTACAAATTCACTCATTTGCTAATCTTACAATAATACTATCAAAATGTTGTGAAATTGTTCTCCTTTACATAACTGATGGTTGATCTCCTCTCCTTTACATACATATTCAACTTGCTGAAGTAATATTTGTCTACCTGGTTAATACACAAGAAGTAAATTTAGCCATCAATTCTGTCATCAATTTAGTTATCAATATTGCCAAAACACACTGTTATAAAAACTAATAGCATATACCTAAAATTAGTAACTAAATTTTGAAATGCACACTTTCATGGAGAACTGAGAATATACCTATCTCGAGGCTGTCAACCAACACCATCCAGCAACACAGAGAACATTCAAAATACAGATCGTTTTTCTGCCATATCCCTTACAAAAAGACACCATCCAGGACATTCAAAAAATGTTTCTTCCCATCACAATGGAGTTACAAGTGTAAATCAAGCCCGACACTTATCTGCAACAATATTTAAGACAAGCCTATCAATTAAGTAATTCATTTTTGCTTTAATCGAAAAATAATGTAAGACTTTTTGTGTAGCTAACCTCATCTGTGAGTGTTGTCAATTGCGTATAGATACTGTTTTGTGTTCCAACACCAACTCCATCATCAACTTGATGCTGTTGAGATACCGAGGTGTCACCCATTTGTGTTTCATCTACCAAAATTTTCTTTCTAATCTAAGAACATAAGGAAAAAGAACAATAAACATACATTAAAAAGTCAGGAAATGAATAATGGATTATTTGAAAATATAAAATTATTCTCTTCCATTTGAAATGCTTTGATTGGCACTTAAAATACACTGCCTAGTAAGCATGCATTTTATGAGTCAAATTTATGACAGTTAACATAAAGATTTTTTATTCTTTAATAAGTAACAAAAGACTTTATTTCCAAAGAAATAGTTGTAAGCACAAATACAACAGTTAACATAAAGATATTGTTGGTAGGTAATTATGTGCAAATTACCTACCAAAACACTAATTTTTCTGTTTATTAAAGAATCGATACATAGAAAAAAAAAAGCTTTAGAAAGGAAAATATTTTTTAACTATCATAAGCAATATGATTCTACACTTCCTAAAGCATACTCAACCTAGTTAATGTTCTGTGCACATGCTGATATTATATGATATAAACACTCAAATATTGAAGTGACATCAGAATAGAAAGACGACATCAAAGTCAACAAATCCAGCCCATGCAAAGTATTCGAAACAAATGCAAAGCAAGAGAATAGTAAATTGATCCTAGTTGTGAATAATAATTACCTGCTTCTTCTTTGTTGCCACCTTCTCAACGGGTGGCACCTTTCTCTTACTTGGGGGTCTCCCTTTACTCCGGGCTATTTTGGGGCTTAATATTTTCTTAGTTTTATCCAATACATCCTTTGAGTCAGCCTTCGTTGATTGAAATGTTGAGTCATTTGTTGAACCCTCTTGTAATCTGTCAAACTCATCAATATGGAGCATGAATGCGTGGGCCTTCTCAGAATTTGAAGCAATTTCCGCTGCTACGTTGGAACACCTTTTGATCATCATCTCGTAATTCTGTGACTCTAATGTACCCTGCGTGTTATCACAACTGCTTCTGATTAATGTATAATGCCTCTTTATGTCCTTTCTCCAGCGATCCAGGATATATCTATCTGGCAATGCATTAATCTTTTTTAGCTGACAAACTTTAAGTACATGCCTACATAGAATTCCTCTCGTTTCAAAAAGTGCACATGTGCATTTTACCACACACTCATCTTCATTATAGTAAATAGTGTAACAAATTGTTTTTGTGTAGTCACCAATGGATATGTCATCAAAGACATTGAATGTTAAAATGCACCCTTGTGTGTTTAACAACCAACAATTACAACACATAAGGCCCATCAACTCCCGTTGGACCTCCTTAAATTTTGCATTTGTATATGACTTTTGAAACTGCCTCTCAATGTTGAGGGGAGACACACATGGGATAGTTTGGTTGGCAGAATTAAAATCAGCCGTTGTCTCTACCTCAACTTTTTTCCTAAGAGCATTGTCAAATTGATCTACAAATTCCTTCAACGTCGTCCCAGAATGAACATACCCATCGAAAAAAGCATTCATGCTTTCAGACCGTTGTGTCGTTTGCATACCAGCCCAAAACACACTCTTCAAGTAAACTGGAACCCAGAAAGATCGTTCCTCATATAAGGCCTGAAGCCAACTATTTTCGACTAGGTCATACTTTGCAAGTAGTTGACCCAAACTCTCCTCAAATTCCGTGGTGCTCAAAGAATCATATAATGCAGATTGAATGTCAGATTTCAACCCTTCATTGAATTTCTTGTGGGATCCTAACTTCTCTGGAAGTTTGCGCATTATATGCCATAAACAATACCTATGAGGAGTTCCAGGAAAGACATGGGCAATAGCATTTTTCATTGCCCGATCTTGATCAGTTATAATTGCTTTGGGCGCCCTACCATTCATGCATTTTAACCACATTTGAAACAACTAAATAAAACTTTCGGTGGATTCGCTTGATAGCAATCCCGCATCTAATAGTATGGAATGGTCATGATGATTGACACCAACGAACGGAGCAAATGGCATATTATACCTATTTGTTAGGTACGTTGTATCGAAGGACACAACATCTCCAAAATACTTATAGGCGGCTCGACTCCTGGCATCAGCCCAAAACACAGATCGTAACCTTCCCTCATCATCCACGTCTATGTTAGAAACGAAGCCAAAATTTTGATCTCTCATTCTTTGAAAATACTCATTAAGTGCTTCGCCACCTCCTTTGCCCAACCTTAAATATCTAGCCTTATTAATGAAATTTCGACAATCTTTCTCTTGAAAATGTAGCTTCTCAAAACTCCCTGCTCTAACGACAAGCGAATAATAATTCTTGTGCATTTGTATACCGGAAATATCATTCATCTAGAGCATCCTTTGTGTGTATTCATCTAAATACCTGTGAGACCGAAACAATCTAGCCTTCTTCGAACTCACAGTCTCGTGGTTGTGAGAGAGTTCAATAGTGGTGATAACCCATTTCTCATTACTGTTCAACATGGCATTTACCTTCGCATTACAATTTGCCTTAACTGATCCCCGTGGCTGTGACAAATTACAATTGGGCTTAGGATAGTATTTACCACCACGCGCACAACCAATGGTCACATAAAATGCCCTACCATCATCATCTTTTTTTGTCCTATGTATCTTTACACCAAAACCCATTTGCTTGGCAAATTGTTTATAGTAGGCCACTAGTTCTTCTTCACTGTCAAACTCCATGCCCCTTTTTGGCAGTTCTACTTGTACTGCATCATCCCCAACAATAGTAGATCCCTCTAAATCTTCATTTATGTCAAGGAACATTTCTACAAATTCAGAATACCGGGACGAATTAGCATAAATTCAATACTAGCGTCATTAAAAATAAAAACATATAAAACATTAATACCAGCATCATGACATACCATCGGCATCATGACAACTGCCTAAATTTCTTTCAAAACATGGATTAGTTGGTAAGGGTGATGCAATAGGCGTTTCTTGCGACAAGTTGTTCGGATTACTAGACGAAGGATATTGCATAAACGGTGACATCTACTTAATACCCAATAGTTAGTTACGAAAAATGGAATGACTTTAAACAATTCAACATATTATTTTCTAGAATTTCAATAACATATACCTGGTATGAATCTTCAATTGTAATAAAGTCTTCCGGATTACACGAATGAGAGTAAGGCATATCAAAATGCAAATCAAAATGAGGCTGTCATTATGCAACTTGTTAGGTTCAACATCACTTATTAGAAAATAAGACATCGACATGCATACTCACATGGTATACATTTGCATCCCCATCTGTATTTTATCCTTCTATTAACGACTGTGAAATCGATGTCGAAGGCCCAAGCCCAGGTGTAATTCGATCTTCCTCCTCCCCCATCACACTAAAACAAAGAATCCAGATCAATTGACCCTTCTCTATCTTGTTATTATTTCAATAAGCATGTGATCTTACTTGGCATAGATATATTTGACTACTTTTAGCATGGTCTTTCTAGAAGTACTAGGACTGTAGCACACACATATATATAACTAATCATTCGTGTGGTTTTAGAGTGAATAGAATGAGCTGCACTATTCGTGTAACTTGTGATCTTACATAGCACACCAGTAGGTTCTATTGGTTCAAAGGTGGCTTCCAACAAGAAATGTCCAAACCATATATGTTATACACGGTTCTAGTTAGTAAAACAAAGAAAAAGAAAAGCATTGTAACTTCTAACTCATTATTGTTTGTTTATGTTATCTTTTAAAAACATTTCATGATTAAATGGCCTTCATTACTCGATCTAATAGTTTAAACGTATCAGTACTCTGTTACACTACTTGTTTGTGTATGATGCAGTATAATGTACTCTGTTCTGCATTGTTTTTCATGTGACACTACACTTGTGATTTTTCATGTGACATTGAGCATCTCTCGTCGCGAATGGAAGCTGAAGTTGACATAGTGTCACCAGCAAATGGAAAAGCAAGATTTACTTTACTTTCTACGAAATCTTCAAACGAATATTCATCAAGGAAAACTGTAAATGTGGATGAAACAGGGGTCGACGGGTACAATTTTTTGCCGGTTTACTGAAAACTCACCTATGCCCTAACATTCAATAAACCCTAGAAAAAACTAAAAACTCACCTATCTGAATAAAAATGGAAAAAGTAATCATAAAGAAGGAAAAATAGCTGAAGAACCGTTACTTACCGTCGGCGACAAGGTACAATTTTTGGACGGTTTGCTTGCGTGGCCTTGTTGGGAGGAGGCGGTGGCCAGGGCAGAAGGATGTGTTTCTCGGGGTGGAGATGAAAAAACCGGCGATTTCTGTCGGTGGCCGGTGCAGGGAGGTAGGGACGACGTTGCCGACGGTGAAATTACGTTGCGGGCGAAGCCTGGTTTCGTGGGACGAGAATAGCCCAGTTTCAAATCTTCAAAAAGGTAAACGAATGTGTTGGTTTCTTTTTGATTAAAAATTTTAAAAAAAAAAACGCACTTAGGACGCGTGGGTGTGAGTGTGTGCGGTTTGTACAGTGGGCGGTTGCTTAGAATGACTCATCTCTTTATACTCCTCTTCTCTTTTTCAAAATTTCATTTACTTGCGTACGGCACCCACAAATATTAATTTTCTCAACAAATCCAGTTCTCGCCATCGTCAATTTTTTTCACAAACTCCACTTCTCTTCTTCATCGTCGTTTTCATCATTTTAATTTTTTTACTTGTTTCAAAAATCAACCTCGACAAGAGGAAGTAGATTTCATCGTTTGAAGAAGATTTCATCGTTTCTTCATCATTTTAATTTTTTCACTTGTTTCAGAAATGGGTCCCGACAGGAGGAAGAAGAAGAGGTCCCGATTTCATATTCTACAATCGGTTATCGGGTATTACCCGTTTCCAATTTCACCCTTAACGAGTCGGATAATTCAGATAAAATCGAGTCTAAAAAACGGTCGGTATCGATAAGCAGTTATTTTGAACCGCCCTAATTTTGTTACCACATCTTCCTTTTAAGTTGTTTTCCACGTACTTTGTACTGTTGGGCCTGCAATTTCCAAATAACAAGTTTTCTCAGTGCCAACTACCAATCGAAGAGAAATTAAGATCCAAAAGTTTTGGCCCTGCTCTCTCAATTACGCGTAAATCTTTAGCCTTGACATCAATTTCCATTATGTGTTCCCTCTAACAAGAACTTGAAATGAGTATTATACAAACTAATGTGATTTAATATAGTACGTTAGATTGTAAATTTAATTTATATAGTAGATCTCATGAATTATATGAAGTCAGTTTGTGACTTTCATTTTGTGAAGTTTCTTTTTACAAGCCAGTCACAACAACCCATTAAATTCGAGCCGGTATGGAGGCAAAGAGAGACATTATTCTTCAAGATAAATTATTGTTACCTTGTCAATATTCCCCAGCATAATACTTCTTAAGTTCTGTAATTTGGGCGTTCACTTTTAACACCTTCTCAATCTCTTCAGCATGGCCAATAATGTACTTCATGTGCTCTTTCATGATTGGCCTGTAGATTTAAATTTGTTAGAAAATTTATATACGTATAGAGATTGAAAGAAAAGAACAGTGGGGTGATTGTTAATCTGTCTCTTAGATAAATATTATCTCCCACTCGTATAGAGTTCTGCAAAAGAGAATCATTAGCAATTATGTTTTCAGGATACAACACTGTTTATATAGTGTGCAGATTGTAAATTCTGAACACTAACCTTTTGAACAAAAAGATGCAATAGCAGCAGATATAACGTTTCAGTTAAAATAAAATTATGACAGTTATTGTCTGAACAGTTACAAAAATAACTGTAATTGATAGTTAATCACAACTATCAAAATAGTGATCAGACACATTATTTCGCTTAGTAAAATAATTCTGTCACTTGCTACGATGCATACGTGCGAAGTGCTAAGTGTGTCTAAAGCGTCAATGTGTCTATGCGTCGCGCGCGCGTGCGCGTGTGTACGTGTGTGCGATCAGTGTTTCACACTGGATGACGCTTCTAGACTGTCTACCATTTTTATTTATTTTATGTATAGTGAAATACATTCACTTATAAACCATTAAATATTTTACTGTCTAACTAATATGGGATTAAAAAAATACCTTAGAGAAATTTTCAAAAAAATAGATAATTTAAAATTTGAAATAATATTTAAAATTCAAATTTGAAATATAATTTGAAATAATCTAACAAAATTCACTTCATTTTTCACTCTCTAGTAAGAGTTTTTAAGTTCAAATGCATAAATACTTGAAATACATACTACTCAAGAGTGGGGCTTTTATAAATGAACATTAACAATATACCCGAACTCCTTGTTAAGACTTTTGGCATTTGCTGTATCTGTTTTACCACCCCCATATCTTTTCCTAAAGTCTAACTTTATCCTTTCCAAGAATGCAAAGGATATCTGCTTGCCAACAGGTTCTTTGGCAACAACACAGTAAGCTGCAAATTAAACAAAGACCCAAAATAAGAACTGGCAGCAGTGGTTACATTCTCAATCACTTCAGTGATTAAACATCGCTGGTTAATTTTAGCAAAATATTTGTAATTATGTGCTATGCAAGAAAATATAAGATCCATGACTCATCATAACAATATCTTTCATCTTAGAATTATTAAGATATAAAAAAAAAAAAATAGACATCTTTTAATCATTTTAAACTTTTAAAACAAGTAGTGAGTTCGAATATTCTCTATATTTTACCTTATTTAATTAAATATTTTACTTGTTAATTAGATTACTTGTTGAAGAGAAATTTGACCCATAAGTGAGTGAGAATGTTAAGATATAAAATAAATAATAAATAACGACCTCTAATTAACAGCTTAAGCTTTTGAAACAAATGATACTAATTTTAAAAGAACAAGCAAACTACAAGTTTGCATAGGCCAAATACTGTTAATTAGGTCTAGAATACATAGTTAAGTTGAGATTTTTTAGGAATACATTTTCACAAAGTGATAAAAAATGGAGTAAAAAACAGGAAATAAAAAAATAAACTACAAAATTGGCATTCTTCCATGAATATTGGTAATTTTACCTTTAAACTTTTCATACATTGCAATTAGGATAAGATCATAAGAGGTTAAGTTATGGAAACAATCTATATAGGAATTATAAAAAAGAGGTAATGGATGTAAACCATAAACATTTTGTAGTAATTTGTTGAATATAGAATAGCACTAGCAGTAACGTCATATATCTAAAAGTTTTTAAGTTGCTTATTACACACCGCGTAGCTAGCCATCCAGGGAACATAGAGTTTATTTTTTATTATTATTATTAAATCTATTACGCCCAGATAATTACAAACTTCAAAAGAAAAATAATCTAATGTGAATATATTATATTCTAATTTAATTTAATTTAATTTAATCTAATGTGAATTTATAAACTAAATTTCCACAAAATTATGCAGTAAATTATGGGTATAATATACGTAGAGGGCAAGCACCGCTTCTCTCCTTCATTCCTTTAAAACCAAAACGACATGGAAGACAAAGTGCAAAAACATGAAAGTAAAAGCAATTCATCAACATCCAGCTCTGAGAAAAGAAGTGGAGTGAAAAATTGGACAAATAATGGGAAATATTACCATAACCATCCTCGAGGAGAAAGCTGAAGGTGTGGTGGTCGCAGGTGTAGGTGAACTTGTCGTTGGAAGACCCGAGTTTCTCAAGGCACTGAATCGCAATCGCTTGGAAGTTCCCATTGTATATGAACGATGGTGCCTCGTGCCACCATGCTGTATATGAACGATTCCTGATACATTCCTCTCTCTCTCTCTCTCTCAAGGCACTGAGCCGCAATCGCTTGGATATAAAATATATATATATATATGTGTGTGTGTGTTGTTGGAGAACCGTAATAAATCCAAAGCAGGACAGAGATATTGGAGCAAAACTGGAACGCGAGCGGGCAAGCTTGAGAGTTTCTTGTACAACGTTGGCAATTTATGGGTCTAATTTTTGGTCTGTTTCTGTGCAGCGAAGTATTAATTGTCGTTGGGACGCGTGTTGGAAAATTATACCTACCCAAAAAAACGACCACGTCTTATGTTAGAAACTTAGAAGTACTCGGAAACGGACGACAGGATTTATAATATTGATTTATTTGGATTTGGATCGTCAAGATTGGCGGGGCTCCAACCGCAGCTTCCGCGACCAGCCGGTGTGACTGCATGCTGTAACCAATTAAATTATTAAAAGTTTTAGAGGAATGCTAGTATAAGTCCACACATTTATATTATATAATTTTTATTTTTTTTATTTTTTTAAAAAAAATTCTGAATTTTTTATTTATAATTAATTTAATTTTCTACTTATTATTTATATATTAAATATTTTATAAAAGAAAAAAAATCAAAGAAATTAAAAAGATATATGGTATGTAGGTTTATGTGTAGATTTTTTCTTAATTTTATATACAGTTATTTTTGTAATTTTTTCTGATATATTTCATTGACATGATTGGTTATATTATTATTTTAATATAAAATAATCGTTTTGATGAATTATATCAATAGAGTGCATATCAATATAAAAAGATTGTAAGTAATAAATGAGTAATGTTAAATATAATTATAGATTGTACAAGTGTCATATACTCATTTTGAAAAAGAAAAAAATTTCTTTTAAAAAATTAATTTTTTCATATAGATCTCATAATTTTATTCTTTTAAAAAAGTACATGAAATTTACATAATTTATGACTGCATATATTATTTCTTTTGAAATATATTATAATATATAAATTTAACGGCCTATTCAAATTGTAATAAGATATATGTCATGATTTTTGAATTTTTTCCATCAAATGTGGACCGTCTCTTTCAAAAGTATCATACACAATGTATTAAAGAATCCACATAAGTCAGTCCTTACTTTACTACAATAAAAAACTTTTTTTTTTCTTTTCTAGCAAGGAATTTGTCCAAAATATTCAATTTTACTGCCAAAAATAGTTTATTCTGACATTTTTCTTTCACAGGAAGATCCTAGAAAAGATCTGGCTCAATAAGCCATTTTTATTCTCCATTCTTTGAACGGCCAGAAATGTTATTATTTATGGCGTTATTGCATTATGAGAAATGACAAATTCTGATAGTAAAAAACTGTAAGAAATGACTTCTTACGGCATTATATTTTTTCGGGAAATAGTCTTCTATGAAATTTTAAAAAAAAATAGTAGTAAAACTGTAATGCCCACAATTTTCCTACTATCGATAATAAGAAACGAACCAAGTGAACCAAGTTTGATAGCAATTACACGTCCATCAGGACCAGCTTATAAGTTTTTAATAGAGACACCCTAGTTGACAAAGAAACAAGCTAACATAGTCTCTTTGCTTGGAAATAATCAAATGGTAGCTGCTCATAACTTAAAACACACATATTTTAGACAAATTATGCATGTGCATATGTATACGTGAGAAAGATCTATGCCCCTAATTCCCATGGGAAAGGATAATTCCATCTACTTCTTGTAGGATCTCATCAAAATGGTTTAACCCCTAAAGAAAAACATAAATGAACCCATATAAATTCCCTTAGCATTGCTATCAAAATAAAATTAAACTTATCTAAAAAATAGAGACAATATTATGAGCTACTAAGATCAACTCACTTCTATATTTTCAATCTTTGCAAAAATTTGTGTCTGACTGAGTTCACCCAACTTCGAAAGGAGCTCACAGGCCTGATATCAGGAAAAAATAAAGAAAAAATAAAAATCAAACAACCAAAATAACTCAAATACAAAGAAACCAGAAAAACCACAGTAAAAGGATACTACAAGAAAAAAAAAACTTGCCTAGCGGACATCTTCTGCATGCCGGGTATATGATAGTGAAAGAAAATAAATTTTATTTTGCATGCCCCAGGTGCTTATAACTCGAAATGAGCAACAAAATATCATGATATGCACTATTAGAAGGTTATTGAAAAACATAGAGGAGAGGATCACAATAGTCCATACAACAATCACTAGACAGAGCATGTTCAGAACTTACCTCCTTTTCTTGATCAGAGAGAGTAGGCAATTCAATGAAAATATTAGAAGGCATGCAAAGTGAACAATGAGCTGGATAGTGTCGCTGAGTTCTTTATAATGCAAACAGCATCCTCCTCATTTACTTTAGAAACCTGCATAATTTCAAATATAACTAATCAGTTGGGCATGATTTATACAGTTTAATACTTAGTGTGCCATATGTTATACTTATCCTCATAAGAGAACATGGGAGAACATTAGAAAAGGAAGGGGGAATAAGGAGCCTTTTAAATGAAATTAGCCTTTAGGTTGTCTATCTCTCACCTCCAGCCAAACAGAAGGAGTTTCACTTCCAGTGAAGAGGTATTGACCTATAAAAATGGTATTCTTTCTTCACTGCCTGTAAAAACTAAATTCAAGACTTAGTTTCAAATTCTAGAAGTACTAAGAAAGAGAAAAACTACAAAGAGATATTATTATAATAAAATTACAGAGTTCATCTTATTCAAGATAAAAGTGGCTCACTATTTCGAGTATAATGAAGAGGATGAAATCTTGGGAGCACATGCAAGGTTTTAAATATGGGCATTACTTAATAAATGAACACATAAATTCCATTTAGATTTACAATTCAGTGTTTTATTCACTATAAGGAGGCTACACTGTGCTGAACAAGGACATGTAAGATACTCAACAGATTCTGGTAACTAATACGTTGTTCTTCAATTTAAGAATGTTCTGTCATTCCAAGAAGCACCATAATGCATTGCAAGCGTAAATATATAAACTTACAATAAAGTTTCACAAACTCTCAATCCCTCTAAAAACCCAAAATTTTGTATTATGGTTTTATAGGATATCCACGATAAGCATTTGCTGCTTTTTTTTAGGTTGTCGCCTTATTAAATATAAAGATACACAAAATAAGAAATATTTGTAACAATAAAAACTTCCAAAAAACAGAACACCTATGTGATAATCAGGTCAAGGTTTTTTTTATCAAACCTTTGAAAGCCCATTAAAAATAATGGGCAATATACTGAAGAGGCTTTTAAATCTTGATAGGTGTCAGAACAATAGAAGCATCCATTAGAAGCGAAATAGATTTTCTAGTTTTATTAACAACTTTCAACTCAGGTCCCACTATGTCCAACATAACCTACAATGGAAGGAATAATAGTTTGCTCAATTCATTTTCTATGATTATATATTTAACAAGAAATGCATGACAGCATATCGCTTAAGGGAGAAAAACTATTGTTTTCTCTCAATAGATATTAACAAATGCGATTTAAAATCTATCATTTTGAAAACAACTAAATTCTCGATTTTGATTAGCATTGCTCGTGCTCGTAACATTTTGAAATAGAAGTACTTATAAAATACTATACAATCTCTCTTTTAACTCTATTTGCAATCCATTCCCCAAATAAGGAGTGCATGCCTCACTTATATCCTTTCCATTAAATTAGAAGAAAGTATATAAATATTAAAAAACATTATTACAAATCACAAAAACAGAGGCATTTTAAGAGAAATAGACTACATAAAACAGGTGCATTCTAAGAGAAATAACCATAATTTTAGTAAAGAAAATACATGAATCATGCTAAAATAAAATTACTATAAATTTCAATACAACACTACATTCCATTGGTACAAACCCTAATCATATATTTTCATAAAAATCTAACGGAAAAATCTTCCAATCATGCTAAAATTGTACCAATAAAAACACAAATTTATGAAAACACACTTAAAAGGATAACTAATAGAAAGAGAGAGGGAGGAAATAATAAAGAGAGAGAGCACAAGAGAGTCAGATGAACGGAGAGAGAGAAAATGAGAAAGACTCACTTGCTAAGCAACGGCAACAATCCAATATGGTAGCGACGAAGGGGGCGCAATGAGAGTGAGAGAAAATCGTGAGGGAGGGGGGATTGCTCTGAGAGAAAGAGAGGTATTAGGGATTGGAGAAAATGAGTTGTTTGGGGGGGAGGGGTATCGCGATGCCTAAAATTTTTAGAAGACTATTTTTGGCGCTTTCATAGCATTGAAAATAGTCATAAAGTTGCCACAAAAAATCAAAACACAATTTTTCACCCGTTTAAGATTAGAATTCGTCTACCAAAATGCTACTGCCACTATGAACACCCTATTCCAGCAGTTTTAATTGCGGTTAACTGAAAAATGTCCCTATAAGTGTTATTTCTTGTAGTGAGCTTCCAATATTGAAAGAATTTTCAATGTTTTTCCACTTTTTTCAAGTGTTTTTTCTTTATATATCTCATTTCCTTCTATTCTAGAATAAAAAAAAATCGTATTTTGACTGTCATAACCCTTGGAATAGGATGACCTCACTTTCTCTTCCCCCGTAATGTTAGGAGGTCAATGTTATAAGTTTGATAACTTTGATCCATTGCTCCTGTTAAAGCACTACTACACGCAAAGCATGCACTACTACACGCAAAGGCACACAGCAGATCATCCCATGCAGGACCACTCAATGATCTACTAATTACCATTTGTTATAACAGACTTAGAACACATACACTACTAGCTGTAGAAATTTTGTTTTAAAGGAATATTCCTCTTGTCTTTAATACGCTATATATATCGAGGCTCTGTCTCATTGTACAAACCATGAAATTCAATATACAAATGAGAGTTTTCAACATGGTATCAGAGTATGCCAAAGACTAGTCATCCACCATGTCGGCCTCCTCTTCCATTATTTCCTCTTTTTCTTATCCTACCTCCCTTCCCACCCTTCCCTTACCTAATTTCTCACATATTATTTCTATTAAACTTACATTCAAAAACTTCCTTCTCTAGAAAGTTTAAATAGTCCCATATTTGCGAGGCCAGAGGCTATTCAAATATGTAGATGAAGTATGTCGCACTCCCCCCAATACACTTCCTGATGATTCACCTAATCCAAAACATGAAATCTTGCTACAACATATTTGACCTTTTAGTGCCACTTTTTTTCCCGCGACTAATCACTTGCTGCAAATGTTGGCTGTTACCCACAATGTTGGCATCTTGAATAAAAAGTGATGAAATTATCACTAAAAATTACTATTTTCAGCAACATAATGTCGCAACAAATATTATTGTCAGTAAAAGTTAATTTTGACACTTTGGATAATTATTATAACAATACTCATTTGCCATTAATGTGATTTCCATCTTATTAGAACTTATTATTTTTATGATAATTAAAATTTATCGTTATTTTGGTTTCATTACAAGAAAAACTTGCTGCAAATGTAGTTTCTTCGTGTCTCAATTGATACTGATGACAAAAGTTGCTAGTAACGGCATTTTTTATTTCGAACCTAAATTCCAACGCAAACCAGGCGCAAATGTTGGTGGTCTTTTTTTTTGCGGTGACTATTATAGCTATTTGCGCCGCAAATAGTCTTTTAAAAACTAAACAACACGATTACCCCCCAGATATTTTCCTTAATCCCTAACTCTTTCTCTCCCCCCCTCTCTCTCTCACACTGCAATTGCGCCATCCCTTCTCACGCCGCGTCACAATCATACCGTCTTCATCATCATCGTCGTCTCACTTGGTTGGTGAGTGTCTCTCTCGTGCATGCTCTCCCTCTCCGTTCGTTTCTCACTCTCTTGTGTTCTCCCTCTCCGTTCATCGTTATTTCTCTCTCTATCCATCCCCATTTCTCTATTACTTATCTTTTTAAATTTGTTTTCATAAATTCGTGTATTTATTGGTACAATTTTAGCATGATTGGGCGATTTTCTTGTTAGATTTTCATAAAAATAGAGAGTTAGGGTTTGTTCTATGTAGAAATCGACTGGCATTGGCGCACTTATAATTTTATTTTATTTTTGTTTTTATTTCTAATGGATTTTAGATTTTATTGTTTTAGGAGTACTTATAATGCCTCTTGATTCGTTGTGTGTATGCGAATGTTTATATATTAGAGGTTTTGATTATGTGGTTTATTTCTAGTTCTAGATTTTTGTTATTGATGATGATGATGATGATTTGTGACAATCGTTGATTATTGTTATGATTTAAGAGTTTTCTTTTACTATATATCTCTCAGTTTTATTACTAACAGATTGTTATTCTTTAAATCGTGTACATTTACATGTTATATTTGTGCATTTGTGGGTATAATGGTTGATTATTGTTTATTATTTAAGGTCATAGAATCATTAATTGCTTTGAAAGTGTTTGCCCCTGTTTGCCCCTTTTTTGGAATATTTTTATGGTTTTTCCTTCTTATTTAATTTGATACTTCAGTTGGTAGCTTGATATGACTTTGTCATAATAAAGGGCTAAAGTGTCTCTTTGTTTCTTCTTTATCTAGAACTCTCAAACATGGAGCTTGAATAATTTTTTTCTTTTACAACATAGCTATATTCATATTCATCAACATAAATTGTGGCATGCCCAAAGATACTGCAATACAAAAAGAAAAGCTAATCAAGAAGTTCCTATATAATATGGTATGAAATAAGTTTAAACAAAAGTATACACATGCATCATTTGGTTTTCAGTTAAAGTAAAAACGAAGTTCAAAATTTATTTTGTTTCTATACTTTGCAAGTAGGGTAACTGTAGAATGTATAGTTTACAGCTTTGGGACCATGCTGTTCGATCTTCTGAGGGGGAAGCATATCCCACCAAGTCATGTAGGTTTTTTTGAAGTTCTCATTTACAAATCTTCTTGTATTTATTGGTTGCAAAGTAGACAGATTTTGTACAACATGCAATGTCATATATTTGTCCAAAATTAGTTTAATATAAGGTGCATGAGTAAAAAAATTGTCAATTAAATTTGAGTACATATCAAAATTTGGGATTTTCACAATCTCTTTGTTTTGCTTGTAGGCACTTGACTTGATCTGTGACAAGAATTTTCTAATGCTGATGGATTCAACTTTGGAGGGTCATTTCTCTAATAATGATGGAATTGAGCTAGTGTGTTTAGCTTCCCGTTGTTTGTAGTACGAAGCTCGTGAGAGGCCAAATGCTAAGTCTTTTTTTTTTTGTAGATATGCCTCTATAATTAATGTTGACATATGTGCAGGTGTTTATTTAAAGCTTTCTTAACTATTCTATTCTTTCAAATTCAACTTGTTTACACTCAAGTCAATATATAGATTAATCCATCATTCATGTGATGGATTGTCGAATATGTAGATTGCCATAACATGAATAAGCAAATGTTTCAATGTTTTCTTACTCGATTATAATTGACTAAAAGTTCGAGTTTTTTTTTTTTTTTTTTTAATTATTTTTTTTATATATGTGGCCCACTTTAATAGATGGGAAGCTTTATGGTGGTGTTATGAGGTAAACATCTGTTTTCTTACTGGCAAACTTACAGCACAAAGATGTATGAGTAGTTAATGGCTGAGCCGGACTTAACTCCTATGAAACTAGAAGCAGGGTACTTATTCTACTTTAAGTCTGGTTTGGACAAATTCAACAAATAGTTGTGGCAATTTGATAGATTGGTATACTTAATCTTATTGAGTGGTATGCATGTTGGAACTAACTCCAATGTCCATATGTCAAGTAAAAATTAGTGTTATTTTGATAAATCTAACTTGTGTTTTAATGTATGTTTACATGTTGTGGCCTCAGACACCATTTTATCACCTCAAATTGTTTAGACTTTATGTTCTTTTTCACATATGTGGCCATCTAAGTTGATCATAGGGATAATCTTACAATCTGCTGAAACTTACTCTAATATCCATGTGTCAAGAAAAAGGTAAGTAAGATTTTAATAATTATGATTGTCTAATGTAGCTTACTGGATGGCTTGACCAACATCTTAAGCTATTTCTTAATAGTTGTTTTTTTACCATATGTGACCTACCTATAATTATAGGGATATTTTTACAATGTTGGAACCTACTCTATTGTCTATATTTCAAGTAATAAACTGGTAAATTTTTAATAATTTTGATTCTGTTCTAATGTATCATTGGATGGTTTGACCAATGTTAATGTTTTTTAAGTTTTGTCAGGCAGATTATACTTGATATTTTTTAATGCTTATATCTAGTGTAGTAGGGAACAATTTAGTAATATGACATATATTTTGGGTCTCATTCTCATTTCATCGGTTCTATAGTCTATAGTCTATACTCTTTTTTGAAGTAAATATTGATTTCATTAAAAAAATATTTGGGCAAATGTAAATAATTATGTGTAGTAGTTATCATGGTTTTGGAGCTAGACTTAACTTTTTGTTTATAATTGGTTAAATTAGTAGGAATTTGTTTCTGACCACATTTAAGTTTAGTTGGCAATGGGCTAGAATTTTGTTTATCCTTCTTGTTATTCTAAGTAAGTTTTTTTTATAGCTATATACTCATATCTATTGAAATAAATTTAATTGATATATTTTCGATTCATACAGGACAAATATCTCCAAAAGGTTCATTTTTTTCTCAGCATGCAATTCCAGTTCCCGAGTTTTTATAGGTAAACTACTTGCATCAGTATCCATCTGAAGGAATTTGCTAATATCTTAACTTTATTTTATTAATATCTGTGGAAGTTATTTTAATTTGATAATTATTAAACATGACAAACAGATAGATGATCTTGAAGGTGTCAAGAGAGTAGGTGATCTATTTGGTTATATTCCTCTCATGATCTATTTCGTTATCATAATTGGGTTTCCTTTAGTCTCTGTAATAAATTATTTATTTTAGTCTTTATTTAAGATCATTTCCTATAATGGTCTTTAGTCTGTTAATAAATTATTTATTTTAGTCATTTTTTATGATACATTTTATTAGTTTTATAATCTATAATATATTTTTCATCTAACCTTGTTTGGTATTTGCTGTGGCATGTGGCTATATATATATATATATTTTTTTTTTTAGTCTATAAGTTATTTTTGACAACAATATTTGGTAGGAAATCAGGTATTTGTGACTATTTTGCTCATAGCAAATAACCATTTATGATTGTTGCCCAGATGACTAACACAAGAGGGGGGGTGAATTGAGTTGTATTTAAAAAAATAACAATTATAAATCAAATATATAATATAAAATATAAACAAAATATGAAACAACAATAAATATAAAGAGTAAGGGTAAGAGAGAAGCAAACTCAGTATGTTAACGAGATTCGGCCCCACTGCCTACGTCCTCGCCTCAAGCTACCCCTTGAGGATCTCCGAATTCACTATTCAATTTCCTTCAGGTGGAGATAGAAACCTATTACACTTTTGAGCAGCACCGCTCCAAAGAATCCGTGTAGAACACCCTCTACACTTCTAATCACCTCACACTTGGTGATTTAACTATTCCCCGTGTAGAACACCTTCTACACACACAAGGGTTATACATACCCTTTTACTAATACAAGAATTGATAGTGGGTAGGCTATCAGAAAACACTCCTCAATGAGTGAAATAAAAATAATATAACGCAAAACTATATCTCTCAAAATGAATAAGGGTTAAGGCTCAATGCTTAAAGAAGAGAGAATGAAAATTTTGAATGAATGTTGTATGCTCTTGGTGTTGTTATTGTGAAGCTTTCAAATGATCTATTTATAGGCATATGAGACTTCATATTCAAATTTAAAAAGATTCACATGTCAAAGACATCATCATTTAATTTTCAAAAATTTCAAATCAAATCTTTTTACCTTTTGCATGTGATAAAAGGGGCACACTTTACTTTTCAAAAATTTCAAACCTAATCTTTTACTTTTTGCATATGACAAAAAGAGCACACTTTACTTTTCAAAATTTTCAAACAAAAACATCTACATTTTGCATAAGTCAAGAAAAGCATCCATCACTTTTGAAAATATTCAAATAAAACATGCACATGTGAAAGATGACAATCAATCATTTTAATATTTTCAAAGTTCAAACCTTTAATCATGTCATGCACATGTGAAAGATGACAATCAATCATCTTAATATTTTCAAAGTTCAAACCTTTAATCATGTCATACACATGTGAAAGATGACAATCAATCATCTTTCAAAATTTTCAAATTTAATTTTCAAAATATTCATGCACATGTAGAAAATGTATTTTAATGCTTTATGATAAAATATTAATTTTGAGCCTTAATCCTAATTTCAAATTTTTAAGAGATTTATAAAATTACTCTATGATTTTAATGTGAATTTGTTCCCTTATTGCTCATACTTGCTTCCTTGATGTGCTTGATTCTATTGTGTGGACAACTTGAGTTTGAGACTCCTTTATTTTTTGAATTCATTTGTTATCATCAAAATCCATGTGTAGATTTACACGAAACTTGAAACCTTGAGTTCAACAATCTCCTCCTTTTTGATGATGACAAATGCTTGATAGAACTTGAAACCTGTATGAATACTTAAGCTCCCCCTGAGAATGTGCGTTAGTTTTTCAAGCAAAAATATAAATATAATTCCAAGTATATATAACAAGTTTAGCAAATTAAATAATGTTAATATTCTAGTCTAAAAAGGAATCATAATTAGCTCAATAAGATATATTCTTACAATAACCAATAGACAAATAAAACGCTGCGTTAGTAGAGACTATAGAGAATTCGGTGCGTAGTCACACGTGTTCGACAAAACCTGCAAAGGCTGGAGGCCTAGTTTCGATAATTCAGTGCGGAAAGAGATTTTGTAAAGAGCTGAATAATTGAAACCACCCGTGCCCGACAAAACCTGCAAAGGCTGGAGGCGTAACTCTGGCAATTCGGTACAGAGATTTGATCTGCTTGATGTTGCTGAAAAATGAGATATTATCATGATTTATAAGTTTGTCTTGTTCTTATTTCCGTTTCTATAAGAGCAATCCTTATCTTTATCTATTTCGCATCTAGCTTTCTTCTCATCTTTACAATTTGCTTGCATTCTCATTCTACAATTTTTCAATGGCTCGTAGATTTCCCTTCAGTGCTTCTCTTGATCAAGATTTGAGGTATTCTTCACCTCAGTCTCAATCTATTTTTGCATCTGTCGTGGGTGCCATGAAGTAACAAGAGACTGATTTAGCTAATAAATCAGATCATGACGCCATTTACGAGCTTGTGGGTCTCGAAACTCAATACTCATCATCTATCGTCACGTTTTCTGCTCGGTTGCAGTCCAAAACTCGCGAAATTGAGAAGCTTAGCGAGATTGTTTCTGTACTTCAACGACTTGTTTATGAGTCAAACAAAAAAATAGTAGATTTAAGCAACAGAATAAGGATTTGAAATCCTTGCTTACCTCTTCATTTCGATTGCCTAATCTTTTAGACAAGGATGGCATGATGATTTATGAGGAGCAAATACATTTGAATGATGAGACTAAACGTCTCAAGTTTCTGTAGGTCATTTAAGATAATGAAATAAAAGTATCTAGCAGATATCCATGGCATGCATCATTCCTATTTCTCTTCTAATCATGCATAGTCTATCTTCTGGTAGGGGTTTTGTGAAAATGAATTGATCATGTGTACTAGTGAATTCTAATACAATATCGCCCTTTTGCACATGATCTCTAAAAAAATGATATCTAATTTTAATATGTTTGGTCCGAGAATGTTGTATTGAATTCTTTGAAAGATTTATAACACCTGTATTATCACATTTGATTGGAATGTGATTGTACATAAGTTTAAAATCCTCAAGTTGTTGCTTCATGTAAAGAACTTGAGCACAACAACTACCCGCAGCAACATATTCTACCTCAGCAGTAGATAGTGCAACAGAATTTTGTTTTTTACTAAACCAGGAAACTAGTGCACGACCTAAGAAGTGACATGCTCTACTAGTGCTTTTTCGATCTATTTTATAGCCAGCATAATCTGCATTTGTGTAGTTGATTAGATCGAAAGATGTGTGCTTAGGGTACCATAACCCTAAGTTAATTGTACCACTAAGATATCTAAGAATGCACATAAGTAAACACTAAACATAATATCTGGTCTATTGGCTGTCAAATATAATAAGCTACCAATCATATCTCGATATACCTTCGAGTCAACTGGTTTACCGGTTTCATCTTTATCAAGTTTAGTGGATGGGCTCATTGGTGTTCCAGTTTCCTTAGCACCTTCCATCCCAAACTTCTTCAGCAATTCCTTAATATATTTCGATTGATTGATGAATGTCCCACTTTTTGGTTGCTTAATTTGCAATCCGAGAAAAAATGTAAGCTCTCCCATCATGCTCATTTCAAATTCTTCCTGCATAGTCTTAGCAAAAACTTGGCACATATTTTCATTAGTAGCACCGAATATTATATCATCAACATAAATCTGAATCAAAAGAATATCATCATTTTCGTATTTAATGAAAAGAGTTGTATCAATTTTTCCTCTTGAAAAACCTTTTTCAATCAAGAAATCACTAAGTCTCTCGTACCATGCTCTAAGAGCTTGTTTGAGTCCATATAGTGCTTTTGTGAGTTTGAAAACATGATTTGGAGAAATATGATTTTCAAAACCTGGAGGTTGCTCAACATATACCTCTTCATTTATAAAACCATTTAAGAAAGCACTTTTAACATCCATTTGAAAAAGTTTGAAATCTTTATAACAAGCATATGCAAGTAGCATTCAAATAGCTTCTAATCTTGCGACTGGTGCATATGTCTCATCATAATCGATTCCTTCTTCTTGATTGAAACCTTGGGCTACAAGTCGAGCCTTATCTCTAGTAATGACTCCGGACTCATATTTCTTGTTTCTAAAAACTCATTTTGTTCTAATAATAGTATGATTTTTGGGTTTAGGAACAAGTGTCCAAACATCATTTCTTTCAAATTGATTAAGCTCTTCTTGCATAACTAGAATCCAAGATTCATCAAGAAGTGCTTCATCAATATTTGTAGGTTCAATCTGAGATAGAAAAGCAGTATGATTGTAAATATTTCTAAGAGATTATCGAGTGCTTACACCTTGTGAAGGTTCCCCCAGAATTTGTTCCACTGGATGATCTTTCACAAATTTCTACTGTTTGGTTGCATCTTGTATTAAATTTTGATGATCTTTCCTGATATCTCCATGTTAGACTTCCTCTATTGTATTCTCTTTGTTGAGATTGAGACTTTCCGTATTATTTATACCTCCTATTTCTTCATCAATAGATTTCTTGGAGAGTAAAGAATTAGATTCATCAAATACTACATGCATAGATTCTTGTACAGTCAAAGTCTTTTTATTGAATACTCTATAAGCTTTACTATTAGTAGAATACCCGAGAAAGATACCTTCATCAGATTTTGCACCAAATTTGCCTAAATTATCCCTATCATTTAAAATAAAACATTTGCATCCAAATATATGAAAGTAACCAATGTTAGGTTTTTTCCAAAACTCATAGGGGGTTTTATCTAATTTGGACCTTAGCATAACTCTATTTATAACATAACATGCAGTACTTATCGCTTCAGCCCAAAAATAACTAGGCAAGTTGTTCTCATTGAGCATTGTTCTTGCCATCTCTTGAAGAGATCTAATTTTCCTTTCTACTACCCCATTTTGTTGAGGAATTCGAGGAGCAGAAAAATTATGCACAAAACCATTTTCATCACAAAATGTTTCAATATTTTTATTAACAAACTCTTTTCCCCTATCACTTCGGATACTTGAAATAGTATAACCCTTTTTATTTTGAATTTTCTTGCATAACTTGGTAAAAGCATTATGTGCCTCATCTTTATGAACAAGAAGATGACCCAAGTATATCTAGAGAAATCATCAACAATAACAAATGCATAATATTTTCCTCCTAAACTTGCAACTCTATTTGGTCCAAAAAGATCCATGTGTATCAGTTGTAGTGGTCTAGTAGTGAAAATATGTTTCTTGGTTTTAAAAGAAGTTTTTGTTTGTTTACCAAATTGGCATGCATCACAAATTTTGTATTTAAGAAAATTTACCTTTGGTAAACCTCTCACAAGATCATTTTTTGAAAGTTTGGAAATAAGTTCCATGTTGGCATGACCTAGTCTTCTATGCCATAACCAATTAGTTTCATTTTGAGCTGAAAAACAAATGGCATCTTGTGAGGTAATTTCTTCAAAATCAATTGTATAAACATTGTTGCTTCTAAAAGTAATAAAACAAATATTACAATCATGATCATTCAAAATAATGCACTTATCCATTTTGAAAGTAACTGTAAATCTTTTATCACATAATTGACTTATGCTCAAAAGATTATGTTTTAGACCTTCAACAAGTAGAACATTTTCAATTATGAGAGAAGACTCATTACCAATTTTACCTATTCCCACGATCTTTCCTTTCGAGTTGTCTCCAAATGTCACGTGTCCTTCTTCTTTAGATCTAAGATCAAAGAACTTAGTCTTGTCTCCCGTCATGTGTCTTGAACATCCACTATCTAAAAACCATTTATTTTTGTTTGTAGAAGACTTCATGCACACCTATAAAAACAATTAAAATGATTTTTCTTGGTACCCAAGTTCTTTGGGTCCTTTATTTATTAGTATTAGAAGAAACAATATTTTTAGGTGCCCATATGGCCTTGATAGTCATTGTATGTTTTCTTCTAATAGGACAAGTAAGATAATTATGACCATTTCTATTACAAAAATTGCAAATAGCATGTGACATATATGAAGAACTTGAGTGATTATAATAGTATCCTTTTTTAACAAAATTATTTTTATGAAAAAAAATTTGAATATTGGACTTTGATGTAGGAGGATTATCAAAGAAGTTTTTATAAAATTTGTATTTTTGTTTTGGCATATATCCCAAGCCTGCCTTGTCAAAAACACATCTTTGACTACCAAGAAGTTTTTCAAAATTTCTTTTTCCATTCGTAAAGTTTTCAATAATATTTTCTAAATCAGTTTCCTTTTTCTTTAATTCAAGATTTTCATCTTTCAAAAAAATACTTTCTTTTCTTAAAATATCAATTTCGTTTGTTAAAAAAGAATTTTTCTTTTTCAAAGCAGTATACTTGATACCCAATTTTTCAAATTCCTCATATACCTCTTCTAAAACATTTCGTAATTATTCATATGAAGGATCTTCAATATTATCAAGATTTGTTACCTCAATGTCATGTTTAGCCATAAGACAAAGATTTGCTGATTCTCCATTGCTTGTGTCACTATCTGAACTACTTGAATCATCATCCCATGTAGTTTTCATTGCTTTTTTGCCTTTGTTTCGATCTTTCTTTAGCAGAGGACAATCTGATTTGATATAACCAGGCTTATTGCAGTTATAACAAATTAAAGTGTCATTTTTACCTGAATTTTTCTTGAAAAACTTTTTGAAAGATTTCCTTGGAGGAATTTTATTTTTCTTTAAGAACCTCTGAATTCTTCTTGTTATCATCGCAACTTCTTCATCTTTATCGTCATTTTCCTCATCTTCATCACTTTCACTTTCATATGGAACAGCTTTAAGTGCCAAACTCTTATTTGGCTTTCATTCTTCTTCTCCTCTTTTCAATGTGTACTCATGGGTGATAAGTGACCCGATGAGTTCATTCACTTCGAGCTTCTTGAGGTCTCTAGCTTCAAGAATCGCTGTCACTTTTGATTCCCAACGTTTTGGTAGAGAGTTGAGAATTTTTCTTACTATCTCCACTTTGGAATAAACTTTGCCAAGAGCTGTCAAGTTGTTTATGATGTTAGTAAAACGAGTGTGCATACTAGAAATAGATTCATCATCATTCATCTTAAACATTTCATATTCATGAGTAAGAATATAAATTTTTGATTCCTTGACTTGAGAAGTTCCTTCATAAGTAACTTCCAAGTTATCCCAAATTTCTTTTGCTGTAGCGCAAGTCATTACTCTATTAAACTCATTACCATTTAGAGCATTAAATAATAAATTCATAGCAGTTAAATTCAAAGTATAAAGTCTATCGTCTTCACGATCAAACTCTTATTCTTCCTTGTTGACCTTTACTCCATCAATTACTTTTGTTGGAATATAAGATCCATTTACAATACATTTCCAGATTACTCGACCTTGAGCCTGAAGCAATATTCTCATTCTAACTTTTCAGAATGAATAATTGTCTCCGCAAAAGAGTGGAGGCCGACTGCTAGATTGACCTTCACCAAATGAAGCTGCAATGTTAGCCATATGATCTTAACTCAAAAGATAATTAATCTTATAATAGAGCTCTAGCTCTGATACCAATTGTTGCCCAGATGACTAACACAAGAGGGGGGTGAATTGAGTTATATTTAAAAAAATAACAACTATAAATCAAATATATAATATAAAATATAAACAAAATATGAAACAACAATAAATATAAAAAGTAAGGGTAAGAGAGAAGCAAACTCAGTATGTTAACGAGATTCGGCCCCCCTGCCTACGTCCTCGCCTCAAGCTACCCCTTGAGGATCTCCGAATTCACTATTCAATCTCCTTCAAGTGGAGATAGAAACCTATTACATTTTTGAGTAGCACCGCTCCAAAGAATCCGTGTAGAACACCCTCTATACTTCTAATCACCTCACACTTGGTGATTTAACTATTTCCCGTGTAGAACACCTTCTACACACACAAGGGTTATACATACCCTTTTACTGATACAAAAATTGATAGTGGGTAGGCTATCAGAAAACACTCCTCAATGAGTGAAATAAAAACAATACAGCGCAAAACTATATCTCTCAAAATGAATAAGGGTTAAGGCTCAATACTTAGAGAAGAGAAAATGAAAACTTTGAATGAATGTTGTATGCTCTTGGTGTTGTTATTGTGAAGCTCTCAAATGATCTATTTATAGGCATATGAGACTTCATATTCAAATTTAAAAAGATTCACATGTCAAAGACATCATCATTCACTTTTTAAAAATTTCAAATCAAATCTTTTTACTTTTTGTATGTGACAAAAGGAGCACACTTTACTTTTCAAAAATTTCAAACCTAATCTTTTATTTTTTGCATATGACAAAAGGAGCACACTTTACTTTTCAAAATTTTCAAACAAAAACATCTACCTTTTGCATAAGTCAAGAAAAGCATCCATCACTTTTGAAAATATTCAAATAAAACATGCACATGTGAAAGATGACAATCAATCATTATAATATTTTCAAAATTCAAACTTTTAGTCATGTCATGCACATGTGAAAGATGGCAATCAATCATCTTAATATTTTCAAAATTCAAACCTTTAATCATGTCATACACATGTGAAAGATGACAATCAATCATCTTTCAAAATTTTCAAATTTAATTTTCAAAATATTCATGCACGTGTGGAAAATGTATTTTAATGCTTTATGATAAAATATTAATTTTGAGCCTTAATCCTAATTTCAAATTTTTAAGAGATTTACAAAATTACTCTATGATTTTAATGTGAACTTGTTCCCTTCAAAATTACTCTTGATGGACAACTTGAGCTTGAGACTCCTTTATTCTTTAAATTCATTTGTTATCATCAAAATCCATGTGTAGATTTACACGAAACTTGAAACCTTGAGTTCAACAGTGATAGTATGGTTTTGTAGGTAATAACATTCTTTAACCAATTAAGATCACGTGAGATGCTATAATTGACAAAAACTATTACTTATTGGTGACCATCTTGTTCATAGAAAATAATCATTTGCCACAATAATCTTTTGTTACAAATAACATTCTTAAATCATTTAAGCATAATGTAAAGACACATTTTTGCAACAAAAAAACTAAGTTTTGCTGCAAAAAGTAAGCTTTTGTGGCAAGTCTATAAGTTTGCAAGAAAAAGACAAAATTGGCTTTTTATTATCGAAAAATCTGCCGCCAAAGTTTCTTGCCACAAAATTCTTTTTTGTGGCGGGAAATTAACTTTTTGCCGCCATATGTTGTTGCAGCAAAAAGACAATTTTATAGATTCAACAAGATCAGCTTGTCATGTTTGCATTGATCTCTTCCCTCTCCAAATCCATTATTGCTTAAGTAATCAGTTGTGCAATTGCACGCAACGTGTGGCTCTCCATTGAATCCATATATGCCTTTGCATCTCAAGTCCGTATCGTTCAAACACAACTTCAGTTGGCTAGTTTAAAGAAAGATATTGATTTTATTTCAACCTATTTTCAATGTGCTAAAACATGCTGATATAATGGCTGTAGCTAGAAGACCCTTACAATCAATAGAATTTGTTCCCTACTTATTGGTAGGTCTAGGACCTGAATATGATGCCTTAGTTTCATAGGTTACCACAAGAATTGATTATATCTCAACCTAGGCCCTTCTTGGTCATTTACTCTATTCATGAGGTTCGCTTACAACACCATTCAGACAATATCTCTCTGCTTTCTACACCTGAAATATCTCCAAATTTTTCTACTGTTTTTTCTTCTCCTCGACGTGGTTGTGCATCATGAGGATGTCAAAATTTCAATCGCAAACGTGGGGGTCATTTTCACTCATCCCATGCACGTGGTTCCTTGAGATTTTCAAGTATTTCCTCTAACTAATGGCTGACTCATGACTCATTTGCCAGGTATGCAATAGAGTTGGACACATGGCTCTCACATGCATTTATTGATTTAGTCAAGCATATACAATAGTTGCCCCCCTTTGCAAACTACAGATCCTCAAGCTAATATCTAATGGCCTTTGGTATCTTGACACGGCAACCACAAACCATATCACAAGTGAGCTTGCCAGCCTGAACTTGCATGCTGTTGAACATGACAATGATGAACTTTGAGTTGGAGATGGCACTCCAATCCCTATTTCACATTTTGGTTCTACAACTTTCCCCTCCAACTCTTCCAAATTCATTTTGACAAAATTATTATGTGTTCCCTCTTTTACTAAAAATTTAATCTGTAAAACAATTTTGTTTAGACAAATGTCTTCTTCTAACTTTTCTCTAATCATTTCTTTTTGTTAATGATTGCATCACGAGAAAATTTCTACTCCAAGGGAACACAACTAATGGCTTGTACATTGATAAATGGTCAATTATGTTATATTCATACTCTTAAATATCTTAGATTAAATGGACTTTATGTATTAAAAGAAGAGTATTAATCAGATAATGCAAATTAACTATGTTTGGCATGTGAAATGATGTTTTACCCCTAATTAAATATAACGGGCTTATGTTATTGGGTTGGTTTAGTATTTAATTGGACTCACAAATTCGTATTGGTCCATTGCAGAAATGAGGCCCATAACCGCAGCCCACAAGTGGTTTTCAAGAATTGATGCAAGTCTAGGCATATAACTTGAAGCATTTATGCAACCTAGTTGAAGAATGACTTGTGTGAAGAAAACTTGAACCTGTAACTTAGTTCAGAAGGCCACATGAAGAAATACAAACTTGTGTTAATTGAAGTCTAGAACTTAGGACTTTCAACACCAGGCCACGTCCTTAGTAGTAATCCATGTTCACAAGTAGAAACCCAAGCCCATTACACCTATATCTCACTTAAGTTGCTGGAGAAGGCAAACCAAGAACTTAAAGAAGCTCAAGTCAATTGCCCAAGATCACATCGTGACTTTCTATGGTGAAATCAAAGAGAAATCCGAGAACCACACAAGCAACCTGATAGAAATTAACCCGAGAGCTGGAAACTTGGGACCACGAAGAGCAACGGTTTCGCACAATGGAGAAGAATGAATCCATGGCAAGGAGAGAGAAGAGGAGAGAAGAATTCTAGTATAAAAGGAAGAGGGATTTTCGGGTAAAAGGGTTATATAGTTTTCCATTTTATTTCTTTTATTTCCTGCTGTATTTTTTAGATAGTTTTCTCGCATTTTCTTAGGGTTTTCATTTTAGTATTTTTACTAGCTTTCGGAGGATGATGCTCGGCTAATTACTGTAGTTTGGGTTGCGGTAAAGCTTATATTGTTTCTCATGGTTTGCTAGACTTTTTGAAATTTCAATTATATGCTTGAACTATGTCTGAAATTGAAAATTGAAGATGATAGTTTTCTAAATCTCTTACTCTTATTTCTTATTTTGTTGTTGACATTAGGCATAATAAAGCCTTAAATTAATCAAATATTTTTATCAACTGAGTGTTAAATGAATTATGGTTGATGATTAGTGAGAGTATTTCACTTATAGGTCTCGACAGATTTTTACCTTGAACTTAGATTCACATATTTCATTTTATTAATGTCTTGATCAGATTAATAGAAGAAAGGTAATGCCCAAAAAATCTTGTAAATAATGAAAGTATAAAATGTTTAAACCCGCAACCCAAGTGTTTGATTATTTGATTTTGTGAACTTGTCTCATTTATGCTATTGTTTTGAGGTTCTAATTTTTGGTGTTGATAAAATTTAAATCACATTTAATGTAACACCCCACTCTCGAATACAACATTTTTAAAAATATTTTTTTAAAAAATCATAAAATTACAACTAATACAATGTCTAAGATTCTGCAATGTCTCCCTGAGTCAAATCTTACTTACTGTGCATCCTCATCACCTGAGATAGATTATGAAAAAAAATATAGAAATATAGAAATAAAAATAAAATGAGTCGAATACTCAATGAGCAACACATCATATGGTAAAAATAATAGTCATCGACTTTCATGCATACTCATGATACATACATAATAACATGAATATGATCTTTTTTTTTATAAATGTTGAACATAAGTTTTTTCATAAATGCTGAAAACATGAACTTTTTCGTAATCTTATCGTATCTTATCATATTATAGGTTGTTACCCACTGTTGAGCCCCATAAATTAGGATTAGCAAATCTAAAAAGATTTCAATTCTACATGTGGCCTTGAGGTGTGGAATCTATACATAAAGAAGACATACTGGGTGCACTACCAGCATGTAAAACTTGGCAATGCAATATGTCCTGACATAAGTATCTACTTTATATTATACATAGGCCGTTTTCATATCTTATCATTCATATCACACTTGTCATATCATAGATTTTAAAAGAAATCACACACTTTTTATAAGATGTTGTGATGTATGCTTCTTTACATAAATTCATAATCTTTCATAAATAATTTTATGCACTCTCACATAAAAGAGTGCATAAAATTATGACTTTTCATAAATAACTTTAATGCATAAAATCATGAGACTTCATAAATATCTTAATGCATGAACTTTTCGTAAATCATGCATGACTTTTCATAATTGTTCATAAATTGGATATGTAAAAATATGCTTCAAAATGATGGTCATACATATATAATAATTTTATAAAAACATGTCTTCTGTAAATGCATGTAAATATATGCTACTTATATCATTTTTTATATGTAGGTGACATTAGATGCTACTTACCTCTAATCGTGACTTCCTGATTTCACGTTATAACCCGTAATTTATACGAGACACTAATCATTACTAATTTCCTAGAAAACGTGTCGTAATACTTGAAATCATAAATAGGGATACTTAATAAATATTTAATTAAATTAAGATTAGTACATAATAATAATCAAAACTTATAACATATTCTATTTAAAAATATAACTTAATAAGTTTATTTAAATCTAGTTAAAAATCACTAGGCTATTAACTAAAATAACATGTTCAAAATAGTATAAAAGAATACTTTCAAAGCTTTATTCTATAAAGACGTGTATGTGGGTCTGTATTTATTCAAGTAAGACCTTGAACTAGTGTAAGAGTCATAAAATAGGTTACTTAAATAATAGGACCAAACTTAATCATAAAACACAAACTCATTTAAAATAAACTAAGCAGGTTTATTTAAACACCAAGCCCAATACTTTAAGGGAATAATAGCCGATTGGTTTAAATCCCAAAGGCCTAATATAAAAGTTAACCAACATATAGAAATAAGGAGAGGTATAGCTAATGGCATAATTGTAACTTTGGAGATTATAAGAGGGGCTTTATAGGAAGTTTGAAATAAAGTACTAAAGGAAGAACAAATATCAAATAGCTAGAACACATTGAATAAAATAGTAAAGTGAAGCTTACTAACATAGAGAAGTTGTGCGATGGAAGAGGGACTCATCGAGAGGAGGAAGAAGATGCGATGCTGGCTCTAGGTAGCTGAAGGAGGGGTCGACAACGCCACTGGGTGTTTTGGGCAAGGATCAATGCAAGAGAGGGTAAGAGTTTAGGGGGTTCTGTTATCGAAAATAGAGAGGAAAAGAAACGATTATTCTGGCGGAGAGGGCTTGCCGAGAGGGAGTAGGCTTCGTGGATTTAGGTTGTTTGAAAGATTTTGTGGCTGTGGGGGGTGGTCAGAAGCCCTCAAAGGTGGTCGGCGTGGTTGGGAATCACTTGGGGTATTTTATATGGTGTTGCCTACGGTAAGAAACTATGTTTGTCATGAGGTGAGTTTCAATGTTTCTCTAGATTTTTGTGTGCTTAATTCAGAGGGTTTAAGGGGAATTTTATAGACGAGGAAGAGGGAGAAACGTAATTGATATGGAGACTGATATTGAGGTATGATCGGAGTTTAAATTTGAAGTTAGAGTTGGTTTCAAATGGAGATGATGATCGAAAGATTTGGCTACGAAATTAAATCTCGAATTGAGATAAAGCTATGTGAGATAAGGGTTTCTAAAATGTTTCTATAAGAGGATGTGAGGGTTTGGGTTTTGATTAAATTCTAGGATTAGGTTTCTAATTTGAATGTTTGAAGTTTGTATTTGATTTCAAACGGGAAAGCATAACAAGAATATAGGTGACCTATTTGAGTTTGAGTTTAAAATGAGTTAGGAGTTGATTTTGTTGGAGGTGATTTTGTGAAGGGACATATTGTAATTCATCTAGTGGTTTGAGTTGGAGATGTGTTTGGATAATGATTCTGAGTTTTGAATCGAGTTGAGATTGTTCAAAACAGGATAATTACCGAAATGATAAATTTGAACGTGAAGAGTTCAAATTCGAATGAAATTTTCGGTATATAAAACGATAACTAACACTACCAAAATGGTAGTAAATAATATAATAAAATAATAATAAAAATAAAAAATATTTGTGTAAAAGTTGGGGTCGGGATGTTACAATTAAACAATTCATTATTTGGTTTCAAATTTTCTAAACAAAAATCACAAACCCAAGACCCTTATAGCACAACCATATATTCTATTTTTCTTAAATCCTTCATTGTGAATATAACATTTTTCATTTTGCTTACTATTTTCAAATACATAAAAATCCAAAAAGAATTTTATGTAGCATTTTACTTCTCTATATTTTTCAATAAACTCTCACAAATGTTTTGATAATCATTTATCTCTATGGAATACAAGCCTGGACTTATTCTTAATACAACTTGATACTTTTACCCTTGGAAGCACTTTCGAGAACGCGTCATACACATTCTCACCACCATCTTAAGCTCACACAAGCTTACTGTCCTCTCTTCCACTATGACATTCAAGAGTCGGTCCCCCTCCCTAATGATAATCATGTTTATTCTTCTCAAGCATGCCTTTCCTTTTGATCATTTTTCTTCTATGAACTTTTGTAATTTGTGTGTCATGGCTAAACATCATAGAAAATCGGCACATGCGAGAGTCACTAAATCAATTGAGGCCTTTTCACTTATCTTCAGTGATCTTTGGGGTCTTTCACCCTATGTTTCTACTAAAGAGTTTAGGTTTTTCATTTCATTTATAGATGACTACTCTTGATATACATGGATTTTTTCATTTCAAAGTCACAGGCATTGCCTACCTTCATTGAATTCCAAGCTTATGTTGACATACAATTTAAAACCAAAATTAAACTAGTTCAAACATATTGGGAAGGGGAGTTCAGACTACTCAAAGATGTCTTATCCAACTTTGGAACTATACATTGTATAACTTGCTCTCATGCACACACTCAAAACGACACCGTCGAGAGGAAACACTGACATATTGTATACTCGGGCTTCGCCTTACTTGCACATGATTCGGCTCACTTAAAATTCTGTCCTTATGTGTTCCAACATGCTGTTCAATTGATCAATATGATTACATCTTCATCACTTCACATTTCCTCTCATTTCCTCACTCTGAAACACAAAGAACCTAATTTCAAGTCCATTAGAGTTTTCAGTTCAGCATGTTGGCCTCTCACCAAGCCCTTCAACCAACACAAATTTGAATACTAGGCCCTTGAATGTGTATATCTTGGCCTAAGCCTAGCCTACAAAGGATCTATTTGTTACCACATCCCATCCCACCACATTTATATTTCTAAAGACATTAAACATAATGAGGCCCACCCATTTTCCGTTCTCCCTTATTCAAAATCCAACATTACAAGTGAGCCACACACGTTATCCTTCTACTTCTCAAATTTGTCATGGGTCCTCTTTCTCAAATACAATCCATATTCAGCTAAATTCCACACTCTTCTTAAACCTTACATCCATTAACTGAACCTTACTAGATGTCCAGCAGCATTCACACCCCATGTTGACTTGCTCACAAACTGACTCTGCTCAACCTCGTTAGTTCACCGATGGTATTATCAGATGACCACTATCACAAGCATACATCTTAGTTCCATCTTCAATACAAGACAATCCCTCGTGCTTTTCCATTGCACAAAAAATTCCTGAGTGGAGGGCAGCAATAGCGTAAGAGTTTAATGTACTACATGCATAAGAATTGGGCCTTTGTACCTGCTACTAAAGCCCCTAACATTGTTTCATGTAAATGGGTTTTCCGAATCAAGCAACTTGCAGATGGCATTATCGAGCGTAGGAAAACTTGTTTAGTGGCCAAGGTGTTCCTCCAATAGTCTGGACTCGATTATGATCAAACATTTAGTTTGATTATCAAAACTACAACCATAAGACTTGTTCTTGCTCTTGCAGTCATTAGAGGTTGGCATGTTCATCAATATCGTGTATAAAATGCCTTCCTTTATGGACCCTTAATCAATATTTTTTTATGGCACAACCTCTAAGTTTTGCCCAAAGTTAGTATCTCATGCATATATGCAAACTTAGAAAGGCCATTTATGGATCGAAAAAGTCACCGAGGGCTTCGTACTCCCAAAGTCTACTTAATGTACTCTACTTTAAACTCATTTCATTATCCAAACACATTAATTTAACTCACCTAAAAGATAACTCAATATACTGTAGTGTATTGTAGCAGACTGACGTGATTTTTGGTTTTTGGGTTTTCGATCCTCACAACATTTTTTTTACACACCAACTCTCTCTCTCTCTCTCTCTCTCTCTCTCTCTTTCTCTCTCTCTCTGGCCCATAGGCAGCCTCTGTTGCACTCTAATTTTTTTTTTGTAGCACACGTGGGAGACTGAAGAGCAATTACTGTCAATGAATATTTTTCAGGTCCCACAATTTTCATAACATCACATATATTTATCTAAACTCATCTAAACATACAAATATATTTTAAGCTCATTTAAGTGGGTCCCACAAAATTCACTCAATCATCTCAACTTACTACTATTTATAAAAAATTTAGTTCAACTTGGCATCCAAACGCACCCTAAGTGAAAAGCTGGTGATCTTGGTTTTCAATCCTCTTTTGTTAACACTATTCTCTTTGTTCAAATCAATGGTAAAATGTTATTTATGTGTTGGTTTATGTTGATATCTCCTTGTCACAAGTTTGAATACGATGCTAATTAGTGAGCTTGCTCATATGCTCTACTCCTTGAGTTCTCCATCACTGATCTTGGTAAGCTTCACTTCTTTTTAGGCATTGAGGCCACTTATACAGATAAAGGCCTTTTCCTCACTCAAAATAAATACATTGTCGATCTACTACAACGCATCAATATGTCTGTTGTGAAACTTGTAAAAAACCCCATGGCCACATTTGAGAAATTAACCCTCCATTCAGGCTACCTTTTTGAAGACCCTACCCTCTATAGAAGTACGGTTGGTTCTTTATAATATCTAACATTCACATGACCTAACATGGACTTTATAGTGAGCAGAGTGTGCCCACTCTCCTCATGTCCCACACTAGCAGGGAGTGAAAAGGATCCTTTGATACCTCAAAAAAACATATCATCTCGACTTGCTATTCTCAAACTCTCCACCAATGAACATAATAGCGTTCTTAGATACGGGTGCCTAGATTACAGGAAACCCATAGGTGCATACTGTATTTTCTCAAGCTCCAATTTGACTCATGGTCTTCAAAGAAGCAATCAACAATTGTAAGATATTCAATGGAAGCAAAATTCAAAGTAGTGACCAATGCCACTATCAAAGTCATTTGGGTCCAACACTTATGTCGAGATCTTGGAGTTAATCTCATTGCGGCTCCCACTATCTATTGTGACAACTTATGAGCAATCTACCTCTTCTCTAATCCTATTTTTCATGTACGCACAAAGCAAGCGGAAATAGACTTCCACTTTGTGCTTGATGGGGCCCTTAACAAGTCCTTATCAATGGCCTTCATCTGTAAAAGACTAGCTGACTAATGTGCTTACCAAGTTATTGTTTGTCACACGTTTCCAGTTGCTCTGTTCAAGTCTTTGCTTGCATTCTCTACCACTTGACTTGAGGGGATCTATTAAAGTACTACATGCAAACCATGCAGTTCATGCAATGTCGTCCACAACAAACTTGCCCCCACACAATGCAGGTGCAAGGCATACAACAGGTCATCCCATGTAGGATCACCTCATGCAAAATCACCCAAAGACCTCATCTGTAATGCATGCACCATCTAAACTTTCATCCACTAACCATTTATCATAGTAGACTTAGAATACACATTGCTAGTTGTAGAAATTCTATTCTAGATGAATATTCCTCTTATTTGTAATATGCTATATATAGATATATATATTGAGGCTCTGCCTCATTGTACAAACCATGAAATACAATATACAAAGGAAAGTTTTTAGCAGCTCATTTGCGACCTCCAATTTATTTTTTCTACACTATCATACTTATTGCTCGTTATCTTTGAAAAAATAAAAATTGCTATCAAATAATCGGTGTGTGGCTCACTCATTTTTTTTTGTACATGCCACAACTGAACTTCTTGACCTTATATCTAGACCAAACCCATCCAATCTCTCCCTCATCGACACGTGAACTCCACATGCAAATTGGAGAAGGCAAAGCCTCCCCTAGGCCTCAAGGACCACCTAAGTGACTTAAGGTCCCTAGGCTCAAAGTAAAGAACCCATAACAATCTCTAAACATTGTGTGAGCCGCTTATTCAGATCCGCATACTCGCTTGCCAAAAATTTAACAGATCTTGCATTAGTAGGATGAATTCAAAATACATCCTCGACAATCAAATCAAATCAGATAAGAAAGAAAATTCAAATCACTAACTTGATTCAAATTAGAAGTAAGGTTATTACATAGATGAGAACAATATATTCTTCCTAACCTCTCTCTCTCTCTCTCTCTCTATATATATATATATATATACAAAGGGACGGACTAGCCAAGTAAGTAAATGGAACATCTGTTCTCGATTTAATTATCATGAGCCATCTAGCTTAAGTATTAGAGGTGTTTCTACACTCTCCAAGCCTTTCTTGATCTTCATGCTATAGATTTGTGGCATGTATAAGAGTGCGAAACACATCCAAAACGCTAAAGGCTCAGTTTGGATAATAAAATTATATAATTTTAAATAGATTTAAAAGTTGAATAAAATATTATTTATTAATATTATTATTGTTAAGATTTCAAAATTTTGAATTGTTTATTATATTTTATATAAAAATTTAAAAAAATTGTAATGATAAGATAAGATAAATTGAAATGATTTCTCAATCTAAATGAGACCTAAAGTATAAGCCATTTTGACTTTAATTAAGAAAATTTTATACAACACGTTATGATGAGGTAACATTGCCATCAATCCTTATATTTATTCTTCAAAAAGATGAAAGATCATCAAAGGGTGATTAAGGTGGCACGTCTTATTTGGATAAAAATAGGATAAGAGTATTATGTGTGACATTACTTTTTAATTATCTTTTTGTTTTCGGCTTTTTTTAACTACAAAACTAATGTAGCAAACATGGGAGATGCCATCAAACAGGGGAAAAAAAAAACAAAAACAAAAACAAAAACAATCGACTTTAGTGTAATCTAATACATCGATTATTTTTATAAAAAAAAAGCCTAAAAAGTAACGCGTTTCTTGGTCCAAAGTATAAACGATGGTAACATAAGCTGTACTGTCTACGTAGTAGTTATGTTAACCTATTGCTTAAAGTCTAGACTGATTATACGTGTATGTTCTAATATTGGTGTTCTAGATTCTGGTTTTTTCATAATGGATTTTGCTATTTGCTAAAATAATGTGTCAACTTACACATTTTATAAATGTAAATATCATTTTTTATGTTATAATTATTATATTATAATACTCATTTTATTTTAAAGAAGATCTAACGTATTAAAATAAACTAAGAGAATATGTACATTTTTTTGAATAAAATTTGTGTATAGGTCTCACACTTTTTGTTTTTTCATATGATTTCATCTCATATAAATATTATAAATTATTCAAATTCGTATACAAAATATATTAAATAATTTAATTTTTTTAAAATTATAATATTAAAATATAATATTTTAAGAGTAGGACTAGAGATCTACAGAGAGGGGATCCTTGCTGTGGCCCCATAGTGTAAATTTTTTTTACAATTTTTTTCATCTTATATTTTTTTATAAAAATAATAAAATAATATGTAGAAATAAAATATATGTATTTTTTAAAATTTTGAAATTTTTTTTTCTATTTAAAAAATCTCACGAGGCTGCGACGAGATTAAAATATCGGAGATATAAGTTTTTTTTCATATTTTATTTAATTTTTAAACTTTATTTTATCTCTTATCAATCAAACGGGATCTTGTTTGGAGGTAAGGTAAAGTCCAAGTAGGATGAGATTTTCCCCAAGTTGCCATTATTACTCCGACCGGACCAAACATTAAACAATTTTCAGATGAAAGATACCATAGGAGAGCCCGCCCAATCACATCCTTAAACTCAAATTTCAAAATCCCAAGCTTTCTCACACTTCTTCAGTTCTTCTTAAACAACCTCGGCCCTCTCACACCCTAAACCTTCGAATTACTTCGCAAAATCCTCTCCTACTCCTAGCATAACCCCACCCCGCTCCCCTCGGTCACAAACCCTAGAAATCTCTTCGGAGCTGTCGATTCCATGGCCAACTCTGATTCCTGCGCTTCTCTTCCTCAATCCAATCCACTCTCCTCCGTACTCTCTCTCTCTCTCTCTCTGCTATTATATATTACATTTTTTTCGGAGATTGATGATCTGTGATTTTTGTTTGCAGAAGAAGGAAAACATAACTCCTATTGGCTCAAAGATCTCGGTAATTTCAACTACCTACCTTTTTTTGTATTCTTCAATTTAGTTGGCTTGATTGAGGTGTATATATTATGAGAAATGTTAATGTGCGGCCTTACTTTCTCTCCTCACTTTGACCGTTTATGTATTTAATTTTTTTTTTGAAGTTTTTTTTGCTTGATGGTTAAGGAAGTGATTATTAATGTATTGGTACTTTTTTAAAAATGTTTAAACATGTTTAAAAAATGTTTGAAATAAAAAGTAAAAAGTAAAAGAAAAAGAAAAAGAAAAGTGCAAATTGCACTAAGGGACATACCAAGTGGACAAATTGAGGAGCTATAATAGCACTACTCTTTATTATATATGTAAAACAAAGCAGCTGAAGTGTTCTCATATCAGTTAATTTTGGCTCTCAGGAATTAAATGAATCAAGGGCTGAGCTGCTTAATAGAATTCAAGGGCTGAAGCAGGTGAATTTAAGCAATGCTGCCTTAGCACGGGGACAGTTTCTATTGTTTATTCATTTTTGCTTGTATATACTTCTGTTCTGAGTGTGGGACTTTGTTTTATTTGTTTTTGTGAAGATATATATAAATGATTACATTTATCTCTGCTCACTAGTTTAAGTTTTTGAGACCAATAGTGATTTTATATGGTATTAAACTTTTGGAATGAGTAGTGATTTCATATGGTATCAAAGTGAAAGGTCATGACTTCAAATTTTGACCATACACTCCACCCTATTAATTAAAAATTCTATTGTGCTCACTTATTAAGAGAGAGATTGATCCACATGTGAGCGGTAGTGTAAAAATAAATATAAATCATTAAATCTATTTTTACTCATCAGCTTAAGTTTTTATGACAAGTGATAATTTCACAATTTTTTGGTGCCTATCAGGATTTGCAAAGTTGGAGATCAAAGTTAGACACTCAAGTTAAGGTCTATCGCGATGTAAGTGTTTAATGGTTATCACCAAATGTTTTGTATTTATTTTATTCTGTGCTTTATATTTGGAAGTTGTGTGCAGGGCTTGGGTCTATTTTGATCTGTTGGAACTTTTTATTTATGGACTATTTCTGCTTGAATAAGATGTCTTGCTTACATGGGTGATTAATATAGGAAATTGGCACTTGTTCTTTGATCCCTGCTATGGCATTCTAATTCTTTTCCATATTTGGCTCTTATTTATGGCTGCACTAGTTCTCACTTACAGCTGTTCTAATCAAGTTCTGAAATTGATCTTTGATTATCTACAGTTGAGCTTGTCTGTAGATGTATTTTATTGGTTTGCTGACTAGTCTTCAGGGGAGGCTTTAGGCTTTTCTAATTCAGGCTGGCTGGATTCAGTATCACTAGACAATGGAGTTGTCATAATTTCATATGGAGAAATATTTTAGATCTTGTAACTACTTATAGTAACATTGAATTTCTGCAATCATTGACTTTGTGCGATGGCCAACTTTTCTTTGGCCTTTTTAATTCAATATGGATTGAATTTAATGCATTATGGAGCTAAGTGGACTTGTTCTCTTACCATATGGCATACGTAATGATCCTGATTAATGCTTGATTCTGGTCTCTCTGCATGAGTCTAGGTCAAGAAAAAATTTATGGAACTTCATAAAACAGTAGTTTCCTCTGATACTGTAGTCACACCATTTATGACGATTGTGATCAACTCTGGAAAAGTGGTAGCGAGAGTGGATTAAAACGTTTCTGCCCCTGCTGCATGGTTTTGGTGCTTCAAGAGCTAAACTACAAAGAAAATAAGTACTTATGGAGGGGAGAAATTGGAAAGTTGACAATGATATCATGTGATCTCAAATAGGCAATTAAGCTAGTAATTAAAATAGGAAAATGTTAAATGTACTTGAAAAAAAAAACTTTATAAAAAACTTACTTCCCCACATGTCAATTATTGATATGCTAAAAATCATAAAATTTGAATTTCAAAATAAAACTAACAAAATGAGTCTTGTAAGTAAAAATGTAATTAAAATTGTAAGTACATGTAGTACTATTCTTAAAAATATAACAATATTGGAATATTGGTAGACAGCATACATCTAATGTAACTAAGCATTATACAAAAGAGGGTTGAGGGTTTTAGAATAGAGTAATGTTACATACAAACAACATTGCGCACCCATACACGCACCTGCGCATTTTGATTGATTGCGTTCATATTTTCGCACCCATACACGCACCTGCGCATTTTGATTGATTGCGTTCATATTTTTTATTTTAAATTTAAGTGTTTTATTAAATCTATCTTTTTATTTCAACATTGATGCACATATGAGTGCCTAATGTTGCTTGCATTTAGAGTTTTCCTTTAGGATATGTGGTTGTACCTGAAATGTTGACGTGATAACATATTTTCAGAAACCAATGGTGCCTGCAACTGCATGAAAGCAATTAATATTAGAATTTCCTATTCATCTTTGGTGATAAACTTCTTTAGGCTTAAAAGATGGATTCTTGGCTTTAAAAATTTCTTCTTTACTTGTTACTGTCCATGTTTAAGCAATGATGGTCCTGTTAGAATTATGAACTTGGACGAAAATGGTATTGGTGTTGAACATTGGTACTTGATATCTAGCATGGGTTACATCCCTAAATTTATAATGTGATATTGCTTAATACAGATAAATGTGACTTCAACATATATACATGGTGATTGATGCGACCCAATAAATTTGAAACCGAAAAGGATTGTCCAATTTAGATTGTAAATTCATCTTTGCACGGCTTAATGGAGTTTAAAGCTCAATGTTATCTCTCTTGCCTTTTGGGTTGATTTTAGAACTATGCTTTTAATTGGCCTAGAGATCATTTTGTTCTTAATGTAGGAACTTACTTTACCCGACATTCTCTTATGTAATGCAGGAGCTTTCAGAACTTAAGAAATCACTCAATGTTGAAGTTGAGCAACTTCGATCAGTAAGTGGTGCTCCAGATTTAATACTTTTGAACTATATATTAACATATATTTGTATGTAATTTTTTTATCAAATTTGAACTAGGAGTTTCAAGACCTAAGAACCACTCTTCAGCAACAACAAGATGATGTTACTTCTAGCCTAAAAAATTTGGGGGTAAGCTATTACTTGAATAGTTTTCCTATGCCCATTCTATCAGAGATTCCCAGAACTATATTATGCTTTGAGAGTTTATCGCAACTACCTGAATTGATGATTCGTACTGAGTTTTTTCAGCTGCAAGGTGTCACAACTAATTTGAAAGATGACCAGGCTCAAGACGATGAAGGAAATGACAAAGACCTGAGAACCACTCTCCAGCAGCAAGAAGATGATGTTGCTTCTAGCCTAAAAAAATTCGGGGTAAGCTATTACTTGACTAGTTTTCCTATTCACAGGGTTTCTGTCAAAGAGATTCCTAGAACTAGATTATGCTTTGAGCGTTTATTACAACCACCTCAATTGATTTATACTGAGCTTTTTTCAGCTGCAGGATGTCACAACTAATTCAAAAGATGCCCAGGCTCAAGGCTGTAAGGTTGAGGGAAATGACAAGGACGGAGATATTTTGCCTGGGGATAAGAACGAAAAAGAAAGTGAAAACCTGATGGATTAACTGTGGCCTACTTATGACTCGTTGGTTGTGCCTCAAAAGGAGATGAGCAGTGTTCCTTGAATTTGTACCACTGGTGACTTACCTTTAATTTATAATCAATTACCAACCTGCTTGTTGAGCACAACAGAGAACTCATATCTAAGTAAACTGTGGAATTTTGGCTCATTTTGGTATTTGAATTACCTTTCTATTTCAATTGCCTTCGTGGATAAGTTCAACCCGAGAAGAAGCTTTTTCCCTTGGCTTGTTTATTCCATATTCACTAATGAGAAGTAGTTTCGTGACCAATCTGAGGTAGGAAAAATGCACCTTTCCGATCCTGGAACAGCTCATTCCCTATTATATTTTCTTAAGAAATGGAGTTTGATGCCTTGATACAAAACCAAGAATTATAGGGTTTAGTTCAAGCATCTAACAGGAAAACAAATGGTATTGACCTTTCGCACCATTTGAATAGCATCTCTGTTATTCCCTTGTATGGTCAAACCCTATTTGAGGTTCTGAGTCTCCACGTCAATGGACAAGCTTTACAACCATTTTGTTTTGTTCTTTCTTTGTTGTATCCATTACATAGTCAAATGATATTTATATTCCTTTTTTTGGAATTCTTTGCTTGGGAGGTTGGAATATTACTTTGTTTGTAGTTTTGTGGACTACAATCTTTGAAAGAACACTTTTTTGTTTGTTGCTCTGCTAAAGTTTTTATAGAGGAGATGAGTTGAGATTAAAATTTTAAAAATAAAACACTATCAAGATATGTTTTTTTAATCTTATTTTTGTTTTAAGATTTAAAAAATTAAATTATTTATTTTATTTTATATGAAAATTTGAAAATAATTTATAATGATTAAATAAAATGAAATGAAATGAGTTTTGCGTGATTGTAAAAACAAAGATCTGAGAGTGCAAAGACAATATCAATGCAAAAGTTTTATAAAGAAGTTTCTCAGTTTTGGCCGATTCCAATAAAAGTGAATGAGCACGATAAAATTACATTAACATGGAGTTCCACTTGTATCATTAATTAATAATTATGAAGTATTAAGTTCAGATATGAGTTTCAAGTTTTTCCTAGATCATTAGACTATGGGCCAAAAAGCTAACGAAGTGTAGTTTTGGAGAAACAATTGGGGATTATTTTCATTGATGGAAAAAGCAAGTCGTAGTAAAATTGTAGAACCATTCATTAGGAGAAAAGATATTCTTGAATAAAAAAAGAAAAAAAGAAAAAATATTCCTAATGAAAGTTATTGGTCCGTGGGACATTTGACCATTTGCTTGGTAATATTTCTCAATAGAAGAATCGCACAATTTATGAATCAACTTTGCCAAATTTCTCACTACATTAATTTCCAGTAAAAAGAGAATGAATGCTCTGCCTTACTTGCATAAAGGCAAAGGCACAAGTCCAATTTGTGAACGTCATAAAAGAATGCAGTAATGAAAAGAACTATAAACAGATCACTGATCAAGAGCTATTGTTTCTGACAATGATATGTACCATCTGAAAATTACTCCTAAAAGGCAGAAACATGCCACTGAAAGATATAGGATGGCCTCTTTAAATCTTACGTGAAGTTGATGCCTTTGAGGTGCGCTGGTTTGTTCCAAGGATGATCACAATTATAGTAACATCGTCGTGATATTTCCTTCTAAAACCAACCGGAATTTTCATTAATTTTTCCATGCTTAAACCTGCAACAATAAAATAAATTCTTAACAAGCTGGGGAACAGGCTACAAACACCCAATGTTTCTCTCAATGCTCATGTTGAAGTGTTCTATCTATTAAGAACAACTGGAAACCATAATTGGCATATTTTGGCTCTCAACTCAATATAGACAATGGAAAATTTATGCAACAAATAAATAAACTGTTCAAAATGCATGAATTTTGTTTTATAGGAAATTTGAGGGATGAGGCCCAGGTAAGGAAGGGATTGAACCGAACACCTCCTTCCCCTGCGTGACAAAAAAAGGTGCTAAGAGCCCCATGGTCACTATGGACCAGGCGTGGATGCCAATTGACCCATTGGCCATTGTCAGAAGGCATGAAATTTAAAACAAATAATGCTCCTAATTTTTATATACCGTTAAGAGAAAGTTCCCCAGAAAATTAACTAAATAAAATGCTGATCATGTTATTACACGAAGATTCTAAAGGTCTACCTGCACGGTTGGCTGCTCTCTCAACAAGCTGCTCCAACAGAAACTTTGCTGGATCACCAGATGGATTGCTCAAGATAAAAGAATGGACAATTTTTACTGCCTCATCATTGCTGAAGAAGTCAAACAAACCATCACTCCCAAGTATAACGAAGCGATCGGATTTTGAAATGGTATGCACATTCAGTGATGGTTGAGCTGATACGTATGGAGGGCTTATAAGGTTCCGAACTCGAAGAATACCCATTAGTGCATCATTCAGTATTTTCTGCAAACGAAATCGTGAAATCTTTATGATGCAGAAAGTACATTGATGTATGCATAAATGGATTCATATAATTCATATCTCACATTATAGGCAGAGATCCAGGATCCATCCATTCCAACATAAAATTCTTTGTTGAAAAAATTTACCTAGGTACAATCAATTCTTTACTACCGAGACAACATCTTTTTTTTTTATAAGTAAACTACCGAGACAATATTTATTACAGATGAAACAGAGATTACAATTGAGCATACCAGAGGGAGAAGACATTTTTTGGCTGTAGTAGAGAGAACTCTCCCAATGTAACTTAATAGACTACAGTGACTTGGAGCAACTTGTAGCTTTGGCCTCTTGTGGAAATACCTTGCGTCATTAAGGAACATAATACTATTTGTATTCCCACACATGAAGTGCTAGTGGCATAGAATAGGAATTGAGACTCCACCACTACTCAAAACACTGAAGGAATTCCTAAGTCCATGCCTAGTGGCAGTATTGACTTAGAAAGTACCATGAAACCAAAAGCACGGATTTGGCTTTTTCCTGGGTGGGTAGTATGCTTTTAGGTTAAGCCTCGTCAATATTGGACAACTGTCTCTCTAAGCACTGCTTTATGTAGGTCCTCAATGGGGAAACAAAACAGAACATCTAATTTAGGCAGAAATGATGTAGTTTGGTTTCTCAATTCAAATGTATCCCTAGTTCATAGGGCATTAGTCTTGTTAAGTGATTGCTAGTTCACTAAGATGATGCTTCACTGTTCTTTGCCAAAAGCATCACTCTGGATATCTTAACCTCAAGACAAGACTTTCACATTTGAATAATTCCCCTTTAACCAATATGTGATGCAACTATGGTTAGCTTGATTAAGCAGCCAAATATAAATATAAATAATATTCACAATAATTCCTATCTTTTGACTAAGAAAAAGTACCTACCTTTTTCAAGTAACCAACTCCGAAAGCACGAGTGACCTTCAGTTTTCCCTTCACTCTTCCAGATACAATGGTCATTGGGTCATCAGGATGGTCAAACAGGAGTTGATTTTTTTCAACTTCATTGTCAACAGTATGACTGTCAGTGAGCTGGACAGCTTTCAGTTTCTCATTCCCCTCTATGTCATCACCTTCAGCATTTATTGCCAACACAGCTCTGCTGTCGCCTAAATTGAGTGTATACAAATCATTCCCATAAAGAAGTACAACTAAAACACAAGATCCTATAGAAACCAAATCAGGACGGTCCTCCATTTCCTGCTCAACCATGTATAAAAAGTCATTCTCAGCCTGATTAACAGCATGTAGGAGGCTATCAAGTACCCCATGCCGAAACGAGTCAGATGCCAACTCTATTTTAGCAGATGGGCTGATATAGTCAAAGCAAGAATCTTTGTCACTATGAGTTATTGATGGAAGCTTTTCCTCAGGAACAGTAGTACTGTTGCCTAAAGTATATTGGAAAGATTCATCGAAATACAAACCGTTAGAAGCTCTTGATAAATGATGCTTTGATTCACAGCCTAATAAATTAAAGTTAACTATGACAGTCTCATACAATGTCCCAGCCAGAAAATCAGCTGCATCTCTTCCATTAAAGCCATCATAGATTGCACAAAAGAGCCACCCGTTTTCTTCAGAACAAACAGCTTGAACCCTGTCTTCACCAGCAGCCCCACCTGCCACCTGTACCTCCATAGCATTAAGAAAACCTTCACTTGATGAAGGAGCACTCGCAGGTTTCAACAAATAAGATTCATGATCACTCGGAGGGGAAGGACTGCAACTTAAGTTTGACATGCTGCTCTGAAGAGAAGATGATAATAAGTCCAACCTTGAAAGGGCTGGTGAAGAGGAAACCTTATGAAAGGAATTTGGGGAGTCCAAACTAGGAAGTATTTCTGCTCCTATCAAACCATTGCAAATATTTGTGTTTGCCAGAGTGGCATTGGCACTCAATGCAGCACCAGACAAGCAGGAGAAGCTGCTGGTCTTTTTGATTTTAGGTAGGTTTTCATATCCTTTGGAAATCTCAAAAGATCTACCTCTGTTGCCATTGCATTGATAGCCAAAACTTACATCAAGTTCTCCTTTGGTTTTGTCCGTAGTTTTCCCCCACATGTTTTATGCTGAAACGATAAGAACATCACCATCGTTAACATTTGAAAAGACTAAAAGATAGAATGACCCACCTTACAAAGAGCCAGTTCAAACTACACAAATATACACTTCTTTTTATCAGTAAACAAATGGCAAAGGGTGCATTGGTTGGACAAAAGAGGCAAACATATACCGTCAAGCGCTATTAGCTATTTAACAGTATTCTGTGGACTTAAATCAAGCAAATATTAGGATTTATTAACTACCACAATTGGTTGATTGGCACCACAAGTTAGACTGGGAGAAGGGGATTTAGACATTTAAAAAAACAGATAACCTAAACATGGACTCAGAAATTGGAAAAAGAAATTAATAAGAACATAGCAATAACAAGAAGCAATCCCCACATGGGTTTGAATCATTCTCCTCACCACCACATTAAAACAATCATTTGGGCTACACTTTGCTTATCTAGCTAAGTCTTTCCAGGCAAAATATAGACACCAAGATAAACCACGAACATGCCATGAACGAAAATCACAATCCAATCCCAAAATCAAGGGAGCAAACTCGCGCTATCATACAAAAAAATAACGAACAGAATTGAAAATCAAAACCCATCTTACCTTTAGTTTTTCCTGAACACGGAACCAAGTGCAATGAGAAACACAGCTAACCCAGAATGCAGCCAATATGGACGCTAAGACTTGTATATATGGAGACAGAAAGCGATGGAGTGCATAGAGAGCGTGTGTGGGTTGAGACTTTGCAAAAAGCTGAAAAGCAAAGAAGAAAACACAGAGCTTTAGCAGATCTCAGGAAGAAGAGATGAAGAGATTGTTGTAGTGGAGAATCTGTATCTGGGTGGTACTTGAAAAGCGCTGCTTTTGGTGAGGAATTGGATGGATGGTGGGGAATGAAAGAAAGGGTCTTTCCAAATTATAGCGAAATTTTTTCTTCGTCCGACGTTTGGTCTGTTTGCTTTACTGTTACCGGCAATGTCGTTTGTCGAGTTCCATTCGAATTTCGGATTCCATACAATTATATCTCTATCCAAGTATCTCGTTAAGCCGAACTGAATACTTTTCTTCTGTTGTCAAATATTATTTAAAAATTAGTTACAAAATAATCATTGGATTTTTCTTGTTCATCAAAAGTGACATATCTCATGTAAAATTGAAATAATCATAAATCAATAACTAAATATATATATATATATATTGATTATATAAATAATAATAATCCCTCTATGCACGAGGAAGGTTATAGTTGCCGTGTTTGAATGACTTGATTCATCTCGCAAATCGAAGATTTTTCCAACTCCTTTAAAAAATTAAAAAAAAAAATTATCGGTAAAAGAATTTATCATAATTTGATTTTTAAATAAAACTAATGTTATTCAGCATTTTAAATTTTATCATCTTATAATAATGTGATATTAGATAATTATAAATTATTTATTATAAATTATTTATAAATTTATCATAAAATGATGAGAGAATAAATAAATAAATGATAAATAAATTTACGTTTTAAATAAAGATATATTTATCCAAAAAATTTATTCATCATTTATTTATTCATCATTTTTTTATTACATATTTATCACATGTTTAATAAATACTTATCATGTTTACATATGAATAGGAGGAAACTTCTCCGAAATCAATTTGATCAGAAAAAGTTATCAAGCAGCCTAATTTTATGGCGTTGCCTACCTTGTTTTAAATTAGGTTCGCGTGACATAAACGTAAGAAAAGTCCTTCTATACACACAGTCGTCCCTATGCAGACGGCGTGCAGTCTACTGGTGTGAAAATGTCTGATTTATTTTAAAAGATGAAATGAAATGAGGTAAAATAAAAATTATAAAATATATATATTATTAAAAAATATTTTTTTATTTGAAAAATATATTTTGAAACTTAAAAAAATGAAAATTTTTTATTATATTTTATATAAAAAAATTTTAAAAATATAATAATAAATTTAAGATATATTTTAGAGTTTAGATTTCATCTCAATAAATAAATCAAGCTTAAGAGTGTACGATATTTTGACAATTTATGACTATATTTAATATTATTTATTAAAAATTTATGAATATAAGATGGAAACTAAGAGAATTTTAAAAACTTGTAAACTCCAAGACTATTTTTACGAGCCTCACAAAAATTGTGGGTGATCTTCTCCAATAATCTGTAAATAAATAAATAAAAATTGTCTCAATTGTCAACAAAAAATAATAGCTCAAATATGCACCGTATCTTGAAGTCTCCTTTTACCGCTCAATGATATAAATGGTCTCCATTCCGGCTGCAAATGGACCACTCAATAAAATGTATCGCTTTGTTTTAATTGATGTATTCCTTTAGTTAAGAGTTATAATCGAGTCAAGTCGACTTGGGTTTTAATTTATCAAACTCAACTTGATTAAAAAATTTTGAGTTCGAGTTTGAGTTTGAGATTTTTATTTATTTTTTATTTAAATTCGATTCGATAAGTTAAACTTTTAATTCGAACTCGACTTGAGTAAAGCTCAAGTTCGATTTTTTTTTTGAAATAAAATTTAAATTTAAAAATAAATAAATAAAAATTTAATAAAAATTAATATTTAATATCTAACTAGTTAAAATTTTTTATCATAATAATATATTATATATTTACATATATTATTAATAAATATATATAATATGATAGCATGCATATATGTATTTCATACATGATTCCCACGTACTAATATATAAAATTATTAAATTTTATAAATTAATTATTATATAAATTATAGAATGTAGCTATGAAGTATATTTATTATATAAACATAAATAATTAGATTACATATTTAATTATAAAAGTGCTATACTTATATTATTAGCAATATATATATAACATATATATATATTTATCAATATATAAATTAACTTTAATCGAGTCGAACTAACAAGTCGATTCGAGCATAAAAGAATGAGATTTAGTCGAGTCGAGTCGAGTTTTGTTGGGTATGTGTCATTTACTAATTGAGCAGGTATTTGCTTTCACAAGTGAGCGTTTTTTTTTTATAAGTCAAATTCGATTTGAGTTTAACTAAGCGAATACAGAGTAGACTGTCAAGTAGTCTGATTCATTTACAGCCCTACCTCTAACATATTAATAAGAGAACAACATACTCAAAAAATAAAATTAAATAAACAGAGAATGATATTGGACGAAACCTTTCATTTTAAAAGTTATTCATTTTGCTTCTTTTTTAATATTGTATTGTAAATTTGTGTATTAATTTTTTTAAAATATCGTAAAAGATTCTCTCTACTTAAATTTGTATCTTATTTTCTTTTAATTTAACTAATAAACTTAATTTACTTAAAAAAAAAATAGAGAACGACAACAGCTTTAGTTTAAAGGGGGCCTTAATTGGCAGAGTTCTTTTTTTTTTCTTTTGTGATTATATTATTTAGGAAGTTCATATTTTACACTCCAAGTTAATGTCTATTTTAATTGATATTCAATTTAATTTATTTATTTATATGTTTCGTCTCGTTGACCCTTTAAATACGACAGAATCCTAAAATTTTAGAGCGATTTGTTTGAGATGTCCTTGTTTAAATAATAAAATAATTAATAATAATATAATAAAAGAAAATATTGCGTGGGACAGGAGCGAGACGCATAGAAAGAAGGGAGCCGCAAACTAACTGTGATCGTGTATCAAACATGTGGTTTCTATGTATATGTGGACCAAATGACGCATTTGAATGCTAAAGGATTTTGAATTATCTACATTGATTTTGAAAATAATAATTTATAAATTTTATTAAAATGTATTTAAATTTAAATTGATTGAAATATGTATTTAAAAAGTATGAAATAAATTTAATTTTTTATACAAAATTAAAAAATAATAAATATCATCAATAATTAGTTTAGGATAGATTGAGCTCACTCTAACAACGAGTTTTTAATTTAGGAAAGATTTTACTCATTTTATTTATATTATACACCACATATGATTTTATTTTTTTGTTTTATTTTATTTTTTTCATACCAAATATATGACCTATGGTGTTGGGATGGTGAGCAACTCTTTATTTTTATTTTTATTTTTATTTTCCATTTATTGAGAAATGTCTTGAGAGTTATTAAGTGAATATATTTGAATGTTTACAGTTACCCTCTTTATGGATATGAATATATTTGAATATAATATTCACCCTCAACCTTAAAAATATGGAGAAATGATGAATGTTAAAATTATTAAAATAGACAGCATTGTATTTGCATTTGATATGTTCATTTTTATATTCACAATCGCTTAGAAATATATTTTTGTTTATTTTAATATTTGAATTACATTGTATAATTCAATCTCTTTTTTCATTTCAATCGGATCTAATTCATTTTGATTCTGGTTGAGTTACTAACTCAACCGTAGCATACTCGACTTTTTTTTTTAAGTGCGACTAGAATTTTTTATACAATTGAATGAAGTATCGGATTCGTCAATACCATCGATAGAGCTTTATAAAACTACAACTGATCCTTAAAATATTTAAGAATATGAAAAAAAACTAAATAAAAAAATTATAAGTAATTAAAAAAATAATTCTTATCAAGATAAACTCGTGTTACATTCTCAGTGAATGTAGCATATGGTGGGTGTCATACAAAAAAGTCAAAATTCATGTTAATTAGAAAGAAAAAATCTAAGTGCAAGTCTGATTTGTATAAACTTCACTCACATATTTATTGTTTATGTGAATTATAAAAATACTGTTCATGTAAGTAAAGCTTGTATAAATCAAGCTTGCACCCAGCAATGCTCAATCAGGAATCCATTGAATCGAATTTGAATTATTATCCATCCAACGATTAACTCTGGCTATAATATATTTAAAATTTAAATTACTCAGTGGATTGATTTGAATTTGTAAATTTGCATTGCATTTTTCTAATAAGTAGGTTTCCTTGACATCCCTGCAAACTACACACATTCTTACATCCCTAAGAGTATTGACATTAGATCTATTAAATGATCTTTCAAAATTTAAAGAAAAATATAATTTTGATGAATTCATCAAACATCTAAGTATATAATTCTATATTGGATTTATTATGGGTGATCCCCGCCCTACCGGGGGCGGGGTCCCCCTATCACCGCCCCCGCCCCCGCCTGGGCGGGGGATCAACCTGTAAAATCCGCACCCCGCCCCCGTGTAGGCGGGGCGGGGTACCCCGCCCTGTAGCGGGGCCAGTGGGGGCGGCTCCTTCCGCCCGCCCCCCGCTACCGCCCCTATTGGGCCTGCCCACATATGAACAGTTTTGGGCCTTTCGGCCCAGATCAAATTTCTAGGCCATTTTTGACCCAGAAAATTATCAAACCTGATTTAATTTCACAATAACAAATATCATTATATTAAATACTAAGTATTTATCATTACTAAAGTCTAAAGTGACAAAGTCATTTAAAAAAAAACATCACTAAAAATCTAAAAGTCAAAAATAGTAAAAGTTAAAGTTTAAAAATAAAGATTACTAGAAGTCTAGACTAGTTACTAAACTATTACAATTTATAAATTTACAATAATACAAATTAATACTACAAAATACAAAATTACAAATTGTGCTATTAACTATTAGCATTATACAGTTACAAATTTACAATTTACAAGATCATAAGAAATAAGATTGATAACATTGGTCGTTGGACACTGGTGATTGGATTTTGGGCCGTAATACAAACTTGGATGGAGACTGTGGGGTTGTTGGGCCTTAATCTTAACCTGCAATAATAAGTTAAAAAATAATTAGAGTACAAATATAAAGTTATAAGTTATAAACATGAAAAAAAAAATTTATTAAAAATATTAAGTTACTAACCAAGATTAAATTGTGTTATTAACTTGGAAGATGTGTTGACAATTGACATACAAAATGATACTGTCATAGAAAATGTCAAAACTCATAATCAATAATTACAAAATAATTAGATACTAACATTACAAATATTATAAAATTATAAATGTAAACAACAATTGGTAAAATAAATTGTGTAAAGTGCAAACCATGGTGAATTGGTGATGGACAGGGACTGGTAGATGAGGTAGGTCATACTGCAGCGGAGGTAGCTGTTGATGGTGTCCCAGGTGTTGGCGTCACAGTCACTACAAGTTACAACAAATAAATGTAAAATCTCTGTAACATTAAATTTAATTAAATAAATATAAAATAATGTAAATATTTATTCAAGTGACAATTTACCAGATCCAGACTGATCAGCAGCCTCGTCCTCGGCCTCAACCGGATCATAATCAAGAACCTCTGGAATATGAATTTCAGCACCCGTGATCCAATTCTGTGTACAAATCAGAGACTCAACAGTGATAGGATCTAATGAGCTCCGGAAAGGATCTAATACGCGCCCTCCAGTGCTAAAGGCCGACTCTGAGGCTACTGTACTGATCAGGATGGCCAAGATACTGCGAGCAACATTTGAAAATACGGGGTATTTGGGGACATTCATCTTCCACCAAGCTAATATATCAAAATCTCGTACAAATGGATGGAGATCCAATGCCAAATATCTGTCTACCTCTGACTGGGCATCTGTGGTGGAACCCATAAAATCCAAGGGGGTCGACTCCATCTTGTCACCCCAGTCCATTTTACGTTTTTTTTCACGTCTAGCATCTGCACCTGATGGGGGGATACTTGTGGCTGTAGGTGCTGCAATACTACCACCTCCCACGATAGTGAACTCATCAAATAATCTAACAAGCGTTTCCTGAGCCCGAGATGCAACAGCCGACGCACAATTTTTGCCAATTGCATCAGTCAACCCAAATACCATGCCTTTCACCTTAAACCGTGGGTCAAGGACACATGCAACATATAACAAGATATTGGCTTTATCAAACTCTTCCCCCCAATACTTGTCAAATTTTTCCATCATGGTCCTAGACATCTCCCGCAATGTGGTGTTACTACCCGCTGCAATATCATCTAATTCTTCTTTCACCTTGGCTATTTGTTGACAAAATTGATGTGCCGTGGGATACAAAGAACCAGATAAAACCTTAGTAACATCGTAAAAAACCCTCAGAAACTCTACAAAAATAGATACAACCTCCCAATCATTAGATAAAGGGTGCCCCAACTTTTCATCAAAATACTTGACATATTGTATGTCTTCATTACCCAATGTATCAAATGCCAACTTATACTCCTGGGCCACCTCTAACATCAAAAAGGTTGAGTTCCACTTCGTAGACAAATCAGTGCAAAGACCTTTTTTACATGTTATACTCACAGTAGTTGCAGCAACTTTGAACCTAGCCAATCTAGCAGGAGAAGATCTGACCCATCTAACAGCAGTCCTGACCCGAGCAACCGAGTCACCAAGCTTATCCAAGCCATCACCCACAATCAAATTAAGAATATGTGCTGCACATCGCACATGCAAATAATCCCCACCCAAAATTGTTCTACTTGCATTATTCATGAGAGTCTTAAGATGTCTCATTGCAACATCGTTAGCCCCGGCATTATCAACCGTGCAAGTACAAACCCGAGTCAACCCCCATTCTCTTATAGCGGCCTCTAAGGCCTTCCCTATCGTCTCACCTTTGTGATCAGTGGTTTGACAAAATTTAAGGATCTTCTTATGCAATGTCCAACCCCCATCAACCCAATGCACAGTCATACACATAAAATTAAGATTATTACAAGAAGTCCAACAATCAGTGGTGAGGCAAACATTATCCCCCGCCAATAAACCCCTCAACTTCTCTTTTTCTGACCGATAAAGTTTTTTAACATCTCTTGCCACCGTGTGGCGAGAAGGAATATTAAATCTTGGTTCCAAGTACCTAGAATAAGCTTGGAACCCTTTCCCATCAACCACTTGGAAAGGCATCTCATCTATAATAATCATGCGAGCTAGGTGTGTCCTAGCCTCGTTAGGATCGTATTTTGTGTACCCCTTTAATGCCAACTCTCCACTACTTCCCTCACCCATTTTTTTAAATCCAACTTCAAGCCTGGATTGGGTCTTCTCTACCAAAGATTTTAAAATTGGGGATTTCTTGCACTGTTCCTCCAAGTGCAATTTTATCTGGGAAGTGCCATGTCTCTTGTAGTGGCACCCATAAATTTTGCCACAATAGTTGCATTTGGCTTTTGGATCATTGGGGTCACCACCTTCTATCTTGGTGACATGAGCCCAAATTATGGATGAGGCTTTCTTGCTAGACTGCTTGGGGGCGGGGCAAGTGGTAGTGGTAGGAGTAGGGTCAGGGGTCTCAACCGGAAGGGGAGTACTAGTAGGGTTAAGGGTAGTGGTAGTAGTAGTGGTAGTGGTCGGGATAGGGTTAGGATTAGGGCCGGAGGTACCCAAGGCTCCCTCCGGGGAGCTCGCACTAGAGTCTTCTGGACTTTCCATTTACAACAAATCTGAAATTATAATAAATGCAACACAAATGGTCATACAAAATATCATAGACTCAAATCTCAAGCCTAGATAATTATTTTCAATATTTTGTAAGTTATAATAATATTTCATATATTTTTATCTTCATATATCAGTAAGTCTATACACACAATCTTCTATGTGAGGCTGTAAATAAAATTTATAATTATTCTTAAGTTGCACTATAATTTACATAATATCTATTATGAATGTATAGGTTTTTATTTTGTTTTTATTATTAATTAATCTATCATATAGTCTGATGAGTATTAAATATATTGATACTCACCATATATTTTTATAATATATACACTTATCAAAAAAATATATAAGATATTTTATAATAATATTATAAGATGAGGATGCTTTTATAAAAATAATGTTCCTTTTATAAAGTGTTTTATCAAAAATATTTTATTTAAAATATTATTGTGAAAATGTAATAAAAAATATTGTGTATAAATTATTTTTTATAAAACGACGCCATTGGACAGCAATAAAAAAATAACAGTTTTTTGTTGCTTTTCTTTCTGAGTAATTTTGGAGTCTTTGGACTAGTTTGGCTTGTTTTACATTTTATTGGACCTATGTTTTGCACTTTTTTTTTCATGTTATAAAAATGTTAGCTATAGATGTTTGCACAATTTGGACAGCAAAGCTTCAAACCTTAAAAAATACCAAAATTTTCATTATCTCAACAAAAGATAGCTTCAACACATTCTAAATTACATCCAATCTAAAAAACTATGAAATACATTCAGCCATCCAATCTAACAAAACCAAGGCATCCGGCCATCCACTCAACAAAAAACTATGAAATACATTGAAAGGTTGATCGTTTGAGACTTTGAGTACATTCAAATTCATATAACAAAACCAAGGCATCCATGATCCAGCCATCCACTCTCAATTACATCCAATCTAAAAATAAAAAAAAACTATGAAATATTATGAAATAAAAGCAGCAAAGCTTCACTGATCACTCCATTCTTCAAAACTTCAATCCAATCTTCAAACCGAAATGGAATCAGGTGTCTCATAAAAATAATTGTAATGATGTAATCACACAATCAAATAATTGTAATTATAATAAAATAAACTCAAATCAACAATTTAAAATTTAATAAATTAAACACAATCACATAATCCAACACAATCACACTTCACAGTTCAAACACATGCACAATCGGCCTCCACAGCACACGGTTCACAAACACCAAACCCATCCTCCATCAACTTCTCCATTTCCATATGTTTTCAAGAATCAAAATGAAAGAAATCTTCAAATTAGGGTTTAGGTGAAACAGAATCACTTACCTTGGTGGAGATTGGAGGAACCGGAGAGGGAGAAACCGGAGAAATTCGGGGACGAAGGAGATGGATTCTTGCCGAGGGTGGCGTGGGGATGCGACGGCGGAGTGGCTGCAACGGCGTGGCTGATGGGGCGATTTTAGGCTAGGGTTCGGCGATTTTAGAGAGAGAGTGAGAGGGAGACGAGGGAGAGAGAGAGAGAGACGAGGGAGAGAGAGATGAGGTCGGGGGCTGGGGGGTTTAACGAAGCTTTCCTTAAATAAAACGAAGCCGTTTTATATAAAACGGCGTCGTTTTATTTAAGGAAATTTAAAAAAAAAAACCCAGATGACAAAACGACGCCGTTTTAAGTCATCTGGGTTTTTTTTTTATATATATAATATATATAATATGCGGGGCGGGGGCGGGGTATTACGGGGACGGGGTCATTTGTATACCGCCCCCGCCCCCGCCATCTGGCTAAATACCGGGCGGGTTTTACCTCGCTACTTGTGATCGGGCGGAGTAACCCGCCCCCGCTATGCGGGGCGGGGCGGAAGACGGGCGGGGCAGCGGGTGCGGGTACCCGCTGCCCACCCCTAGGATTTATTATTAGATCCATCAAAATAATAATATAATAATATTTTTTAAATAAAAATATATTTAAATATTTTTTTATATTTTGTAATTACACTATAACTATATGTATATTAATAATATAATCTGATACTTAAATAATTATTTTACAAAAAAATTTTGAAAAAATATTTTTTAATTTCTTGTTAAAAAATTAATTTTTTTCAACCAAGTAATTACTTAAATAATTCTTTTTCAACCAAATAAGAAAACAAGAAAGAGAAAATGAGAAAAATAAAGTAGAAGAATAAAATATATTAAAGTATGTGTTTAGAGTGTGAATAGTAGTCCTTCAAATATAAAGGATTGTAAAAATTTACTGTAATTCAAAAATACACATTAAGAGATTTGATGGATCCAATTTATTGATTTTTTCACAAATATTATCAAATTTATGTTTGATGGATTATTTGATGGATTCAATGCCAATGTTCTAATAAGTAGATATGGAGATCAAAAGCCATATTCTTAGGGCAGGTTTGGATGACCAAGTCATCTCAAGCTTTCTCGATAATTTTCGTACGGATGTAATACTTTTGTATTTAAACACAAAAAACAGCATCTCACCTATTATTTAATAAAAATAATTGGGAGCATCCATACACATCACACTCACCCTCACATGAACATTAATATGATATTGTTCATATGTGAGTGAGTGTGATGAGTGTGAATGCTCCCTAATAATGCTCATAGTTAAAAAATATATAAGTGCGCCAAGTAAATAAAACCAATCTGAAAGTATTAAATGCGTTTACATTACAAAAAATAAAATTGAAATTAAAAACTTTGGTTCATTTTTAATTTTTAGTTTTTATTATAATTATAAATAAACTAAATTAAATAAAATTTTAAATTATAAAAAAAACTGCAAATTTAAAAAATAATTAAAAATTTATTTTGATCAATTTTAATTTAAAGAAAATATTTTAAAAAAATATTGTGCAAAAGTATTTTAAAATATGTTAAAAATTATTTCTAATAAAAATTATTTTTATTATAAAATACAAATAAAATCATTATTTCACTATTACTAATAATCAAATCAATCCAAAATCAATACTTAATATACTTCATACATCCAAACAACTCAAACTATTCTCAATTAGACTTACAAATTTTTTTCAATCTCTTCTTAAATTATTTATAAATATTTTAAAAATTAAAAAAAAAATTAATATCCAAACATAACTTAAAAAAGGACTCCCTCCTTATCTACACTAAACTTATACAAAATGAGGAATCAATTAGGGCTGATTTTTTTTTTTTTTGGGAAAACCGAACCCCAACGGTCTCACGTAAAACCAATTCGGTCCGACATCAGTTCTAATTTTACAGAACCAGTTCTACTTTTCATAACACTGGATTGGATTGAATTAGACCGTTACATATATATATATATATTTTATAAATATTTTGTATCCTATATATATATTTATATTATATTATATATATTATATGTAAAATTGCTAATTAATACATCAAATTTTAAAATCCTTTTATTCGTGTCTAATAATATACTAACATAAAATTGTTGGGATCGGTGGAAGCTCACAAATAATATGGAGACCAGAATTTAACGTGGTTCGGTCAATTTAGCCTACGTCCACACAGAGAAAGGAAAAAAATTCCACTAATAACCGGTGAAATACAGAGAATATTTAGGGAGGAGATCACACCCTCTCAACTCGCATCTCCCTTCTCTCAGAGCTCAACGAGCTCTTTCTTTCTCTCCTTACATCTCTCATTCACGCCCCCCCATTTGTTTCAACTCTCATTTCATGTATTTATAGGCAAACAAATAAGTGTGAACGTGTAGTGGAATTCCGGCGGAGATTCCGGCGCCTCAATCCAGCTCCTTCCATTCGGCGCCTGCCACTCTAGAAGCCTCCAGCTTCTCATCACGTTGCATAATTTTGGTGTTGACTTGACTATTCCAACAATCTCCCCCTCAACACCAAATGGAGGATGTTCTGACATCTTTTAATTCAAGGTATCTATTCAAACTATGTCTTCACATAACTCTTGTGAGATTACCTTTGTTAGCATGTCGTCAAATTCTCTTTCTCATAGATCTTCACAAGCTTCAATAGCTAATGATCCATCACCTTATATATCCAATGATGGCGAATCACATTGTGACCCAAGTCAAAAGCTCTTTTGACTTTCACAATACACTTTGTACTCCTTGGTTGAACCATGTCTCTTAGAGAAACCGCTTTAATCACAACATCTCTTCCGTTGTGAATAAAGCCACACATGCCTACAGTCTGGACTGTCTTAATACAGCTCCCCCTGTAAATGTGTAAATGAATCTTGATATAGATCTTCCATCAAGATCACTAGCTGTATCAGCTTAACCTTCCAAGACTGGATCCGCTCCCCCATAGTACAAAGTTGATGTACCTTTGCGGTACCTGAGAATCGACTTTACTGCTCTCCAGTATTCTTTCCCTGCATTTGAAAGAACACTACTCACTATTCTCATAGCATAAGTGATGTCAGGTCTGATATACACTACTTGTGTACATAGGATTTCCTACTGCTGAAAATTAAGAACTGCAACCATCTCTTGAATCTTTCCTAACTCCCCTCATCTGCCAATTGTGCAGATTCTAATGGAAAAGGAAACTGCTCCCCTTGCTCAATGTTTATTCCTCCATCAGTTCGGCTTTAATCTTTGATTAGAGTGATCTTTTTTCAACGTTCGGAGTTGAATCTCAACAAACGGAGCTCACCGTTGCGTCCGGAACGGTGGAAAACCTTGGAAACAACTCTTGTCTCGTTCCAAACCGATCAAAATTGCGCCGAAAATCTGAAAAATAAGAAAAATAGAATATTCCCCACCATTCACCAGAATATTCTTTCCGGCCACCGGAATATTCCCTCCGGTCACTAGAATATTCCTGCACCAGAATATTCTTGCCAGCGACGGAATATTCTTTCTGATGACGGAATATTCTCCTGGCGACGGAATATACCGACGGAATATTCCTTATCCGTTGGGTTACTGTAGCGGGTCGGAAACCGGGTCAAACCGGGTCGGGTCGGATCACCCGGACTTAATGGGTCGGAGCTTGTCTTCTTCACTGTGCACGCGTGTGGCGCGTGGGTCCCGTTGCCGGCGCGTGGCCGTCGCCGAGTCGGCGCGTGTGGAGCGTGTAGCTTCGTCCGGTGTCCGTTTGAGACGAAATTTTCACCAAAATTTTCGTCTTGACCTGAGGAATCTGATGGTATCCTCCAAACTTGATTTCGATCAAGTTTAAAAATGGGTCTCTCACGAAAATTCACAAATCCGGCCTCCTACCGTCTCTGATACCACTTGTTGGGATCGGCGGAAACTCACAAATAATATGGAGACCAGAATTTAACGTGGTTCGGCCAATTTAGCCTACGTCCACACAGAGAAAGGAAACAAATTCCACTAATAACCGGTGAAATACAGAGAATATTTAGGGAGGAGATCACACCCTCTCAACTCGCCTCTCCCTTCTCTCAGAGCTCAACGAGCTCTTTCTTTCTCTCCTTACATCTCTCATTCACGCCCCCCATTTGTTTCAACTCTCATTTTATGTATTTATAGGCAAACAAATAAGAGTGAACGTGTAGTGGAATTCCGGCGGAGATTCCGGCGCCTCAATCCAGCTCCTTCCATTCGGCGCCTGCCACTCTAGAAGCCTCCAGCTTCTCATCACGTTGCATAATTTTGGTGTTGACTTGACTATTCCAACAAAAATTAATATAATATTTGATATAACGTAACACTAATATTAAGGTATTAATATAACTTATGATATATGTACATATATATATATATACACACACATATATATATCAAAATATAATTTATAGCATAATGAATTATGGTCAAAATCGAAGCAAATCAGACCATTAGACCTCTAAAATTAATATCCATCAAACTACGTGTAGCTAGCAACCCTATAAATGTTTGGTTTATAGATTATAGAGAAATACTACAAAGAAGTATTACAGTATACACGTATACCTAACTAAATATGTAAGTTGTCACATTTGCTCTTCTATTTACACACATGCATATTTAAACATTAAAATATAATGATAAAAATGATAAATCACATATTGATTAAGGCCGAATCTAGCTTCATAAACTTTTTAAATCATATCATCTAATTTCTACATCTAATCATCATTCAAATATAAAATATTTTTTAATTTCAATTTTTCAATTTTTTCAAATTCTGGAATAAAAATAATATTAAAAAATAATATTTTACCATCTTTTAGTCTTATAATTTTTTTATTACACTTTTTCTCTCTCATTTCTAAAAATTTTATAAAAAAATTTAATTCAAACAATTTTATTACTATTCACAAATTAATTCATTACTATTGACAAATTTCTCATCTAATATCATCTGTGTAAATAAATGAGATCTAAGTGAAATTTTGTTGCGTAAGATTTTGATTTATAATTTTTATAATTTAAAAGGATTTTAGAAATTGTAATGTTGAGGGACGCTACAAACTCGTCACGGATATGTCAAAGGCTCCCGCTTCTAAACAAAGAAAATAGAGAAACGACTTAGGGAGTGTATAGAGAGCACCGATGCAGAATCCACAGTTGGGCCTCGATACTAACACTTGAGGCCCAATAAAAAAACAACAGAAATCGTTATTTTAAGTCTCTAAAATCACAACCATAATTTGGTGCATTTAAGTGGTTATACATTGAATTAATGAACATGTTAGGAATTCTTATTTTGAAATTTTTATTTTGAGATTCTTATTTAAAGATTCCTATTTAGGATTTTTTTTTTACATGATTTTTATATAAGTGTTGTAAAACAATATTGTAATTTTTTTTCTTTATGTTTTTAAAAAATGTTTTAAGATATTAAAAAAATAATATAAAAAAAATATACAAAATAAGGATCCTTAACATTTTCCTTGAAATAAATACTCGTTTGGTAATACAATTTAGATGAGATATTGTATTAAAATTAAATTAAATATTATTATATTATATATTTTTAATTTAAAAAATAAATAAAATACCTATTATATTTTGTGAGATTTTGAAAAAAATTATAATTATCAAAATGAGATTAGGGCTGTAAAAAGATCGAACCAAACCCGTGGACCAGACCGGACCGGACCTTTAGTCCGATCCAGTCCAATTTATATATAGATTGAATTATTCCGGTCCGGTCTTGGTCCAGGGAATTTCTCCCCCTAGACTAGACCGAACCCCCCATATATATATATATATATTTATGTATATATAAATAATAGTATATAAATTTTAATATTAATATAGATTAATATAATAACATATTAATATATATTAACATATTAATATATAATATATACTCTTATAATATTAACATATTATAATTTATAGTAGTTGACTAATTGTAGAATAAAAATATAAATTATAATATATCTAATACCTATATAGAATATTAGTAATAACTTATAAGTAATAAATGTATTATTATTATTTAATATATTATTACTAATTTGGTTGAAAATAATTAAATTTGGGCCAAAAAAATATATTTAATCATTGCAAATTTTAGATTAAATTTTAGTCCCTTAAATCATATGGGATACCCCTAGACCAGATCAAACTGCCCCTGGACCAAATTAGACCGGACCAATATAGATCGAATAGGATTTCGATCTGGTCCAAGATGAGAGAATTCTTGGACCGAATAGAACCGATCCACAAAATTTTCAAACTAAACCATCTACATCTCTAAATAAAATAGTTTGGTTTTGTTAACCAAACCAGCCCACACCATCTTCTTCCTATGTACCACCTAGAATCACTTGCCTTGCCATCACCCATTCACAGGGCTATACAACCGATCCAACCGACTCGATAAACCTACTTCCGAATCGACCCACTTAATTGCTTACCTGTTATCCGTTTACCGATTATCGACTGATAAAAGTTTTAAATAGAAGCTCCTATACGAATATAATTCGACAATTATTATTTTACTTTTTCACCTAGGACATAGATTGAAAGATTCAATAATGGGCCAAATTCTAGCTGCGAACAAGAGTCTAGGGGAAGAAGATAGCCCAGGAGGCAAGATAGAAGGTTCAAGACTAAAGTACGTTGACCATTAGCTGAGACAACAATGAGCTTTAATCCTTCAAAGCTCTTCCTTCGTCCTAAGTCAAGAATAAAAAGTTCATACCTGGGATATAGATTGCAAGAGCCACGATATAGAAGTAATCAAAAGAGAAGTTCCATTTGTTTGCCTGGATTCTTGTGTTTGGGAGAAGATGGAAGCAGTCTTTGGAAGAAGACGAAAGTGGCTACAAGTATTGTTTTGGCGGAAAAATAAACGGGTCGGATAATTAACCGATATGGATTGTGTTACTAATGAGTCGGGTAGTTTAAGTTGGGTCAACCCGGCAAAACGGGCGAGGGCTTTTTTGAACAGTCCTACCCATTCAAGCTTCTATTCAACGACATCTGAATTCAGTTTGCACTACTTCTTTACTCAAGTCGAATGTAACTAGGTTGAGTTGTCTATTCAAGGCGATGAACTTGAGTGAAAAACTTGCTGGGATTTCATGTAGCAGAATGAACATGAGAGGTCTATGGAACAAGGCCGCACCTAATTGCTACATTATTCATGGCAAATCTCAATATTCACTCAGAAATCTCTGAAACCCATGATAAACGCAGGTGACAAGTTCATATAGATGATTAAAAAGATGCATTAATTAGTCCTAAGAATCCACAAAGCACAACTTCACTAACCACAACAAGAAGAAATAATTTGAATAGCAATGCTCAATAACTAAAGCAATCTGACATTGAGTACCTTAGCACCGTAACATAAAACATTTTGATTCATGGCAGTTCAAAGAAGTTGCAATATTCCATAATAACTGACTAAAAGGAGTCAAAATCCTTCAACCACATTTTTCTAACTTCAAAAACAGAAATCAATTGACAATTATATTATCTCTCCCTTGCTCTACTGTTGTCGAGCTTCGACTTTCTTTTTCTGCCAGAGACGATCCAGTGCACTGTCAGCATCTCCCTGAAAGAGAAAGTGAAAGAATGTTTTTTGATAAGTAGAAAGTGAAAGAAATGAGGAAAAAAAAGTCAAATCTAAAATTTCTAACAAACATATGAATATTCATATGTATTAAAAAATTGCTGTTCGTTAAGGTTAGAAAGATGAGCTATGTAAGAAAAAGAATCATTGCCAGCTGAATCATCACTAACACGTCAATATCTTTTTATGCGGGGTACCTAGATACAGGTTGGTCACCATGGTACTAAATACAAGCCCGATTCCTAGCTTAGCTCAATATATTTTAAAGCCAATTTCGCTGAACTTTTATTACCTGCCAGTTCACTTGTCCAGCATTACACTATTAGTAGTGTCACTGTAGTGATGTAGGTAAGGCTATCAAAACGCAAAACTTGCCGTAATAAAGGATCTCCCAAATGTTTAACATATAAGGAAGAGATCATCCTCAATTGTTCCAGGTCCCAATGGTGTTTATCAACAAAATCCAACCTTAAGAAAAATTATGTACTACAAATTTCTTTACGAACTCTTATGGGGCACAGACACTTTATTTAACCAATAGAAAAATCTGGAAGAGCTAAATACACTTTGCATGCCACTATCATGTTTTTCTGAAAGGCAACACAATGGGCACTTACATTTTTAGAAGATCTAAAGCCATATTCCATTTGCTCCTCAAATATCTAGAGGCATATTCAAAACAATGCTTCGAATGTTCATAACACTCAACATCATAAACCAAGCAGAGACTTTCAACAACCCTTCGGTACAAATAAACTTGAAGTACCATAAACTAGAGCTAAGCCACCCAAACCAAATTATAGAATGAGAAACTGAAATGAGGAGAGAACAAAAACCTGAGCACGAACGAATCCACACAGAGCAAAGGTGGAGAAATGGCCATTGTACACGCCATTCTCATCCAAATGCCCAACGTTGATCTGAACGGAAGCATGGTCCTTTGATGTAATCAATCTGTTTGTAGCCGAACTGCATTCCCAAGTAATAATTTAGATAAAAGAACCCACATCTGAACACGTTAGAAAAACATAAAAATTAAAGAAAAATGGTAATATAAAATGGCATCATGCTAAATACCATTTCCTGGGAATGTAAAGCTCGGTTATAACCCCCTCTTCGTTCTGCATCTTGGCTTCTGTTTACTGCTTCGTCGAAGGCTTACCGATCTGAACCAACAAGTTCAAATATTCAAATTTCTAAGAGAGAGGAAAAATTTAAAGAAAAAAAAAATAAGACTCAATAAGTGGGTAGCCTAAAATAAGTTTAGCTCATGAAAAACAAGAAGTTGACACTGAATTAAAAAAAAAAGGACGAAAAGTCGATCAGTATTTGGTTGTTGAGAAAACAGGGTCTCCGATTCTTAGATATCATACATTCACAAAAAATAAAAACAAAGACAAGACCTGATACGACTCATATTGATACAGAAGTTCAAAATCCTTTGAAAGAGATAATATACTCAGTTTTTCCCAGCAACCAAGTATATTTTTACACACAGCATAAAACAGAAGATCAAGTTTCTCATGCGTAAAAAAACTCAAATCGTCAGATTTAAAGAAACAAAACCCTAATTACCGAAACAGAGATTTGCAGATGGTAATAGCACAATCAGATACAAACAGATTCAATGGGTAAAAGTGACTAAGAAAAGAGAAAGAACCAGCGTAGATGAGATGAGCAAACGGCGACAGAGACGACTGCGGGCGAGGGGAAGTTTGAGAGGGAGAGAGGGTTTTATAGCACTGGGAAGCAAAACCTACTGGGCATTATTTGTCCATAATTATTGATAGGCTTCATTTTAACGGCCCAGTTCAAGCCCATGTTTACCTCTCGCTCCATTTCTACTATTTATTTGTTTATATATTTATTAGAAAAAAGGCAACGCTACGTGCATTTTAAAAACTGGATTTTTTTGCCGTTCAAACAATAAATAAATAAATAAATCTATATTTTAGAATAAAATTAATTAAAATATTTTTATTTAAAAATAATAGAAAAAACTTTAGAAATCTAAAAATTTATTTCATTTAATTATTCCTTATTTTGCCACCTCTAAGTCTATGAACTGTTTTTATTTTGCATCGAAAATGATTAAAACTGATACTTTACAGTTTACGCATAGCTATAAAAATCTGTCAAATTTCATATCTATTTAATTATATAAAAGTAGAGTTCTAACTTCTAACTCTCTTGAGTGACATTCTTATTAGAAAAATCGAGACTGAAAAAATAACCGTAACAGAACAGACTCCTAATATAGATGATTCTTTTATCGATTCATGGGAAAAAAAAAAATAGGAAGTACCCGACTGCGAAAATTTTAAAAATAACTAACATCTTTGCATTCACGATTTGAAAGATGAAAGATAGCAAATAGATTGCAATCTAGAGGATTATTCTATGGATTCCTGGGCAAAACTATGTTAAAATATGATTTTATGTGATTTCATGAGTCTATCTCCACGTTCTTCTCACGTACTTTAACCAACATCCATCTCCAATTTTGCTTTCAAGTTGAGAGAAGTTTCCTGATTTTGAATAATCAAACGTCAATAGGTGGAAAAAATTTAGAGTATTCACTACAAGAAAAATGAGTATTACTAATTAAATAATTATAATTAAAAAAATTATTTGTAATTAGAACAAACTGTTTTAATTGTAGTTAATTAATTATATATATTGTAATGTATTTATGTAAATAATTAGAAGCTGTATGTCTATATTTGTAATTTACCATTTCAAATATCTGTAATCTAATGGCTTACGAAGAAGCCACGTGTTGACATCTGCTGAAACCCTACTTTGTATTTGACGCCCATATAAAATGATAGTTATCTGGAGAGAGAGAGAGAGAGAAGAAGATACAGAAGCAGACGGAAGAGGCGATTCATCTTCCTTAGGGCAGATTTCTGAGAAGTGAGATTTGAGTGAGAATCTGGAGAGAGTTGGAAGAGAAATCTTGTAGTGATGCTGTGTACACTTTCGGTTGATCAATAAAGAGTTCCCAGAGCTAGTTCCCACCGTGGATGTAGATCCAATAGGGATCGAACCACGTAAATACTTGTGTATTTCTGATTTTCTTTCTTGCCGTTATTTTTCTGTTGATCTTGTTCTTTGTTTCATTTTCTTATACACTGATCTTGGTTGAGTTGGTTCGGAGCAAACTAGGGTTTGCTGAAATTTTACAAGTGGTATCAGAGCCAGGTTGAGATGGGGTCAACCAGGTTCGATGTGGAGAAGTTTACTGGAAAAAACGACTTCGGCCTTTGGCGAATAAAGATGAAGGCCTTGCTCGTGCAGAATGGCCTCCAAGATGCACTTCTTGGAGACAAGAAGGCCGTTGCGACACTCACGGATGAAAAGGCTAGTTCCTCTGAGAAGGTAAAACCCGAAATCTTGCAAAAGGCACATAGTGCCATTATATTATCGTTGGGTGATAAGGTTCTTAGAGAAGTGGCTAGTGAGGAGACAGCAGCAGGGATTTGGTTAAAATTAGAGTCCCTCTATATGACCAAGTCCCTGGCAAACCGTCTCCATAAAAAGACCAAATTATACACCTTCAAAATGAATCCAGGGGTGTCATTGGAAGATCATCTCGATGACTTTAACAAGATCATTTTAGATCTTGCTAATATTGACATCACTATTGAGGATGAGGACCAAGCTATTTTGTTACTCAGTTCTTTGGATAATTCATATAATAATCTTAAGGAAACCATTATGTATGGTCGAGAGAGTCTAACACTGGATGATGTCTAGTCTATTTTACATGCTAGAGAGTTACAAGGAAAAGGAGAGTCCAAACCAGAAGGTGGAGATGGTGTTATAGCTCGGGTTAAACTTGAGAAAACTTCTAATAAAGGAAAGAAAAACAAAGGGAAATCAAAATCAAAAGGGAAACAGTTGAAATGTTTCCTCTGTCACAAAGAAGGACATTTTAAGAAAGATTGTCCTGAAAGAAAACCAAACACTGAAAACAAGCCAATAAGGGAAGGGAATGTGTCTGTTGCTTATGAGGACTATGAGAGTGCTGAAGTTCTCAGTATCTCTGAGACAGAATCTGGGAAAGAGTGGATCCTAGATTCTGGTTGTTCTTTCCATATGTGTCCTTCGAAGTCCTGGTTTGAAGCCTTTAGGGACCTAGATGGAGGACATGTAATGTTAGGAAATAACAAATCTTGCAAAGTTCTTGGAATTGGTACAATCAGATTAAAATTGCATGATGGTAAAGAAAGAATTCTTAAGGATGTTAGATACATACCTGAATTGAAAAGGAATTTGATTTCTCTTGGCATGCTTGATAAATCTAGCTGCATGTTTGTCTCTGAGTCTGGAACTTTGTCAGTCAAGAAGGGGTCTACAACAGTGATGAGATGGTTTATAAAGAATGGTCTTTATACCCTTGATGGCAGGACTGTTATAGGGGAAGCCTCTGTTACTCAGAAGGCAAATGATGAGTGTAAATCTGTGCTCTGGCATAGAAGACTAGCACATGTTAGTATGAAAGGGTTACAAGAACTCCATAAACAGGGACTTCTTGGTAACATTAACCTAGGAGAATTGCCCTTCTGTGAAGATTGTATTTTGGGAAATTCAACTAGGACTAGTTTCAAACCTGGAAAACATAATACTAAACAGTGTCTTGAGTATGTGCACTCTGATTTGTGGGGGCCTGCAAGGGTAAGCTCACATGGTGGGGGAAATTATTTTTTGTCAATAATTGATGATTTCTCTAGGAAGGTTTGGGTGTACATAATTAAACATAAGAGTGACACATTGGGTAAATTCAAGGAATGGAAAATCTTAGTTGAAAATCAGGTTGGGAAAAAGGTAAAGAAACTTAGGACTGATAATGGGCTTGAGTATCTGTCTAATGAGTTCAATGACTTCTGCCAAAAGGAAGGGATAGCACGCCATAAGACAGTAAGAGAAACCCCTCAACAGAATGGCCTAGCTGAACGAATGAATAGGACTATCTTAGAAAGGGTTAGATGCATGCTGTCAAATGCCAAGCTGCAAAAGAGTTTTTGGGCAGAAGCAGTTAGTACTGCTGTATACCTGATTAACAGAAGCCCATCATCAGCTATTAACTTCAAAACTCCTCAAGAACTGTGGACTGGAAAACCCTCCGATTACAATAATCTGAGGGTATTTGGTTGCACTGCTTATGCACATTCTAAAACTGATAAACTAGAACCGAGGGCAATAAAGTGTGTATTTGTTGGGTACCCTGAAGGAGTTAAAGGGTACAAATTGTGGGTTCTAGAACCAGGAAAACAAAAGTGCATTTTAAGTAGGGATGTGACTTTTAATGAGTCACAGATGGCTATGACATCTCTGAACAGTGACAATTTTGCAGAGAAATCTGTTCTAGAGAGAACTCAGATTGAGGTGGAGCCATCTAGTATACCAAATGAGGAGACAGACCATGACATTGAGGGAAATAACAATCTGGAAAGTGAAGGGCAGTGCAGCCCTAGGTCCTATAACTTGGTGAGGGACAGACTTAGGAGGACTATCAAGCCACCAATCAGATATGGACAAGCTGACCTTACTGCCTATGCTTTTTCTGTAGCTCAAGATGTAGTTGAACTTGAACCAAGGTCTTATAAGGAGGCCATGAATAGCAAGGAATCTCACAAATGGCTTCTTGCTATGGAAGAAGAAATGGAATCACTTAATAAGAACAAGACTTGGGATTGGGTGATTAAGCCAGAGAAAGCCAAACTTATAGGCTCTAAATGGATCTATAAGAAGAAGGAAGGTATACCCGGGGTAGAAGAACCTAGGTATAAAGCTAGGTTAGTTGCTAAAGGTTTTACTCAAAGGGAGGGAGTTGATTTTAATGAGATTTTTTCTCCTATAGTAAAACATAGCTCAATCAGACTCATTCTTGCATACACAGCATATCATAACTTGTTTTTGGAACAATTAGATGTGAAAACTGCATTTCTACATGGTGAGTTAGAAGAAACTTTGTATATGCAACCACCTGATGGTTTTGTGAAAAATTCAAATGAAAACCATGTCTGTTTGCTTAAGAAATCACTGTATGGTTTAAAACAATCTCCTAGACAATGGTATAAAAGGTTTGATACTCACATGATAGAAAATGGTTTCAAAAGAAGTAGTTTTGATGGCTGTGTATATTTTAAGAATTCTGGTATCTTTACTGTTTACTTACTGCTGTATGTAGATGATATGCTAATTGCATGCAAAGATAAGTGTTTAATTGAACATGTAAAAGGAATTCTTAAATCTGAGTTTGAAATGAAAGACCTTGGGCCTGCAAAGAGGATTTTGGGTATGGAGATAACTAGGGATATGAGTAAAAGTTATCTCTACTTGTCACAACAATCATACATTTTAAAAGTCCTTAAAAGGTTTGGTATGAATTCTGCAAAATCTGTCTGTACACCCCTAGGGCAGCATGCAAAACTCTCTGTTACTCAAATTCCTAAAACTGAGGAGGAAGAAAATTATATGATGAAAATACCTTATGCTAGTATGGTAGGATGTGTCATGTATGCCATGGTTTGTACTAGGCCAGATTTGTCCTATGCTGTTAGTATAGTGAGCAGATTCATGGCAAACCCAGGCAAGCCTCATTGGCATGCCTTAAAGTGGGTTCTTCAATATCTGAATGGTTCTTCTCATATAGGTTTGAGTTATGGAAAAAATGTTAAGAAGGGTCATGAAATTTGTGGGTATGTGGATTCTGATTTTGCTAGGAATTTGGACACCAGAAAATCTATAACTGGTTATGTCTTTACAGCATTTGGGGGGGCCATAAGTTGGAAAGCCAACTTACAATCAGTTGTAGCTTTGTCTACAACTGAGGCTGAATATATTGCTATGACCGAGGCTATAAAGGAAGCTATATGGCTAAAGGGTATGTCAAATGAGTTAGGTATTTTTGAGGGAAATATCACAGTTTACTGTGATAATCAAAGTACCATTCATTTAGCTAAAAACCAGGTGTTTCATGAAAGGTCTAAGCATATAGATATAAGACTCCATTTTGTTAGAGATGTCATATCTAGTGGAGATATCAAGGTGGAGAAGATACCTACTGAAGAAAATCCATCTGACATGATGACCAAGTCTTTGCCTAATCAGAAATTTAGACACTGCCTGGACATCATCAACATGAAGGGAGGCTGATTCAGGAAACTAGAAGTGGGAACTAGCTCATGGAAGAGGCTGCTCTACTGGGTAAAGAAGCTGCCTGGTTGGTGAGGGTGTTGCCTGATTTAGTGAAGCTGTCAACCAGATCTAATTAATTACAAGGTAGAGATTGTAATGTATTTATGTAAATAATTAGAAGCTGTATGTCTATATTTGTAATTTACCATTTCAAATATCTGTAATCTAATGGCTTACGAAGAAGCCACGTGTTGACATCTGCTGAAACCCTACTTTGTATTTGACGCCCATATAAAATGATAGTTATCTGGAGAGAGAGAGAGAGAAGAAGATACAGAAGCAGACGGAAGAGGCGATTCATCTTCCTTAGGGCAGATTTCTGAGAAGTGAGATTTGAGTGAGAATCTGGAGAGAGTTGGAAGAGAAATCTTGTAGTGATGCTGTGTACACTTTCGGTTGATCAATAAAGAGTTCCCAGAGCTAGTTCCCACCGTGGATGTAGATCCAATAGGGATCGAACCACGTAAATACTTGTGTATTTCTGATTTTCTTTCTTGCCGTTATTTTTCTGTTGATCTTGTTCTTTGTTTCATTTTCTTATACACTGATCTTGGTTGAGTTGGTTCGGAGCAAACTAGGGTTTGCTGAAACTTTACATATATCTATTTTTCTTGCAATGATCACTTAGATGTCGATCGATGCCAAAAAATAATTAAAAGTGCTACTTAAATGAATTTGATTTTGAGAACTACAATTCGGCAGAATTATATCCAAAAGATTTAGAGCAGCGCTTTTGTTCGTATCCTATATAATTATACTTATTCAAAAATAGAGAATGATATATATATATATATATAGACACACACATAATTTGTGCTAAATGTTCAATATTGTTTATAACCTGCTTTGGTGCCATGGTCTTTGGAATGGATAGAAATAAAATAAACTTGAAAATGTTGGGGTATACTGAAGAAGTCCTACAAATTATTAATACTAGGCGTATGTAGATCACAAGTGACAACGAAGAGAAACTTGCACCGAGTGATATAGCACTGCTTAGATTTACAGCACCGCTTAGACGTAAAACGGTGCAAAAATAATTAAGAGCACCGCTTAGATGAATCTGATTTTGAAAACTACCGTTCGACACAATTATACGCAAAACAATACAAATGAGAGCATCGCTTAGACGTCAATCGGCGCAGAAAAAAGTACTTCTTAGATGAATATGATTTTGAGCAACTATAGTTCGGCGTAGTTATACATGTGCCAACTCTTTTTGTGGCATTCATACAAGAAAAATCAAAAATGGATTTCATATGGCATCGAGTGAGTGATAAAATAATCGACATATTTGCTAATAATAAATCTAGGTTGCAACTAGAGGTGATCCCCGCCCTACCGGGAGTGGGGTCCCCCAATAACCGCCCTCGCCCCTGCCTGGGCGGGGGGTTATTGATATAAACCGCACCCCGCACCCCGCCCCCCGGTTGCACGGGGCGGGGTACCCCGCCTATCAGCGGGGGGAGCGGGGCAATCTCCATCCGCCCGCCCCCCGCCACCGCCCATGTTGGGCCTGTCTGGGTCTGTTTTGGTCCAGATCAAATTTTTAAGTCATTTTCAACTCAGAAAATCATCAAACTTGATATAATTTTACAATAATAAATATCAATATATTAAATACTAAATAATTATCATTACTAAATTCTAAAATGACAAAATAATTTAAAAAAAACATAACTAAAAATCTAAAAGTCTAAATTAGTTAAAAGTTAAAATTTAAAAATAGAAACTACTAGAAGTCTAGACTAGTTACTAAACTATTATAATTTACAAATTTACAATAATATAAATGAATCCTACAAAATACAAAATTACAAATTGTACTATTAACTATTAACATTACAAATTTACAAATTTACAATTTACAAAATTATAAAAAATAAGATTGATAATAATGGTCCTTAGACACTGGTGATTAGATTTTGTCACGATAAAAGAGTCATAATACAAACTTGGATGGGGACTGTGGGGTTGTTGGGCCTTAAGGCTTAAACTTAACCTGCAAGGCTGCAACAATAAGTTAAAAAACAATTAGATTACAAATATAATAATAAAATTATAAACATGAAAAAAATAATAATTTATTAAAAATATTAAGTTACTTACCAAAATTAAATTGGGTTATTAACTTAAAAGATAGGTTTGACAATTTGAATTGACATACAAAATAATATTGTCATAGAAATTAAAAAATGTCAAAAATCATAAACAAGAATTACAAAATAAGTTAAAAACTAACATTACAAATATTATAAAATTATAAATGTAAACAACAATTAAAAAACAATTGTGTAAAGTACAAACCATGGTGATGGGTTGGTAGGTGACGTAGGTCATACTGCAGCAGAGGTAGCTGTTGATGGTGTCCCAGGTGTTGGCGTTACGGTCGCTACAAATTACAATAATTAAATGTAAAATCTGTGTAACATTAAATTTAATTAAATAAATACAAAATAATATAAATATTTATTGCGTAACAATTTACCAGATCCAGACTGATCAACAGCCTCGTCCTCGGCCTCAACCGGATCATAATCAATAACCTCCGGAATATGAATTTCAGCACCCGTGATCCAATTCTGTGTGCAAATCAGGGACTCAACAGTGGTAGGATCTAATGAGCTCCGAAAATGATCTAATACGCGCCCTCCAATGCTAAAGGCCGACTCTGAGGTTACTGTACTGATCGGGATGGCCAAGATACTACGAGCAACCTTTGAAAGTACGGGATATTTGGAGACATTCATCTTCCACCAAGTTAATATATCAAAATCTCGTACAAATGGATGAAGATCCAATGCCAAATATCTGTCTACCTCTGACTGGGCATCTGTGGTGGAACCCATAAAATCCAAGGGGGTCGACTCTATCTTGTCACCCCAGTTCATTTTACGTTTTTTTCCACGCCTAGCATCTGCACCTGGTGGGGGATACTTGTGGTTGTAGGGGCTACAACACTACCACCTCCCACAATAGTGAACTCATCAAATAATCTAACAAGTGTTTCCTGAACTCGAGATGCAACAGTTGACGCACAATCCTTGCCAATTGCATCAGTCAACCCAAATACCATGCCTTTAACTTTAAATCGTGGGTCAAGGACACATGCAACATATAACAAAATATTGGCTTTATCAAACTCTTCCCCCCAATATTTGTCGAATTTCTCCATTATGGTCCTAGACATCTCCCGCAATGTGGTGTTACTACCTGCTGCAATATCATCTAATTCTTCTTTCACCTTGGCTATTTGTTGACAAAATTGATGTGCCGTGGGATATAGAGAACCAGATAAAACTTTGGTAACATCGTAAAAAACTCTCAGAAACTCTATAAAAATATATACAACCTTCCAATCATTAGACAAAGGATGCCCCAACTTTTCATCAAAATACTTGACATATTGTATGTCTTCATTACCCAATGTATCAAATGCCAACTTATACTCTTGAGCTGCCTCCAACATCAAAAAGGTTGAGTTCCACCTTGTAGACAAATTAGTGCAAAGACCTTTTTTATATGTTATACCCACAGTAGTTGAAACAACTTTGAACCTAGCCAATCTAGCAAGAGAAAATCTGACTCATCTCATAGCAGTCCTGACCCGAGCAACCGAGTCACCAAGCTTATCTAAGCCATCACCCACAATCAAATTAAGAATATATGCTGCACATCGCACATGCAAATAATCCCCACCCAAAATCGTTCTACTCACATTATTCATGAGAGTCTTAAGATGTCTCATTGCAACATCGTTAGCCCCGACATTATCAACCGTGCAAGTGCAAACCCGAGTTAACCCCCACTCTTTCACAGCGGCCTCTAAGGCCTTTCCTATCGTCTCACCTTTGTGATCAGTTGTTTGACAAAATTTGAGGATTTTCTTATGCAATGTCCAACCCCCATCAACCCAATGAACAATCATATACATAAAATTAAGATTATTACAAGAAGTCCAACAATCAGTGGTGAGGCAAACATTTTCTCCCGCCAATAAACCTCTCAACTTCTCTTTTTCTGATCGATAAAGTTTTTTAACATCTCTTGCCACCGTGTGGTGAGAAGGAATATTGAATCTTGGTTCCAAGTACCTAGAATAGGCTTGGAACCCTTTCCCATCAACCACTTGGAAAGGCATCTCATCTATAACAATCATGCAAGCTAGGTGTGTCCTAGCTTCGTTAGGATCATATTTTGTATACCCCTTTAATGCCAACTCCCCACTACTCCCCTCACCCATTTTTTTAAATCCAACTTCAAGCCTAGATTGGGCCTTCTCTACCAAAGACTTCAAAATTTGGGATTTTTTGCATTGTTCCTCCAAGTGCAATTTTATCTGGGAAGTGCCATGTCTCTTGTAGTGGCATCCATAAATTTTGCCACAATAGTTGCATTTGGCTTTTGGATCATTGGGGTCACCACCTTCTATCTTGGTGACATGAGCCCAAATTATGGATGGGGCTTTCTTGCTAGACTGCTTGGGGGCGGGGCAAGTAGTAGTGGTAGGAGTAGGGTCAGGGGTCTCAACCGGAATGGGAGTACTGGTAGGATTAGGGGTAGTGGTAGTAGTAGTGGTAGTGGTTGGGATAGGGTTAGGGTTAGGGTTAGGGCTGGAGGTACCCAAGGTGGCCTCCGGGGAGCTCGCACTAGAATCTTCTGGACTTTCTATTTACAACAAATATGAAATTATAATAAATACAACACAAATGGTCATACCAAAATATAATAGGCTCATATCTCAATTCAAAATTAGACTCAATTGTCTAACTTTCAAATAATACCTAATGCATCAAACTATAATAATTTATATGATTATATCACTCATTTTGCCTATTAATTTAACATGACATCACAAATATATATGTGTGTATATATATTCTCATATATTTTATTTTGAGATGTATAGATTTATAGTTAACTTGTATGGTTAGTACTGATTTTATTTTTCAAATAATAATTTTATTTTTTTAATTTTTTAATTTTAGTTTATTTTAATATCTAAATATCATAAATTCAATTTTTTTTTTATGTGTCAATACTTACAGTATGTCAGTCGATTTTTTATGGTTTCAATATATATTTTTATTTAAGTGATTAATCTATAAATTGGTTTAAAATGTGACACATTTAATCAATGATTCAATGCAACTAAAAATAATTTTTAATATAATATAATGAGAGCTTTGTGCATAACTGCAAATTTAGAATCCTTACAATTTACATAACAAAAATATATATATACATTATATATGTTACGGGTTACAAATTTAGAATCCTTACAATTTACATAACAAAAATATATATATACATTATATATGTTACGGGACCACGGGTTATCGAATCAATCAAATTCCAGAATCCAAACAATCGGACCTTAAGCAATCGGCATCCATAATCCAAACCCTTAAGTCTCAACACAATCCACTCCATAAACTCATAATCAATTATTTAATAAATTCAAGTTTTCAACACAATCATATAATTTCAAATTTTGAAGAATCAAAACGAAAAAAATGAGAGATTAGTGATTACCTAGCGGGAGATTCGGAGAAATATCAGAGAGACCGAGAGGGAGAACCGGAGAATTATCGAAACGAGAGAGAGGGATTCTTCACACTTGGCAGCGCCGGTGGCCAGCGGCGATGACGACGGTGGCCTGAGGTGTGTTTTAGGGCTAGGGTTTGCGCCGATTTTAGAGAGAGAGTGAGAGGGAGATGAGAGAGAGAGAGAGTGATCGACGAAGATCGAAAGGGGCAGGGGGAGGGCTTAATTCTTAAATTCCTTTACATAAAACTACGCCATTTATATAAAACGGCGTCGTTTTATGTAAGTAAAGTTAAAAAAAAAAATGCATATGACAAAACGACGTCGTTTTGAGTCATCTGGGTTTTTATATATATGCCGGGGCGGGGGCGGGGTCTAAGCTATACCGTCCCCGCCCCCGTCCATACCCTAAAATACGGGCGGGTTTACCCCGTTGGGTTTTCGTTGAGCCGGTTAACCCGCCCCGCAAGGCGGGGGCAGGGCGGTTTGCGGGCGATACCCGCTGACCACCCCTAGTTGCAACCCTTTGTGCTGCAGCCTAGTGACACACACTCACATTAATTTTTTTTTAAATGATGTGAATGTATGTTGCTGGATTGCAGCACACAGCAGTGCTCATTTGCTAAAATCGTAAATTTGATATGGCACCGAAAAATGTGGTTCAAAATCAGGGTAAGTCATTTCCATTTCTCTTGCATGGCATTCCTACTGGAAGAAATTGATCCAGAATCTTATATTCTAACCATTCCAAAATGTTCATCTTCATTGCAAGGTAAAGACAAATCTGAAATGGCATCGAACAGGGCAATCCACAAAAATGGGATTAGTTGGGATCAATTTGAGGTTTGGATTGATTTTGAGGAATGAATTGAAAAAAATTAGCAGATGAGTGAAGGCATCTGATATTTCTTTTTCAATTATAACTATGTTTTTTTTTTTTAATTTTATATTTGTAAGCAATTAGCAACTTTCTGACAGTAATTTATTTGATGAATATGTAATGTATCAATGCATTACCATTTTATTATAATTATTAGCAAGAACTCTACTATGGTTGAAACGATAGTGTAGGTGAAGACATTAAGTAAAAAGTTCGTGCGATTTTCTTTCTCAATGGCATTTAATTTTTTTTTTATTAAAATATAGGCCATTTCTGGTGACTTGGCCACCATTTCAATTGATGTTCTTTTGTATTTGTTAAAAATCAAGTTAGTGTTATGTCATATGGCATTTAAATTAAAATAAGGATAATTTTTTTGAAGAAAAAAAAATATGTTGTTGTAGTTCCACAATTCTGAAGGATTGCAGATATATTCCAATCTAGATGATTCTTCTATGGATTCATGGGCAAAAAATATGAAGTAACTGAATGACATGTTTTCCAAAACTCTATTATACCAGAAAATGGAAACATTTTGGAAGAAAAAAAAAAGTAGTTGTGCTTCCACGATTTTGAAGGATAGCAATATAGGTGAACAAAAAACCCGTTTTTCGATTCGATTCGACCCGATCCGAATCCGCTTTTCCGACTTGTTTCAGGCAATCGGGAATTCGGGTATCCCATTACCGACTAACCCATATTCTCTCGTCTCAACACTTCTCAAGCCTCCTTCGTGTTTCTTTAGCCCCGTTTCTTCAGCCCCCTTTCTCGGTTGGAACCTTAGCATCGATCTCGTTCTCATTCTCTCTTCCAAACCCATGGTCTCTTTCTGTTGAAAAATCGATCTCGTTAGCGATGGGAAAGAAATCATTCTCATTCTTTCTTTTAGACTACACAAATCGATCTCGTTCTCGTTCTCTCCTCAACACTCCAAAAATGGATCTTGTTCTCTCTCTCTCTCTCCCAGAGTTCCGACGAAGTGTTCCAGTGAAAGTGGTGATGGAAAGCAAGGGTTTGGAGGACAAAAAGATCAAAAAATCCAAGCCCAGGTTCCCGACAAAAGTTTCGACGGCAATGATTGCAGAGTTTTTCATTTTTTTTTCTTCTCTTGCTTTTTGATTTTCTCTGTGCAAAGCTTTGCTATGGTTCTCTTTTCTTCACTTATGTCTCAGATTGTTGACGAAATGGCAGTGGCCAGTGGGTATTGATTTTCTATTTGCCGTTTCCCGAGTTTTCTCGGCAACCAAATAGTTATCGGCGTATCGGAATGCTTCTCTAATCAAGTCAGGTCGGAAACTGGACTGTCGGTTCGGATAAATAGCCCTAGATAGCAAATAGATTCCAATCTAGATGATTCTTCTATGGATTCATAGGCCAAACATAGGAAGTAACGAAATGACATGTTTTCCAAAACTATGTTACAAAATCTATTTTTTAGACCAAACAAGGAACAAATTTGGAAGAAAAAATAAAGTGGTTGTGGCTGAATACCATTTTTTCCGCCAAAACTCTGTTAAAAAAAAATCTAATTTTTAAAAGGTAAAAGTTTGGAAAAAAAAGTGGTTGTAGTTCCACACTTTTGAAGGATATCAAATCTAATTCAATCTATTCCACGCTTTTGGGTTGGCTAGCTACTATTTTTTTTTTCCTTCTTGTCTCCTATGAGTAAAGGTTCTTTCTTGCCTTCTGTGCAAGGCTGTTTTCCTTGATTAGAGCTTTGTTGAGGGTACTTTTCCATCATGGTAGAGAAATTTGAGAGGCTTTAAGGTAAGATTTCTTTAACTGAGTCTTAGTAGGAGTTGGTTATCGTGGATGCAGAGGTGGTGAAAGACACCATTGTGCGAGGTGAAAAATGTGTGATTGTTCAGTTACTCACATGTCGAAACTATGATAAGGAAGCACTCAAACAGATGTTGAGAAGGGTCTGACCTTCAGTTAAGACATTGAAATACAAGATTTAGACTTCAAGTTTATTATTCTGAATTTGGAAAATATGAGGAATAAGGAGAGAGTTATGCAGGATGGTCCATGACGATTGATAAACAATTGATCCTACTTAATAATTTTGATGGTTTCAAACAGGCTCATAATATGTAGTTGATAAATGCATTTTTTGGGTAAGAATCCATGATTTACCTCTAGTGGCCCTGAATGAAAAGATTGGAAACTTAATTGTTAGTGTGTTGGGTGTGGTTGAGGAGGTGGACCTACTTGATGGTGAGATTGCATGGGTGAGTTCATGCGTATTTGAGTCTGCTTGGATGTTACGAAACCTCTGTTGTGAGGGAGTGTTTGTGCATTGGATCTAGTACTCCATCTTGGTTTCAGTTTTCCTATGAGAGATTACTTATTTTTTCTACATTTTTGACAAGTTAGGCCATACCCATCGTGAGTGAGAAGTCCAGTCTGAACCCATTGTGAGTGAGAAAATCAAGTCTTTTCCTTATGGTCAGTGGCTCAAGAGCACTGGTAACAGGGGAAAGCCATGGAAGCTTCAAGTAGGCAACAACCACAATGGTGGATCTAAGGTGGTCAACGAAAGGGAGGGGAAATGGCTGCAGTTCCCGTGGCAACAATGACTCTAGTCGTTGGTGAAGTTTCTTCAGAGACGTTACGTGCTGAGATTTCAGATGGTGTTAAGCAAGCTAGGTATTGGTGGTAATGGTAGTGAGTTAAGGATACATGATTTAGGGTTTAAACAACTAGGTGAAGATTCAAAACAAATGGGTCTTCAGGTGAGGGGGGCTGTTTCACCTAGAGTTATGCTCCGACTCCGACAAAGTTAGAAATCAAAGTTCCGAACTCTGACTCCAAACCGGAGTCAGAGTTTGACTCCAATTGGAGTTCGGAACTTCGAACTCTGATCGGAATTCTATTGGAGTTCTGATCAGAGGTCGAAACTCCAACATCTGATTGGAACTCTGAATCGAAATGGGCCTAATTCATTATACATATTCACTAACTTTCATATATAACTAAAGAAAAATTATACATATTCACTATACAGTCTTATACAAATAATACAATAGTCCAAAATACTACTAAACAAAAAGCAGTCTATTTGATTAAGAAAGAATATATTAATTAAATCATTAAACTAGAATAAAAAAAATCAGCTGCATCAGAGTGGTTCATCGTTGGTTCGTCATACCTAAATTACAATAAAATTAAAAATGTATTATTATCAATAAAAGAAACCAAAATTGATACAAAAAATTGAATACGCTATAGGTCTAAACTCTAAAGGCAATATTTGATTACCATTTATCACCAAAAAGGATTAAAGGGATTAGGGGTAAATACTCATTACTACTCCATCAAACTATTAGTCATCAGCAACTCTACTAGAGTTGACAATTATATTTGCGAAATCATAGACAGTATAAGTTTAATAGATCTATGAAATTATAAAAAATAAAAATAAAAAAATCATTGAAATAATTAAATAATTATTTCAATAAACTTTAATAATAAAAAAATAAGTAAATTAATTTTACCTGACTCAACCTATAACTCTCAACATCAATGACAATGCTCTCTAGTTTAGAGGGCATATCATTGATCCAGTTCTGTGTATAAATGAAGGCCTCCATGGTTGATGGTGACAATGAATTCCAATAAGCATCCAACATTCAACCTTCAGTGTTAAATGCCGACTCAGATACAACTGTAGTCATAAGAAAGTCGAGCACATCTCGGGCAATACAAGCGAGAGTCGAATACTTGATGGAATTAGCCCTCCACCAAACTAATATTTGAAATTCATCACTAGGTTTCTCGAATTCTCTTCTATTAAATACCGCTCAACTTCATTTGTACACTACATAACATTTCTCGTCGAGCATTTATGATACGATACCATAATATTGAAACCTCGATTGGGTGGACGGGCCAGACGGGTACTGGCTTTGGAGGGAGGTCTCAAGCTCGAGTATGAGGTATCTGTTGAGGATGAAACCTGAACAGTAGTGCTATAATGGGTATATAAGTCATCCAAATCACCCTTAAGCGATGTAATAAACACCGCAACCTTCACTACCCCAAGGACCTCATTTGCCCACCATTCTATCATCACCAACTTGAATCGAGGGGCAAGGATTGGTGTTACAAATAATAATCTATTTATTTTCTCCACTTGCCCCCAATATTATCATATTTGGTATGCATCTTCTCAGCTGTACCAAATAATAGTCTGCTCGGGTCTACACAACTTTCTTGCAAGTGGTGGTGTAGCATTGAGACCTCATTGAACCACATGTTTGCAGATGTATATGCAGATTCAAATACCCGCATAGTGATATTATAGAAGATTTGCAAAAATGTGACATTCTTTCACATGTTGCCAATCTGTGCTATCTGGTAGCAATGCCTTTTGGTAATTCTGTGCCACTTCCAACATTTGGTATGTGGAGTTCCATTGAGTCAGAACATTCAAGCATAGCTTCCGAGAACATTCAATCACAAGTTGTGCTACCATTGCCTTGAACTTTTTCACCCTTTAAGGGGAAGCCTTCACATACCGCATAATGTTGCAGAACTTGGTGATGAAATCGTGAATATCTTTCAACCTCTCACCTATTATCATAAAAATATAAAATCAAACAAGTCAAGTATAAAATATGTTCAAGCCTTTTAGTTTTTATCATAAAAATATAAAATATAAAACTTTTTGAATTTACACAACACAAGTCAAACAACAATAAAAACAAAATCAAAACCAAATGGCTCATCAACAGTAAGGTCAATGTTGCCCAGATAACTAACACAAGAGGGGGGGTGAATTGAGTTGTATTTAAAAAAATAACAATTATAAATCAAATATATAATATAAAATATAAATAAAATATGAAACAATAATAAATATAAAGAGTAAGGGTAAGAGAGAAGCAAACTCAGTATGTTAACGAGGTTCGGCCCCACTGCCTACGTCCTCGCCTCAAGCTACCTCTTGAGGATCCCCAAATCCACTATTCAATCTCTTTTAGGTGGAGATAGAAACCTATTACACCTTTGAGCAGCACCGCTCCAAAGAATCCGTGTAGAACACCCTCTACACTTCCAATCACCTCACACTTGGTGATTTAACTATTCCACGTGTAGAACACCTTCTACACTTCCAATCACCTTACACTTGGTGATTTAACTATTTTCCGTGTAGAACACCTTCTACACACACAAGGGTTATACACACCCTTTTACTGATACAAGAATTGATAGTAGGTAGACTATCAAAGTACACTCCTCAATGAGTGAGATAGAAACAATACAGCGCAACCTATATCTCTCTCAACAAGAACAAGAATTAAGGCTCAAAACTTTAGAAAAGAGAGAATGAGAGTTTTGGAGAAATGATGCAAAACTTAGCAATAGATGTGTAAGCTCTTGTTGTGAATTTTGCAAAACTCAAGTGAGCTATTTATAGGCAAATGATTTTTCAATTTCAAATTTGAAAAGATTCCCATATCAAAAATATCATCATTTACTTTTCAAAAATTTCAAATCTAATATTTTTACTTTTTGCATGTGACAAAAGGAGCACACTTTACTTTTCAAAAATTTCAAACATAATCTTTTACTTTTTGCATATGACAAAAGGAGCACACTTTACTTTTCAAAATTTTCAAATAAAGAAATCTACCTTTTGCATAAGTCAAGAAAAACATCCACCACTTTTGAAAATATTCAAATAAAACATGCACATGTGAAAGATGACAATCAATCATCTTAATATTTTCAAAATTCAAACATTTAATCATGTCATGCACATGTGAAAGATGACAATCAATTATCTTAATATTTTCAAAATTCAAACCTTTAATCATGTCATGCACATGTGAAAGATGACAATCAATCATCTTTCAAAAATTTCAAATTTAATTTTCAAAATATCATGCACATGTGGAAAATGTATTTTAATGCTTTATGATAAAATATTAATTTTGAGCCTTAATCCTAATTTTGAATTTTTAAGAGATTTACAACATTACTCTATGATTTTAATGTGAACTTGTTTCCTTCTTGCTCATGCTTGCTTCCTTGATGTGCTTGATTATATTGTGTGGACAACTTGAGCTTGAAATTCCTTTATTCTTTGGATTCATTTGTTATCATCAAAATCCATTTGTAGATTTACATGAAACTTGAAACCTTGGGTTCAACAATCTCCCCCTTTTTGATGATGACAAATGCTTGATAGAACCTGAATCCTGTATTAATACTTAAGCTCCCCCTGAGAATGTGCGTTAGTTTTTCAAGCAAAAATATAAATATAATTCCAAGCATATATTACAAGTTTAGCAATTTAAATAATGTTAATGTTCTAGTCTAAAACTTCTCCCCCTTTTGGCATCATTAAAAAGGAATCATAATTAGATCAATAAGATATATTCCTGCAATAACCAATAGATAAATAAAACGCTGCGTTAGTAGAGACTGTAGAGAATTCGGTGCGTAGCCACACGTGTTCGACAAAACTTGCAAAGGCTGGAGGCCTAGTTCCGGTAATTCGGTGCGGAAGGAGATTTTGTAAAGAACTGAATAATTGAAACCACCCGTGCCCGACAAAACCTGCAAAGGCTGGAGGCGTAGCTCTGGCAATTCGGTGCAGAGATTTGATCCGCTTGATGTTGCTGAAAAATGAGATATTATCATGATTTGTAAGTTTGGCTTGTTCTTATTTCCGTTTCTATAAGAGCAATCCTTAGCTTTATCTATTTCGCATCAAACTTTCTTCTCATCTTTGCAATTTGCTTGCATTCTCATTCTACAATTTTTCAATGGCTCGTAGAATTCCCTTCAGTGCTTCTCTTGATCAAGATTTGAGGTATCCTTCACCTCAATCTCAATCTATTTCTGCATCTGTCATGGGTGCCATGAAGCAACAAGAGACTGATTTAGCTAATAAATCAGATCATGACGCCATTTACGAGCTTGTGGGTCTCGGAACTCGATACTCATCATCTATCGTTGCGTTTTCTGCTCGGTTGCAGTCCAAAACTCGCGAAATTGAGAAGCTTAACGAGACTGTATCTGTACTTCAATGACTTGTTTATGAGTCAAACAAAAAAATAGTAGAATTAAAGCAACAGAATAAGGATTTGAAATCCTTGCTTACCTCCTCATTTCGATTGCCTAATCCTTTAGACAAGGATGGCATGATGATTTATGAGGAGCAAATGCATTTGAATGATGAGGCTAAACGTCTCAAGTTTCTGTAGGTCATTTAAGATAATGAAATAAAAGTATCTAGCAGATATCCATGGCATGCATCATTCCTATTTCTCTTCTAATCATTCATAGTCTATCTTCTGGTAGGGGTTTTGTGAAAATGTCTGCCAATTGATCATGTGTACTAGTGAATTCTAATACAATATCGCCCTTTTGCACATGATCTCTAAGAAAATGATATCTAATTTCAATATGTTTGGTCCGAGAATGTTGTATTGGATTCTTTGAAAGATTTATAGCACTTATATTATCACATTTGATTGGAATGTGATTGTACATAAGTTTAAAATCCTCAAGTTGTTGCTTCATGTAAAGAATTTGAGCACAACAACTACCCGCAGCAACATATTCTGCCTCAGCAGTAGATAGTGCAACAGAATTTTGTTTTTTACTAAACCAAGAAACTAGTGCACGACCTAAGAAGTGACATGCTCCACTAGTGTTTTTTCGATCTATTTTACAGCCAGCATAATCTGGATCTGTGTAGCTGATTAGATCGAAAGATGTGTGCTTAGGGTACCATAACCCTAAGTTAATTGTACCACTAAGATATCTAAGAATGCGCTTAACTGCAATTAAATGTGATTCTTTTGGAGATGATTGAAAGCGTGCACATAAGCACACACTAAACATAATATCTGGTCTACTGGCTGTCAAATATAATAAGCTACCAATCATACCTCGATATACCTTCGAGTCAACTAGTTTACCGGTTTCATCTTTATCAAGTTTAGTGGATGGACTCATTGGTGTTCCAGTTTCCTTAGCACCTTCCATCCCAAATTTCTTCAGCAATTCCTTAATATATTTCGATTGATTGATGAATGTCTCACTTTTTGCTTGCTTAATTTGCAATCCGAGAAAGAATGTAAGCTCTCCCATCATGCTCATTTCAAATTCTTCCTGCATAGTCTTAGCAAAAACTTGGCACATATTTTCATTAGTAGCACCGAATATTATATCATCAACATAAATCTGAATCAAAAGAATATCATCATTTTCGTATTTAATGAAAAGAGTTGTATCAATTTTTCCTCTTGAAAAGCCTTTTTTAATCAAGAAACCACTAAGTCTCTCGTACCACGCTCTAGGAGCTTGTTTGAGTCCATATAGTGCTTTTGTGAGTTTGAAAACATGATTTGGAGAAATATGATTTTCAAAACCTGGAGGTTGCTCAACATATACCTCTTCATTTATAAAACCGTTTAAGAAAGCACTTTTAACATCCATTTGAAAAAGTTTGAACTCTTTATAACAAGCATATGCAAGTAGCATTCGAATAGCTTCTAATCTTGCGACTGGTGCATATGTCTCATCATAATCGATTCCTTCTTCTTGATTGAAACCTTGGGCTACAAGTCGAGCCTTATTTCTAGTAATGACTCCAGACTCATCTTTCTTGTTTCTAAAAACCCATTTTGTTCCAATAATAGTATGATTTTTTGGTCTAGGAACAAGTGTCCAAACATCATTTCTTTCAAATTGATTAAGCTCTTCTTGCATAGCTAGAATCCAAGATTCATCAAGAAGTGCTTCATCAATATTTTTAGGTTCAATCTGAGATAGAAAAGCAGTATGATTGCAAATATTTCTAAGAGATGATCGAGTGCTTATACCTCGTGAAGGTTCCCCCAGAATTTGTTCCACTGGATGATCTTTCACAAATTTCCACTGTTTGGTTGCATCTTGTATTAAATTTTGATGATCTTTCCTGATATCTCCATGTTGGACTTCCTCTATTGTGTTCTCTTTGTTGAGATTGAGACTTTCCGTATTATTTATACCTCCTGTTTCTTCATCAATAGATTTCTTGGAGAGTAGAGAATTAGATTCATCAAATACTACATGCATAGATTCTTGTACAGTCAAAGTCTTTTTATTGAATACTCTATAAGCTTTACTATTAGTAGAATACCCGAGAAAGATACCTTCATCAGATTTTGCATCAAACTTGCCTAAATTATCTCTGTCATTTAAAATAAAACATTTGCATCCAAATACATGAAAGTAACAAATGTTGGGCTTTTTCTCATTCCAAAGCTCATAGGGGGTTTTATCTAATTTAGACCTTAGCATAACTCTATTTATAACATAACATGCAGTACTTACCTCTTCAGCCCAAAAATAACTAGGCAAGTTGTTCTCATTGAGCATTGTTCTTGCCATCTCTTGAAGAGATCTATTTTTCCTTTCTACTACCCCATTTTGTTGAGGAGTTCGAGGAGCAGAAAAATTATGCACAAAACCATTTTCATCACAAAATGTTTCAATATTTTTATTAACAAACTCTTTTCCCCTATCACTTCGGATACTTGAAATAGTATAACCCTTTTCATTTTGAATTCTCTTGCATAACTTGGTAAAAGCATTATGTGCCTCATCTTTATGAGTAAGAAAGATGACCCAAGTATATCTAGAGAAGTCATCAACAACAACAAATGCATAATATTTTCCTCCTAAACTTGCAACTCTATTTGGTCCAAAAAGATCCATTTGTATCAGTTGCAGTGGTCTAGTAATGGAAATATGTTTCTTGATTTTAAAAGAAGTTTTTGTTTGTTTACCAAATTGGCATGCATCACAAATTTTGTCTTTAAGAAAATTTAGCTTTGGTAAACCTCTCACAAGATCATTTTTTGAAAGTTTGGAAATAAGTTCCATATTGGCATGACCTAGTCTTCTATGCCATAACCAATTAGTTTCATTTTGAACTGAAAAACAAATCGCATCTTGTGAGGTAATTTCTTCAAAATCAATTGTATAAACATTGTTACTTCTAAAAGCAATAAAACAAATATTACAATCATAATCATTCAATATAAAGCACTTATCCATTTTGAAAGTAACTGTAAATCCTTTATCACATAATTGACTTATGCTTAAAAGATTATGTTTTAAACCTTCAACAAGTAGAACATCTTCAATTATAAGAGAAGACTCATTACCAATTTTACCTATTCCCACGATCTTCCCTTTCGAGTTGGCTCCAAATGTCACGTGTCCTTTTTCTTTAGATCTAAGATCAAAGAACTTAGTCTTGTCTCCCGTCATGTGTCTTGAACATCCACTATCTAAAAACCATTTATTTTTGTTCGTGAAAGACATCATGCACACCTATAAAAACAATTAAAATGATTTTTCTTGGTACCCAAGTTCTTTGGGTCCTTTATTTATTAGTATTAGAAATAAGATTTTTAGGTACCCATATGGTCCTAATAGTCATTGTATGTTTTCTTCTAATAGGACAAGCAAAATAATTATGACCATTTCTATTACAAAAATTACAAATAGCATGTGACATATATGAAGAACTTAAGTGATTATAATAGTATCATTTTTTAACAAAATTATTTTTATGAAAAGAATTTTGAATATTGGACTTTGATGTAGAAGGATTATCAAAGAAGTTTTTATAAGGTTTGTATTTTTGTTTTGGCATATATCCCAAGCCTGCCTTATCAAAAACACATCTTTGACTACCAAGAAGTTTTTCAAAATTTCTTTTTCCATTCGTAAAGTTTTCAATAATATTTTCTAAATCAGTTTTCTTTTTCTTCAACTCAAAATTTTCATCTTTCAAAACAATATTTTCTTTTCTTAAAATATCAATTTCGTTTGTTAAAGAAGAATTTTTCTTTTTCAAAACAGTATACTTGATACCCAATTTTTCAAATTCCTCATATACCTCTTCTAAAACATTTTGCAATTCTTCATATGAAGGATCTTCAATATTATCAAGATTTGTTACCTCAATGTCATCTTTAGCCATAAGACAAAGATTTGCTGATTCTCCATTGCTTGCTTCACTATCTGAGCTACTTGAATCATCATCCCACGTAGCTTTCATTGCCTTTTTGCCTTTGTTTCGATCTTTCTTTAGCAGATGACAATCTGGCTTGATATGACCAGGTTTATTGCATTTATAACAAATTAAAGTGTCATTTTTACCTGAATCTTTCTTGGAAAACTTATTGAAGGATTTCCTTGGAGGAGTTTTATTTTTCTTTAAGAACCTTTGAATTCTTCTTGTTATCATCGCAACTTTTTCATCTTTGTCATCATTTTCCTCATCTTCATCACTTTCACTTTCATGTGGAACAGCTTTAAGTGCCAAGCTCTTCTTTGACTTTCCTTCTTCTTTTCCTCTTTTCAATGTGTACTCATGGGTGATAAGTGACCCGATGAGTTCATTCACTTCGAGCTTCTTGAGGTCTCTAGTTTCAAGAATCGCTGTCACTTTTGATTCCCAACGTTTTGGTAGAGAGTTGAGAATTTTTCTTACTATCTCCACTTTGGAATAAACTTTGCCAAGAGCTGTCAAGCTATTTATGATGTTAGTAAAACGAGTGTACATACTAGAAATAGATTCATCATCATTCATCTTAAACATTTCATATTCATGAGTAAGAATATAAATTTTTGATTCCTTGACTTGAGAAGTTCCTTCATAAGTAACTTCCAAGTTATCCCAAATTTCCTTTGCTGTAGCACAAGTCATTACTCTATTAAATTCATTACCATTGAGAGCATTATATAATAAATTCATAGCAGTTAAATTCAAAGTATAAAGTCTATCGTCTTCACGATTAAACTCTTCTTCTTCCTTTTTGACCTTTACTCCATCAACTACTTTTGTTGGAATATAAGGTCCATTTACAATACATTTCCAGATTTCTCGACCTTGAGCCTGAAGGAATATTCTCATTCTAACTTTCCAGAATGAGTAATTGTCTCCACAAAAGAGTGGAGGCCGACTGCTAGATTGACCTTCACCAAATGAAGCTGCAATGTTAGCCATAAGATCTTAACTCAAAAGATAGTTAATCTTATAATAGAGCTCTAGCTCTGATACCACTTGTTGCCCAGATAACTAACACAAGAGGGGGGGTGAATTGAGTTGTATTTAAAAAAATAACAATTATAAATCAAATATATAATATAAAATATAAATAAAATATGAAACAATAATAAATATAAAGAGTAAGGGTAAGAGAGAAGCAAACTCAGTATGTTAACGAGGTTCGGCCCCACTGCCTACGTCCTCGCCTCAAGCTACCTCTTGAGGATCCCCAAATCCACTATTTAATCTCCTTTAGGTGGAGATAGAAACCTATTACACCTTTGAGCAGCACCGCTCCAAAGAATCCGTGTAGAACACCCTCTACACTTCCAATCACCTCACACTTGGTGATTTAACTATTCCACGTGTAGAACACCTTCTACACTTCCAATCACCTTACACTTGGTGATTTAACTATTTCCCGTGTAGAACACCTTCTACACACACAAGGGTTATACACACCCTTTTACTGATACAAGAATTGATAGTAGGTAGACTATCAAAGTACACTCCTCAATGAGTGAGATAGAAACAATACAGCGCAACCTATATCTCTCTCAACAAGAACAAGAATTAAGGCTCAAAACTTTAGAAAAGAGAGAATGAGAGCTTTGAAGAAATGATGCAAAACTTAGCAATAGATGTGTAAGCTCTTGTTGTGAATTTTGCAAAATTCAAGTGAGCTATTTATAGGCAAATGATTTTTCAATTTCAAATTTGAAAAGATTCCCATATCAAAAATATCATCATTTACTTTTCAAAAATTTCAAATCTAATATTTTTACTTTTTGCATGTGACAAAAGGAGCACACTTTACTTTTCAAAAATTTCAAACATAATCTTTTACTTTTTGCATATGACAAAAGGAGCACACTTTACTTTTCAAAATTTTCAAATAAAGAAATCTACCTTTTGCATAAGTCAAGAAAAACATCCACCACTTTTGAAAATATTCAAATAAAACATGCACATGTGAAAGATGACAATCAATCATCTTAATATTTTCAAAATTTAAACATTTAATCATGTCATGCACATGTGAAAGATGACAATCAATTATCTTAATATTTTCAAAGTTCAAACCTTTAATCATGTCATGCACATGTGAAAGATGACAATCAATCATCTTTCAAAATTTTCAAATTTAATTTTCAAAATATCATGCACATGTGGAAAATGTATTTTAATGCTTTATGATAAAATATTAATTTTGAGCCTTAATCCTAATTTTGAATTTTTAAGAGATTTACAACATTACTCTATGATTTTAATGTGAACTTGTTTCCTTCTTGCTCATGTTTGCTTCCTTGATGTGCTTGATTATATTGTGTGGACAACTTGAGCTTGAAATTCCTTTATTCTTTAGATTCATTTGTTATCATCAAAATCCATTTGTAGATTTACATGAAACTTGAAACCTTGGGTTCAACAATCAATTATGTAAGCAGTGCATCGAATGTGGATATACTAGTGGTTGCAGATCATATCTTCTCCCACCCGCGTATTCTGCGTAAACCACTCAATTGAAATCTCATTGGCACTGACATTATCAACTGTAATTCATAAAACTTTTTGAATGCCCCAATCCATCAAACAATCATCTATCCCGCCCCAGTCGATGCACCCTTATGATTAACTATTTTTTGGAACTCAATAATCCACTTTTTCAGATTTCATTCGCTGTCAATGTAGTGTACTTTGATACACATATACAAAATATTATGTATGGACGTCTATGTGTTGGTCGTAAATGATACTCTCTAGCCAGTAGTGACAAACATTTTCTTCATCTTTGCCTTCTCCTTCATATGCCTCTTCATACAATCGCACATGATTATATTCCGTGATGGTAGCAGGTGGCTCAACCAACTTCAAAAACTTCCGAACTCACCCTCGATAATCATCTCTACAAGCACATCCCTTAATATTCTTCTTACTATATTAAGGGATGAATAGGTTCTTTGTTTGTGTACCTTCAATGGACATAAAAGTCTCGTAATTAAGATTAGTTTGACTCTAACTTCTGGCTGCCAATCCCTTTACTATTTTGTACCTCTAGCAACCATTCAAATGGGATAACAAATCAGCAGTACCTTGCCTCTTTGAATGACATCCAATGGTGGCACTCAGCACGCGGTTGTTGGGGATCCCCAACCTCAATATTGCTAAAATTTTCCTATGTTCACAACCTTTCTTTATTTAATCGTGGCTGGGGTGGTCTCGCAAATGAAGGTGGTAGTGGTATATCCTTATCCTGACCTAGATCATCTCCAATATCCATCTCCTCCTCCTCATTAAACCGATCTGGATCTTCTAATTCTATGTTGACTAGAAGTGAAAATCGACTGCTTGCACACGAGGTTTGTTCTCTAGAAATGGGTCGTTGACTCTGACTCGATGCTGGGGATGGAGTTGAAGAATCCGAATTCTCAACTAGAGTCGGAGTCCCACTAGGTGAATGATCTATCTTGATTTGTGCTGAAAAAATAAAATAGTAATATCAATAAATATTATATTATAAACTAATTTAGTTGTGAATAAGCACAAGAATAGAGAATGAGTAAATTAATAAATGGATAATTTTTTTTATATCTATTTGCACTTAGACATTAGAAATATGTTTAGATGCAGCGACAATCTATATTTTTGGAAACCTTGAAAAGTCTAAAACTCTTCAATCATATATATATATATATATTCTTTTTATAAGTAATAAGAAAATTGTATTGACTAGTAAAAAGGCATTGCCCAAATATTATAAACAGTAATGTCAATAAACATGCTTGATTGCGGCAATTATAGCCTCTTGGGTTTTCACTTCAAGGTGAAAGTTAATCACCTAAAATAGAATTAGTATCAACTGCTTGTATAAAATATCATTCAAACAAAAATTAATGCCTATTATTGCAATCTTAATATTTAGATGTTAATGAATGGTGCACATTACAACTTTTGCTTCAATTGGAGTGTCAAAGTATCAATTTTGTAGTTCGAAGAGAGGAAGTGTAGTTCCACTTAATAATACTCTTATATAGAAGTTTGTGTAGAGTATAGGAAACCCGTCAATGAATCTCAGTCAACATGTTCGCTTGATTGAAACAAAATCACCCAACACAAAAAAGCCACAAAAAGGTTTAGTGTCTCCATAAGTGGTATAAGACAATACACTATCACTGACCTAACAAGTAAGATCAGATTATGATATGAGATTATACGGTTATGTGGTGATTCATCTCATTTAATATCTATCATTAACTCTATGTGTGGGATCAGATGACACCTATGCGGTGATCCATGTGAATTTCAAAAAAAAACAATGTATTTAAGCACAAACATGAAACATTAGCATAGTTGAGAAAAAAGCTTTTATTTAAGTATACTAGTACAAGTTGTCAAATCTGAAATTGAATCATAATCGGAAAAAATTGAGTTGTTAAAATAACATAATTATAACTAAATCCATTCAAATTAAATTTATATTCTCCACTACTTTTGAAAGCCATTGCTCAAACTTGTTTATACCTGGATATACAGTTGGAAAACATATCCACTCAAGGCTTAGGCCTTAAGGCCACAAAGTTAACAAGTACTAATGGTGGATTTTCATACTCAAGTCACAACAAATACAATGGACCTCAATAGCTATTAAGAAATGAGTTTTATAGTTACTCTCTTTAGTTTTAAAATTCCCATCTCCTCTCCACCCGCCTACCTAGACCATACGGCATACACTAAGAAAAACCCAATTAGATGGATGCAAAAGAAACTCATAAACCATCCAAACATACAGAGAATGAAACACGATTGTTTTTAATTTTAACACCATCCACTTACAAGTTCACAACCTTCAACAGTCTAAGAATTTATTTTTCATTGAAATCTGAATACACCACGTCAAATGCAAAGGGACCATGCTCCAGAGTCCAAAAGAACTTAACCAACAAGTATTGATATTTAAGAGAGTATTTCAAGTTCAACACATGTCAATTGGAGAAAATCCAAAAAACAAAAGTCTAAACTAAGTAAACTTACCAATTAGGGGGCGGCGTGACAATGGAAGACGATGGGACTGGAACTCATGGAAAAAGGTGACGGTGGCGTGAAGAACCCAACAACGATAGCGAACTTGTGAGAGTCTAAGAAATGAGATGGAGATTCGAGAACTCGGATTTTCAAAAATTCGAAACTAGGAAAGGAACTTAGGGTTTAGAAATTAGTTGAAGAGGAATTAGTCTATTAGAGTTATAAATCAAGAGAAGTTGAGGAGTGAGGACTGGAGGAAGGAAGGACACGACATCGTTCCTATTTAAATGGAATGATGTCGTTTCATTTAAGAGTTCATTTTGCATCTGATTTTTTTTAAATCGAAAGTTAGAGTCAGAATCGAAGCGGAAGTCGTTCAAAATCAGAACAGGTAGAATTTTGCACACCCTTACTTTCACCAGGCTTAGAGAGTAAGGCTTTTGATTTGGGCTTGGAAGCTTCAGGTAGGCGACAACCATCAGTTGTGGAGGGGTCTAAGTTGGTTGGTCAACGAAAGGGAGGGAAAATGGCTACGGTTTTTACGGCAACAATGACTCATGTCATTGGTGAAGTTTCTTTGGAGATGTCACATGCTAAGATTTAGGATGGTGTTATCAAGCCAGCTGTTGGTGGTAACAGTAATGAGTTATGGATACGTGACTCAAGGGTTAAACAACTGGGTGAAGGTTCAAAACAAATAGGTCTTCATGTGAGGGGGGCTATTTCACCGGGCTTGGGGAGCAAGACTTCTGATTTGGGCTTGGTCAATGAAGATCTGCCAAATAAGACACTTGTTATTTACTTGAGCCCGATTCTTGATAGGGGCACCACTAAATATAATAAAAAAGATCTTCTACGTTGGAAGAGAGCTCTCCCCATTTATGTGAAGTCGTCCACTGCAGATCCCCTATGTGTTTAAAAAATGAAAGCTCAGAAAATTTTATCTGTGGGAGCCAAAAGAAAATGCAAAGTTGTATAGCAATTCTTGGAGAATAGGAACTTCATGAGATATGTGTTGATTTATCAGTAAAGGCTGGACTCCAGCCTTGTTGACAACCATGAAAATATTGTGTTTAAATTCTCGTGGGCTTGGGAACCTGCAGGGAACTCGTGGTTGACGTAATTAAATCATACTAGAAGATCCCACTTTGGTTTTCCTTCTGGTTACTTAACTGAAAGCTAGGGCTATGAAATTTTGCAAAATTAAGATGGGTTTTGTTATTCATTTCACTGTTGATTATATGAGAAAAAGTAGGGGACTTACTTTGATGTGAAAAAGGAAATTTAGTTGTTCTGTTAATTCCTATTCTAGGAATCATATAGAAGCTTTTATTAAAGATATTGATGGGCGGAAATGGAGATTTTGGGGGTTTATGGGAAACCTAATGGTGTTGGCAGGTCTATCACTTGAAATTTAATTCATTCAATTTGTTCTAGTGACATACCTTGGATGTTAGGGGGTGACTTTAACGAAGTACTTTATTCGGGTGAGAATAAGGGAGGTAGATTACAACCTTTGCACCAAATGGAAGCTTTTTGGGAGGTTTTGATGGATTGTCTCTGAAAGACTTAGGCTTTACAAGGCCTAATTTACATGGTCAAATGGAATGGATGGTAATGCAACTATACGTGAGAGATTAGACAGAGTCTTGGGTATAAACAGTTTCTTAGAGCTATTGTGCGACATGGTGTTTAGCTCACTCTGACTATTTGCCCATTTGGTTTGATTTAGAAGCACATGAGGTTAGAGGGAGAAGGAAGAAGCAATTTTGATTTGAATCCATGTGGGTGTGGGAAAAAGGTGTGAACACATTATTGATAATGTTTGAACCCTTGGTAATGAGATTAGTAATATGGAGAGGGTTATGAGTTTGATTAAGGGTTGTGGTGTTCAACTCAATATATGGAAAAAAAAAATCATATTTTGGTAATGTGAGAAGAAAGTTGGAAAATATTAGACAAAATTTGGAGATGGTATAGCCAAGGGCCTTTTCGAAATATATTCTAGGAGACATTCTAAAAGCTAGAGAAGAGATGCAATTATAGCTTGAGAGAGAGGAAGTTATGCAGAAGCGAAGGTTTAGACTTCAATGGTTACATGAAGGGGACTAAAATACTCGTTTCTTTCATACTCAAGCTTCTAATAGAAGAATGAGCAATTGGATTAAAAGATTAAAATATGATATAGGTGTATGGTTTGCGGGTGCTCGGAGGAATGAATTTATAGCTTATAAAACCATATGTTGTTGAAGAGGTGAAGAGGGCTCTACAACAAATGCATCCAACGAAAGCTCATAGACCTAATGGCATGTCACCACTATCTTTCCAAAAGTATTGGCACATTGTGGGGATTTGGTGACTAAGGAAATCCTTCAAACTCTCAATTCTAGTAAGCTCTCAAATAATCTCAATCATACTTTAATAAGTTTGGTTCCAAAGAAGATCTGTGAAATGGTGTCTAAATTTTGCCTTATAAGTGTTTGTAATGTGGTATACAAGTTGGTGTCTAGGGTGATTGTTAATAGATTGAGAAGTTTTCTCTCTAATGTTGTATTGGAATCTTAATGTGCATTTGTGAGGGAAAGATTGATTACATATAATGTATTGGTAGCTTATGAGCTTATTAATTATTTGAGGCTTAAAAAATTGGGGAAAAAATAGTATATGTTCCTTAAGCTAGATATGAGTAAAGCTTACAATAGGATGAAATAAGTATTTATGGAGAAGATTATGTTGAAACTGAATTTTGCATAGGTGTTCGTAAATTTGGTTATAGAATGTGTTTGTTGGAGCAGTATGAGGTAGCTTTGGGACAGAAAACTATTAAAGAAAACATAACTATAATTTTTTCAAAAACTGTGTCAACTTCTATACAGCTTTTTTTTGGGGGGGGGGGGGGGGGGGAGGGGGTGAAGTCTTTCGAACATTATGATAAGTACCTAGGTTTACCTAATCTTGTGGGAAGATCTAAAAGTTGAGCTTTTGAAAATATTACGAGGAAATAGTGGAATAGTTACAAAGTTAAAAGGAAAGATTATTGTTACAAAGAGGGAGATAAGTACTTATTAACGTAGTAGGATTGTCAATTCTGACTTATGCTATGAGTTGTTTTATACTTCCTTTGAGTTTATGTCGTAATTCTGAAGGTATGATGGCATTGTTTTGGTGGGGGCAAAGAGAAAATGAAAGGAAACTACTTTGGCTGAGTTAGGAGAGTATGTGTATTTCAAAATTTAGAGGAGGGATGGGGTTTAAGAATTTGCATTCTTTCAACATAGTTTTGTTGGCTAAGCAAGGTTGGTGGATTTTATAAGACTTTGATGGGTGACCCAAGTGAAAAATTTACTGTTAAGAGTGCCGATCATTTAACTTAAAATTTCAGATTTAATTGTGAAGAAACAAGTTCGAGTTGTATGTTTGATAAGAGACTGGTAAAAGAACTTATAGCATATGAAGGTTTCTAGAAAGATTAAAATCTTTGCTTGGAGAGCTTATAAAGATATTTTGCTAACTTTGAACAACTTGAGAAATAAAAAGTAGAAGTTGAAAATGATTGTTATTTTTGTAAGAGTGCCGATGAGAATGTGGCTCATACTTTAATTTATTGTTCTCATGTGCGTGATATGTGTATTGAAATACAATACCCCAAATAAAAATATTGAAAATGTTGGGATACAATTGAAAATTTTTGATGAGGTACAATTGAGGTATTGTATTTCAATACACATTTGATTTGGTGCCAGAGTCATTAAGAGGGATAAATAAAATAAACTTGAAAATGTTGGGATATAATTGAGAAGTTCTACAAATTATGAATACTTGGTGTATGTAAATCACAAGTGATAGTAAAGAAAGATTTGTAATGAGTGATATGACACTGCTAAGATTTAGAGAACTATTTATATACAATAGATTTAGAGCATTGCTTAGATGTCAATTGATGCAAAAGAAACATTAAGAGTACCACTTAGATGAATTTGATTTTGAGGACTGCAATTCGACACGATTATAAGCAAATAAAAGAAATTAAGAGTATTGCTTAGATGAACTTGATTTTGAGGACTACAATTCGACATAATTATATGCAAAAGATTTAGAGCACTGCTTAGACGTCAATCAGCGCAGAAAAACTAATAGCATTGCTTAGACGAATATGATTTTGAGGACTATATTTTGGTATAGTTATACATGTGCCAACTCTCTTGAGAGTCATTTATACTCGAAAAATCGAAAATGAATTTTATATGAGACTAAGTGATATGGCACTGAGTGGGTGATAAAATAACTGTCATATTTGCTAAAATTGTAAATTTGATATGGCACCAAAAATGTGCTTCAAAACCATGGTAGCATTGCATTTGGTATGACACTAGTTGAAAAAAAAACCGCCTAAAAGAAAATTCCAACTCCCTTGCGTGACATTCATATCGGAAGAATCAGAAATGAATTTAAAAAGAAATCGAGTAAAAAAATAACCAATTCAAAAATTTACTCCCTAATTTCATTTTTAACCTTCTTCTATTTTCAACCCTGTTATGTTTAAGTCAATCTCCATCACGTCTGAATGTTCTCAAACGTTTATGTGGCAGGTGTATAAAGCTAAAGTGTATATTTATCTAGATTTTTTAGTTACTCTGTTATTTAATTATCACAAATAATTTGCTTTATGGTGATCATTGTCATGCATTTATTTTGTTATTTGACTAATTTGATATATTAAGTTAAACTATTGATCTTTATTCGATACATTTATACTTAATTTTGAGTTTATGAATATTTCTATTTTTCAATAAAATGAAAATTGCGAGTCTAGCACGTCATAAAAGATAAACGATTCTAAATGATAAAAGGAGTGGAGCAAAACGATGATGAACAAAATAGTGATATTATAAATGATAACATAGTTGCAACGTAGAAGACGAATGATAATGGATCATATAGGAAGTAGAGTACTAATTTGTGTTGATGTTGAACAAAGCAGAGATAGTACAACTAACGAATTACCAAATAAATAACTCCATTACATAATTGATGTATAATAATATCATTTTTTATAATAGGATTAATGGTAATGATGCGTTTTAATTTTGTTTTCTACATTCCCAAAAATACACAAAGTCTTAGAATTTTGATCTTTCATCTTATGAATGTGAGTATTGTGGAAAAATATTATGAAATGAAGAGAGAACTCAAAAATTAAGGATGTCTACTCAAAAACCATATTCTTTTTTAAAAAAACTGTTAAGTCCTCCTGGCAGGCGACAATGTAAAAGATTTAAGACACAAATACGAAATTATTATACCGTTCTTGCTATGACTTCAATGGGTGGAAACGTAGACAAAAATATTAATGATGGAGGCAGTCTATACATTTTTCAAATAATTTTCAAAATCATCATAAAATCGAAACTCAACAACCAATAAATGGTTTTAATCCTCGATTTGCATAGTTATATTTCTACGACACTAAGAATGGGGTACAAAATTGAATAAGTGTATTGAAATACAATTAGGGCTGTAAAAAGATCAGATCGAACCAGAGCGGTTGTCCCGGACCGAACCCCATACATATATATATATGTGTGTGACGCCCCCAATTTATGTCTGGGATTTAACGTAAATTAAGGTGTTTGCATAAGTAATACTTGGCTACTCACCCTCGTACTTAACAAGAATAAAATGCATATATCATGTAATTCACTGCGGATCTGGTTTTAGATATAAAACTTTCTAAAGATCGCATGAAAAATATACTCACAACATTCACGTCATTCATTCATAGCTTAACATTGTACCTTTTTACATATACAAGGCCCAAATGGTAGCAAGTTAGCTAAAAGATATATTACATTCTTCCAAAAGACTCTCCTTCACCTCACTCATTTTCTTTCTTGACCTCGGGGAATTCTCTCTCATAACGAAACCTATCCATACTAACACTAAAGTCTTGCTGGAGCTGTTGTCCCTATGGAGTCACGTAAACCCCACACATGGACAACGAGCCATCTAGTTCTAATGTTAAATAGCATCCTATGCGTCGCCTCTCCTCAATAAAAGTGGATGCGTCAAGGCTCCAAACTCCTGTAGGTTGATTACTGATAGGAGGTCAGAAGGAAACAAAAGAAATGTTCATATAAGGACTATAGTCGGAGAGTCTCTCAGGACTCCCCAGAGTCTCTGCTTCATCGGGACTTTCCCCTTGTTGGTTATTGAATTCTGTATATAATTGATATGCACAAAAAAATATAGAACCACAAAAGAGTGATATTTCCTTTGAAATGAAATCTCAGTAGTACATAAGCAGCTTAAAAGAAACAGGAAAAAAGCAACCATGATATTATCACTACTGAATGACTAGGGAAATTTACCCTAAGATATATATCATAAGACTACTGTCTAACTGATACTTTTCTTGGCTCAACCGAATATGTAATCTTATATGGAATTACACCGTTTTCTTAAAAGTTCTTATTTTTTCTTATCACTGATGGGCATTACGTCTCTCTGTCCCCATCACATATACTCATCAATCATCCGAGTGTTACGTCTCACCGTCCCCATTGTAATGAGTCTCGTGTCAACCTTCCGGGCATTATGTCTCGCTGTCCCTGTCTTAACACGAAACATATACATATATCACTACGGGTGTTACGTATTGCCATCCCTGCTATTCAGATCAGTCTCATGGGTGTTATGTATCGCCATCCCCACTATTCAGATTAGTCTCACGAGTTTTACGTATCACCGTCCCATGAAGACCACACTCTAATAACATGACAGGCGTTACGTATCGCCGTTCCTGTCTGCACGACAGTCATCCGGGCGTTACGTCTCGCCGTCCCTGTTACAACGTGACTAACTCATTCTTATACATCATTTTATTTTTAATAGTTCCTTTCTTATTCATACTTATAACCCTTTCCATTTGGAACACCGATTTTATTTCAGGAAAACCATGAGTCTAAGCAAAACAGGGTATCTCGCTCGAGCGGGTGTCGAGCGATCATCAAGTGAAGTCACGGGTTGGAACTCGCTTGAGCGGGTGTCGAGCGAATATCGAGCGAAGTCCGAACTCGCTCGAGTGGAGTATCAAGCGATACTCTAGCGAGGGGTCATATTTTGCCTTCGCTAGACCTGTGCAAGATCACGGTTCTAGGAGTTTTTCTACTCAAAACATGACAATCTTTTTACTATACTTTATTTGGCTTCTTAAAAACTTAAATCTAAGTTTTAAAATTTTATTGAACATTTTTACAAGATAATTTAAATCCAACCTTACTCATATGTCACTTTGTCACTTAATCATGTTCTTAAAAGTTCAATACTAATAGACATAGTTCAATCACTTAATAAACCATTTCCATACTTAAGTTAAGCTAGAATATGGACTTACAAATTCTTCATAGTTCAAGAGAATGGATCCAACCAACTTCTTGCAAGCTTTTCTCCAAACTCAATCACTTAGCTCACAAAGGAAATCTTTAAGGGTTTTGGGAGGGTTTTTTTGAAGTTATCTTCCAAAGGAAATGTGTTATCTCCTTCTAAAGGAGCTTATAAAGCTCTCAAGGGCTTATTTATAGGATGGTGGTCAACCAACATGAGGGGGAGAAGAGGGAAAAACCCTAAAGTGCACTAGTTGTCTGTTTGCATGGGTGAAGAGGTGTCCACCGTAGCATATCTTATGATGAGGCTTAAGCCTCCCAAATCCTAGGCTTTGTAGCTGGATTAGTCATCCAAGGGCTCACATTTGAGATATTTTTGTTGTCAATTTTGATCTATGGCTGATGAGTGAGCTAAAGGAATAAGAGGTGAGGTGACATTTCACCTAATCATACATGCACCTCCCATCTCCAGCCCTCTCTTTGTGTCACACGCCCCTCTCCAGATTTTCCCACTCATTTGGTTACTTCCCAACTCCCTTAAGTCTCCATTTAACAAGTTCTAGAAGGCCACTTCTTAGTTTAGTTAGGGTAGAGCTAAATCTGACCCACTTAGTCACCTATCAACTAGATTTTGGCTCCCATTGTATTTCCATCACACTAACCAACTAATTAGCTTCCAAATCAACTTTCCATCCATTTACAAATATCCCTACACATGTCATAATCCCATAAAATCTCAAAACCAATTGCCTAATTAGTTACGTGCCTCAAATTAGTTCACTTCATCCAACTCGAGTTCCATTTAAGCCCATTCCAGAACTGCCCACTTGCTTATCAAATAAGTTATTGATCCCTTCTGAATCTCAAAATACTTAAAACATATAAGTTTTATATATATCTCTCAAGGTTATATAACAATTGGAATCACCTCATTTGGACCCCCTATGAATAACTTATGCCCATTTCACTAAAACTCGACAGATTAATCCGAGAATGCATAATTTTCAATACCAAGTATTATCTCATATTCCTCAATTAAATCTCCCACTCTATTTTCCTAGAAAATAAATACATCAAATAAATTTCCTTAAAGTAATTTCCATAAAATAATTTACCTTAGAAAATTTGGGCTATTACATATATATATATATTTATATATATAAATAGTATATAAATTATAATATTAACATTAATATAAATTAATATATTAATATATAATATATATTAACATATAATATATATTAACATATTAATATATAATATATATATTTATAATATTAACATATTATTATTTATTGGTTGACTAGTCGTAATATAAAAAAATAAATTATAATATATCTATATAGAATATTAATAATAACTTATAAGTAATAAGTGTATTATTATTATTTAATATATTATTATTAATTTATCACTATTTACTAACATATAAATATATAATATACTAATGTAATAGTATTATTAGTTATAATTTACTAACATACTTAATATATAATATATACTAACATACTTAATATATAATATATACTCTTATAATATTAACATATTATAATTTATAGTAATTAAATTTGCGTCAAAAAAATATTTTATCATTGTAAAATTTTAGATTAAATTTAGCCCATTAAATCATATGGGGCACCCCTGGACCGGATCGGACTGCTCCTAAACTGAATTGGACTGGACCGGCATGGACCGAACTCCTGTTCGGTTCGGTCCAAGGTGAGAAAATTCTTAAATCGAATGGAATCAGTCCACAAATTTCCCGGACCGGACCGGACTATTAACATCCCTAAATACAATACCTCAAATAAAAATAGTGAATCGTCATTTTTTACTGCACTGGTCGAAATGCTTAATAAAATGAATGAATTAGTAAAAAATCTTCGTATGATAAGAGAGTGCTTATCAAAGGATGATATTCGTCAATTAAAACTATATCTTATTAGTTCAATAACAACAGAGAAGATAACATAATTTACCCAACTATTCTAATATTGTTGTAATTATTATTGGTGATATTGACATTAAAGATGCTCATTGATATTGTTATCGAATATAAAGAAGGTGGATTAAAAAGTATTAATAAGTTGCATCCATTATATATAACATTAAATTATCCTCTTCTTTTTTTATACAAAGAAGATTGATTTAGACTTAGTATTTTAAGTAGGATTGAAAATAGAAGTACATTAAGAAAGAAATAATCCATTATTATAAGGGAGTATTATGCATACAAATTGCAAGAATATGAATGAGAAGGACACACATTAATATATAATAGTCATTTATTCCAATAATTTGTTATTGATGCATACACATGTATTAAAGAGACCCAACTAATGTGAGTGAGAAGAAACCAACTTAAAGTAAGGATTGAGTTATATAGTGGATTGAGAGATGCAAGTTTAAGAGAAGATAAAACCCCTGCATCTACTAGAAATAGAATTGTATTATTTTCAAATTTCACAAGTTGCCTATTATATATGATTGAGAATTATCATGATGCAATAACCATCTATAGGTGGGCAGGCTATCCCTATTTATTTAAAATATTCACATGCAATGCAAAATGGACAAAAATTGAGAGTTTTATGTCTAAGAACCATTAACAAAAATCAGAGAACGGACTAGATATAGTCACAAGAATTTAAAAAAAAAAAACTCGATTAAATTTTACATTACTTCAAGATGGTGTTAGCTGACAATACTTCATTTATCATATATTATATTTATTTGTATTCTAAACTAGATAAATATGTGTAGATCTAATTTAAATTTATACTGTGTGCTCAGTTATCTATACTATTGAGTACCAAAATAGATGACTATCTTACGCACATATACTGTTTTTTTTTTTATATTATGATGACAAATATCCAACTTTGACATAAATAGTTAGAATGATATCTATAGAGATCCCATATGTTAAAAGAGATAAAATCGATTATGATGTGGTGAAGCAGTATATGGTTCATGTTTCATGTGAATTTATAAGTCTAAAAACAAGTTGTACGATTAATAACAAGTGTAGTAAAAATTTCTCAAAAACATTTTGTGGGGAGACGTCAATTGATGAAGATTGATTTACAGTATAAAGGAGAAGAAATAATCTTGATATGTATATTAATAAGAATTGTGTTAAATTAAACAACATATTTATTGTTCGTTACAACGTGTGTGACGACCCATAATTTCTACTCAAGTTTATTTATTTTATTTATTTATTATAAGGGTAATGTTCGCATTTTAATTGATTGAGCACTTGAAGTTGGACTTAGATCTGAGCCTTGAGAGCATGGCTTGGGTATTTAGTCCAAAGTGGAGTGGCAAGGCCCATAGATCTATGGGATAAATCCATAGTCAACCAAACCTATATAAGGGACACACGTCACACCTAGAAGAGTTTTAGCGAGTCTTCAAAGATTGGTAGGTATGTGGGAGAGAAGACTAGTAGATAGAGGATTGACTAGTAGCTTTCTTTGAAGAAAGAGTGCTGGAACTAAGATGAGCTTTTCTCATCATTGGATGGTATGATGGGCATGGGAGGCAAAGAAGAGTCTTCTAATTTAGTTTTCCTAGGAGCATACCAAATCTAGATATTGACACATGAGAGATTTGTTGGAAATGGAAGTGGGGAACAAAGGGATTTCGGTGGATGTCTTAACTGAACCTTGTATTTTCTCATGCAATTGCATCCAAATATAAATAAGTGTCAATTGAGAGATCTTGTAAGATGAAGTGACTTTGAGGTGATGAGTATTTAGTCAAAGAAAATCATCATTGGAGAGAAAAATTGGCTTAAGGAAGAGAGAAATGTTTCGGGTAGTGCTTGGCTTGGTGTAGCCGATCACCCCATTTTAGTCTTCCTAGGTTTTCCCTAAATCTAGGTGAGTTTGATAAGTTGGATTGTGTAAGAGTGGTTGAAACTTGTGTGTGTAATACTGTGTGATTGAGTGTTGATTGATGGAACAAGTGAGAGGGAAGGAAACCCTTGGAAAAGGGAGGTGGGTCTCGGATTGGGCAATGGATGGCTTGGCCGAGTATAACATGCCCATTTTCCAATTTTGATTCTAAAATCATGGTGAATGACTTGTAAAGTGATTGGTAAGTATGTGAGGTGTGATGTGAAAGAAGAAGAAGGGTTTTCACCCATGTTAGGCGCCGGCCATAGAAGAAAAATATAAGGAAGTTCCAAACTAAGTACAACCTAAACTAAGCATCATTGTGCACTAGTGATATGGGTCAATAAAAGGAGTCTTTCAACCCATCAAATGTCAATCCTAAATTAGGAGAATGAGTGCCTAGAACACCTAGAAGTCGTCATGGCCGAATGGTCTTATGCCTTGCTCTTGCATTTGTTTTGTTTCACTTTTACCCACACCACACCCACGACAACACTCTCTCTTTCCACTCTCACTTTGCTTTGTATTTTTTAATCACCCAAGCACAAAAATATCCTAAGTGTAATGGAATTTGAGCAATGTGTTCTTGAGTGGGAGCATACTTGAAGAGGTAAGTTAAACCCTAACCTATCTCATGTATAGAAACTTAGGTTAGATCACATACACACACCAATGTTTATATTCATAATATTTTCTCTTTAACTATATGATTGTAGTTTATTTTAATGGATTATTTTATATATTTTTTAGAGCTATTATATTCTACTTGGAATATTGTAAGTGCACATTTATCTTGACTTTAGTATTTCTTATATATATTTGAGTGAATGTGGTTGTATTGATTGTTAAATGCTTAGTGATGCTAGGATAGGTTTTCTTAAAAGAAATGCTTTGTTAATTTAGTTATAAATATATGCTTAGTTCATATGTTATTTTAAGCTTAAATTTATATTATGCTGGTGGATTTAGTCAATTTGATGTAAAGGAAAACAAAAAATATTGATATGGTATATAGTGATAAAAATGCATGCATGACTAAGATTAAACTTGTTGGATGTTTGGTGATGCTAGGTTAGATTACTTGTAGAAATGCTTTGCATACTTAATTAATAATCCACGCTTGGTTAATGTGTCATTTTCGGTTTAACATTTTATATTGGTGAATTTGGTTATTTTGTTGCAAATGATAAATGAAGCATGATTGATATGATAAATGATGATAAAATGCATGCATGCATGTTAAGATAAAGTTTGGAGTTGAAAAAGATTGACTTGGTGCATATATGGGTTTCGGATTTGAAGGTTTTTAGGGTTGAGTTTTTCAATGATCAAATATTCTTTCATGTGATGATTAAGCCTTGAATATTTGGAAAGATTAGAAGCATGAAAACTAGGAGGATCTAATAGCATGATTCTTTTCGGTTTTTCCTAGGAAGGATTAAGTATGCTATTTGGTTGGGGGAAGAAGTTATTAAAATATTAATCCTAAGGACTATAGGGTTTGGCCAAACCCTCTTAGTGATGCTAAAATGTTTAATTAATTTGATTAAGACTTGTTGGAATACATGGAGAAAGATGGAAGAAGAAAACCCTAGGTTGGTACCATAGGGAGTCTCGGCACAACCCTAGTGGTGAAGGCCGAGTACTTATCTTGGCCTATTAAGTCTATTTGTATATTTTTATGGAAATTGTTAATGAGATATGGAATGGTATAATTGTAAAGGATGCATAACAAAGTGTGTGCTTGAATTAATCTCATAATTCGCATGATAAGTACTAAGAGTTGCATGTCACATGCATGAAGTATGAAAATCATATTTTCAATGAAAAAGAAAAGAATTAAAATTCTTATAAGAGCTCCAAAGACTGGGATGGGGTGGTGTCTTAGTAAAACTCTTTATTCATTTAGGAGTGTTTAAAGTCGAGTGGAAACCCCTGGGTCGACGAAGTACAGTTGACGGATCATGTATGGCTCCAAATAGTGTCCGGAACATAGTCGCACTTAAAGCTAGTGGGTGCTCAAAGACGGTATTGGCTTTTACCTTTCCGTTATAAGCACAATGATGTAGTCGCTCGGTTTGAGTAGTCACCGAGTAATGAAAAATGGATAATGTAGTCGTCCTGACTTGAGTAGTCCGTGGGTGTTGCGGTAACGCGTAACGTAGTCACTTAAGTTTGAGTGGTCGTCGAGTGATACGGTAACTAGTGGAAAACACATTATACGCAAGGGAATCGTGAAGTGTCCAATAAGAAGTCATGGCAAGAACGACTTTTGAACCCAAAAAATGATATGAATATGTAAATGGCACCTTAGATAAGAAATGATGAACGGAACAAAAAAAATTTTACGAAAAAGGGTTTCTAAAGAATGAGTAAAAAAAAATTACATTATATGATGAACCATTTTTATGAAAAGTAAGTATATGTATCAAGATTGAAAGAAAGTCAAATTTTTGTGAAGGTCTTCATGAGCATATGCACTTGCTAAGTCATTACTCACATATGTATGACACATGTTCTATTTGTTATTCGCTTATATGTATGTTTACAATGATATTATTGAGATAGTTGTGTACTTACTGAGATTTCTCAAAATCTAATCCCTTTATATTTTCACTATCGTTCCTTGTTGGGGCGATAGAAGTGGTTGCAGGTGAAGATGACCTCAACAATTTTGACGCTCAGAGAGACTCCCCAAACCACTGAGGGTCTGGTGATCTCCCCACCTTTTGATGTGATGACCCATGTTTTGTACGACCAGTTTATATTAGACATGCGATGGAGGGTGCTCTATGAGGCCACTGGTCACCAATGCATCAGGTGTTGCCTTACTCTGGGGACCAACGGGTTTCTGTTGTTTGACTGCGTCTACACCTCAAAGGTGGGATGGGCCTCCTGCATGGTGGTCGGATGGGCCTGGGACAATTCCTGTTTGGTTCCGAGATTAAAGAGGTTAAGGATGAACTCTCGTTTTAGTGGATGATCATGTGGTCAGCGCACGAATATTGTCGCCTAATATTATTTTTAACATATTTTAATGGTTCCCAATATTGGAAAAGTATATATTTTGTGAAAACTGATACTTTTGGTTATATTTATTAATATGAAGTTATTTTGGGAGTTTTAAAATTGTTATACCATGTGACGTAAGGCAAATTTTAAATACTTGCCTAATTTTAGATTAACTTGACTTTTTCTGTTGCGAAAATTTTTATTCACTGCTTTTAATTAAAAATGTATGCTTGAACTTAAGTTATGAACGAGGGGTGGACTTCCCTGTGTTGTCATCCCCGACGTCTCAATTTACATCCGATCTCAAACGTAAGCGAGGATGCCGATAACATAGATTTATTGGTAAAATATCAAACACATCAATGTTGAATGGTGCAATCGTTCACGATCTATAAAGTATTTGTTCAAATATATCAATAAATAACTTGGCCGTGTGCCTATAATTCTAGAAGAAAATCTTAATATAGATGGTTTTATAGAGTCATATGTTACTAATATTAATGAGATTAAATCGTATTTAAATTGCATATATGTATATATAAGAAAACACGTTAGAGAATATTTCGATTTGACATTCATTGTTGTGAACCGGTAGTAGAGATTAGACTAAGTTTGCATCTTGAACATGAATAGTTAATCATATTTGAAGATGCAGATAACTTATATATTGTATTCAATTGAAGAAATAGTTTACAAACAAATTTTATTAAATGGATGAAAGTAAAGCTATATATGAGAAGCGAGAAATTTAACATATTTGAATTTTCTATCTAAATTGGTTTGAAATAATAGTGATAAGTTAAATGACCTCGATCTTTTGAAAAAATAAGAAATGACATGAAACTTTAAATCAACATGTTATATCTTTGGTTTACTTTATGATGATAAGAAATGATATGAAACTTAAATCATGTTTATAATTGACATATGGAAAGCAACTAGGTGAATTTTGTCACAGTATTAATTTTTTGAGAGGTTGCGGATCCTTATAAATTATGTATTCTAAATTTAGAATTATTATTTGCAAAAATTCTTCATCATTAAAGAAAAAAATTTCATTGTAAAAGCTTACATCTTGGTGAGATACAAATCAAAATCTATGCATTTTGTAAAATTAAATAATTGTTGGTAAGAAGTGGAAGATCTTTAACAGGAGTTTGAAAATATGCCATATCCAGATGTATTACTACTTGGGGGAAAACATTAACAAATTTGTACAAGAAGAGTTAGACTATAATAAAGTTGTGTTAAGGGAGAAACATAATATATTATTTTGTGAAATTAAATAATTGTTGGTAAGCAGTGGAAGATCTTTAACAAGAGTTTGAAAATATGTCACATCTAGATGTATTACTACTTGGGGGAAAACAATAACAAGTTTTTACAAGAAGAGTTAGACTATAATAAAGTTGTGTTAAGGGAGAAACATAATATATTATTTCTTAATATCAATGTTGAATAAGGAGAATATATGACTCTGTCATTGAATTTGTGAATGGTGAAAATTGGGGTTCCTTTTTTATATACAGACATGGTGGTACTAGAAAAACATATATTTGAAAAATGTTGATATTTCGATTACATTCAAAAGGAAAAATAGTACTTGCAGTTGCTTAATCCGAAATTACGACTCTATTATTGTCTGGTGGTTGAACTGCTCGTTCAAGACTTCAAATAGCAATTAATATGTCAAATAATTCAACTTGCACAATTAAACAGGATTAGCAACTCGAAGAAATAATGGTAAAAACAGTCTCATAATTTGTGATGAGACTCCTATGGCTTACTAAAATGGTTTGAACTTAAAGATCGTTCGTTGAGAGATATTTTATTATTTACTAATGTAAATAGTGTAGAAAAACCATTTGGAGGAAGACAGTTGTTCTCAGCGGTGATTTTGTCTAATATTATTAGATGTATCCAAAGATCAAAGAGAGCAAATATTTGAGATAACTATTAATAGATCTTCATTGTGAAGGAATTGTATAGTTTTTAAAATGACTCAAAATATGAGACTTGATCAAAATAATGAAGATATTGTTACAAGAGATTTTGCACATAGGATCTTAAGAATGGTTGACAGTGCCTTGAGTTGTGTTCAAAGTAAATGATTGATTGATATACCACCTAATTTAATTGTTCAATCTAACAATTATCATATCGTCGATATCGTAAATGCTATCTATCCAAATTTAAGAGATAAATGTAATAATTCAAGATACTTGAGGGAAAGAATAATTCTAGCACCTACAAATGATGTTGTCCAGGTGTCAATAACTATATGATAGACTAGTTCATTGATTTGGATAAACAAGTATTTCTTAATGCCAAATCGATATATAAAGTCAGATATAATATTACAGAACAACAAACAATGTTTAAAATAGAAATTTTTGATTTTAAATTTTTTTTGATATTCCAAATAATAGACTGAGATTGAAAGTAGGGATACTAATAATACTACTTTAAAATTTAAATCAGAGTAGTGGTCTTTGCAATGACACTCGACTTATAATTATTCAATTATCAAAATTGTTTGTTGAGACACAAATCATTATTGAAACGTACTTTGAAGAAAAAGTATATTTTCTTTGCATCATTTTATCGATTTCCAATTATATATTGCATTTTATATTGAAGAGAAGACAATATTTTTTTTTTAGGTATGTTTTACAATGACAATCAACAAAAGTCACAGTCAAACATTAAAATCTGTCAGACTTTTTCTTGAAAAATCAATTTATACGCTGCAATATATAGAGTAAACTATACACTGCAATATATAGAGTAAAGAGAAAAAAAATGATTAAAAATTCTGATCACAAAAAAGCCTACGATGGTCATTTATGTACAAAAATTATTGTGTATAACGAAATATTCAACAATCTCTCAAAATATATTTAATTGTCATTTATTTTTCAGTTATATTTGTTAGTTATGTTATCTTTATATATTTTGTACTTGTTGTATATAATAATTTACATTCTTTCTAACATGTTTTAATTTAAAAAATTGTTAAGTACAAATGAATAAGATAAGTACGGAATGCACACCTTTAAATAAATTATAATAAATTATCAATTGAAAAAGAATCATACATTATTGAAAGTAAAATATTATACATGTGGGATACAACAAATATAGCAACAACTTGAGCTTTTTAGCCTTGACTTGATACTAAAAGATTTTAATGTAAGTTATTTTTAAATATTTTATCATAATTAACTTTTACATTTATTTATGCCCTACTTAGTTTTAGATAATATATATTTTCATTTCTATTTTAAAGGAGACTCTAATTCATACAAGTATAAAAAAAAGTTTGGTTCAACAATTTCGACCATTGTTGAATGAAGGGTTTATATTTGTAATAAAAATTTTGTTGTAGAAGAATGTAAATGGAAGTATCGTCGAGTGGCTACAAACTATAAAATTTCTTCTTTTCACATCAACAACTTTGGTTTTTAAGCTTAATGGAATAAGTAAACTAGCACCTAAATTTCAATTTGATTTTGCAAATTACAAAACTAAAGCGCAACGTTACATGACCCACATACTTGACTAATAAGTATTCTATTTTTTATAAAGTAAAATCTTATCATCTCATATATTACATTTAAGTTGAAATATTATTTTCACACAAAAAAATATTATCATCTCATATATAAGGTTTAGACTAAAATTTATTTAAATTTAAATATTATGTTATGTCTTTAGAGCATTATTAGATGTAACTGAAAGATTAGAATCTGTTGAAACTATAAAGTAGAGAAATTTAAAGAGTCATCCTATCATGCTAAGGACAATTCATTATTATTACAAAAGTAAGTATAATTTATTTAATATTAAATCATACATAATTTAATTTACTGTTTACTAATATTAGATATATAAATACCTAATTCAAACATGTTAAATTTTAGAAATAAATATATACAAACAACTTTATAGGGGTCTATTACAATGCAAATTAATGATGATTGTTATAAAAATAACTTAGAACCATATGTGGTGGTAGTTACCTCAATAATAGTCAAGACATTTAGTCTAATAGCCCAATTTTTTAAGATAAAATATTCTCTTGAGAATTTATTTTAAGGGACTTAATGGAAATATTTTTCATGAAAATAAGATTTGAGGTTTAGATGCATTCTAAGATAAATTTTAGATTGACCTTTGAGATTTGTGAGAAGGTATCAACTAGAGAAATTCTATTTGGACCTAGAAAGAAGTAAATTTTTGAAATTTGAGGAAGAAATTCAAGAGGAAGTGATAGAACAAAACATCAAACACTTGGTGTGCCAAAACGAGTTCTCGGGCTGGTTCGTCGAGTTTTGGTGTAATAATCATAAATCATTCGTATGGAATCCAAATGAATTAATTCTAATTAGTATGTAACCTTAAGAGGCATATCTAAAACTTTCATGTTTTGAGTTTTTGAAGATAATGATCGGATAAAGGACTAAATCTGGTGTGAAGTGGACGGACAGGAATGGAAGTCAACTAGTAACCGACTTAAATGAGTTGGCTTATGTTCAGCTATGTAATGAAAATTATGATTGGCTATCAAATTTTTTGAAGTCTTGACATGTGTGGAAATATGTGACAAGTTGATAAAAATTCATCTAGAAGTCTTGGTGAGTAAGAAAACAAAGGAAAACAAATGGAAAATTCGGATTGGGTGTTCTCGAGTAAGTTTTGACGTGTTTTGGTTAAATAATCATATCTCTCTCATATTATTTCATAATAAAGTGATTCAAAATCCTATGAATCACTAAGAGTATTATCTAAAACTTTTATGTTTTGAGTTTTCAGATAATCAAAGTCGATCAATGGGTTATTTGGGATGGAATTGGACTGATCTGTGTTGAGCGTAAACTGAAGCCTGAAAATAAATCAAACCATCGACCTACTTTAGGAGCCTCAATTTGATTGATTCTCTACATTTTTATCTTATAGAAATGTGTAAAAAGGTTTGTTCTTGGTGGTGGAATAGTCTCTAGAAGAAAAATTTGTATATAACCATGGAAGAAGTGGGAGCAAATCTGATTGAAAGACAACCAACTAAACCAGCCAAGTTGCCCCCCCATTCTCAACCAATAATCAACCAAGCCTTAAGGGAAATCTTCTAAGATATTCTAAGAGTGTCTAGGAAGGCTGAAATATGTGACAAAAGGTGGGGGAGATGATCTAAAAATGTGGGAGCCAGATTAAGGCCAAGTGGCCAGTTTAAGCATATCCTAGATATGCTAGGATTTGTTCCATTTTTTTTTTACCTATGTGTTGTAATAATTTAAACCATGATCTAGATTATTTTAGAGGAGAATTAAGTTCAGCCATGGGATGAAAATTTCAAAAAATCATTAAAGGTTTAGGAGTGATCATGAGGCCATACACCTGGGGGGGGGGGGGGGTTGGGGGACAACTCACCCCATTCAGCTAAGGCATTGCTGAAATGCCCTTCACCCTTCTCAAGCCTCCAACGCCTCCTCATCCCTATAAATAGGTATACAAGCTTCTCCTCACTTCCTTTTAGAGATATCATTCAGCCACCTTGAGAGAAAACCAAGAAAAATACCCAAAATTCCACTCACAATACACATACCTCAAAAGGAAGCTAAGTAGGAGCCTTTGAGAGAAAGTAAGTGCAAGATCCATTCAAAACTACTAATTTAGTTTTGGAAAAATTTTTAAGTGTACTACTTAACATAATCTTGGTGTGATATAAGTGGGTTAAATTTTAGATTTAGTTTGATACCTACTTGATGCTTGTTTAAATCCATGTATTACTTATGAAGTAGCTTGAATGTTCTTGAATTATGGAGTGGTTTTTGTTGTGAAAAAATACTAGGAAAAATTTTAAAACCTTATGCATATGTTTTATGATCATATAATAAGAGGAATTTCTGAAAATATGAGGTCTTGATTTGGAAAAAAATGATAGAACAACCCTAGTAAGTTTTGGACTTCAAAGGAGTTAAGTAGACAAATTTAACATCTTTTAATAAAATGGTCATAACTTGTTAGTGTGATGTCGAAATTGATTGATTTAAAATGATATGAAAATCTAAGATATAGATCTACAACTTTTAGGTTTTAGGTTTTAAGAGATAAGAACCCTATGAAGGAAGAAACCGGAATTAACTCACAAAATAGAGTATGTAAACTTTAAAAAAAAAGATGTTTTCTTTCCATTTAAAACTTCTAGTGAATTAATTGAATAATATTTTCAACAAGTATAATAAGTTTAAGAATCTTAATATATTAGGAGGATATTTTTAAGAATTATTATCATAAAAAGATAAAATATGTTGAACCCAAGGTTTCAAGTTTCATGTAAATCTACAAATGGATTTTGATGATAACAAATGAATCCAAAAAATAAAGGAGTCTCAAGCTCAAGTTGTCCACACAATATAATCAAGCACATCAGGAAGTAAGCATGAGCAAGAAGGGAACAAGTTCACATTAAAATCATAGAGTAATGTTGTAAATCTCTTAAAAATTCAAAATTAGGATTAAGGCTCAAAATTAATATTTTATCATAAATCATTAAAATACATTTTCTACATATGCATGAATATTTTGAAAATTAAATTTGAAAATTTTGAAAGATGATTGATTGTCATCTTTCACATGTGCATGACATGATTAAAGGTTTGAACTTTGAAAATATTAAGATGATTGATTGTCATCTTTCACATGTGCATGTTTTATTTGAATATTTTCAAAAGTGGTGAATGCTTTTCTTGACTTATGCAAAAGGTAGATGTTTTTATTTGAAAATTTTGAAAATTAAAGTGTGCTCCTTTTGTCATATGCAAAAAGTAAAAGATTATGTTTGAAATTTTTGAAAAGTAAAGTATGCTCCTTTTGTCACATGCAAAAAGTAAAAATATTAGATTTGAAATTTTTGAAAAGTGAATGATGATGTTTTTGACATGAGAATCTTTTCAAATTTGAAATTGAAAACTCATTTGCCTATAAATAGCTCACTTGAGTTTTGCAAAAATCATAACAAGAGCTTACACATCTATTGCTAAGTTTTGCATCATTTTTTCAAAACTCTCATTCTCTCTTTTCTAAAGTTTTGAGCCTTAATTCTTGTTCTTATTGAGAGAGATATAGGTTGCGCTGTATTGTTTCTATCTCACTCATTGAGGAGTGTACTTTGATAGTCTACCTACTATCAACTCTTGTATTTGTAAAAGGGTGTGTATAACCCTTGTGTGTGTAGAAGGTGTTCTACACGGGGAATAGTTAAATCACCAAGTGTGAGGTGATTGGAAGTGTAGAAGGTGTTCTACATGGGGAATAGTTAAATCACCAAGTGTAAGGTGATTGGAAGTGTAGAGGGTGTTCTACACGGATTCTTTGGAGCGGTGCTGCTCAAAGGTGTAATAGGTTTCTATCTCCACCTAAAGGAGATTGAATAGTGGATTTGGGAATCCTCAAGAGGTAGCTTGAGGCGAGAACGTAGGCAGTGGGGCCGAACCTCGTTAACATACTGAGTTTGCTTCTCTCTTACTCTTACTATTTATATTTATTGTTGTTTCATATTTTGTTTATATTTTATATTATATATTTGATTTATAATTGTTATTTTTTTAAATACAACTCAATTCACCCCCCCTCTTGTGTTAGTCATCTGGGCAACAAAATAAAATAAAAATAAAATTTTATATATAAGAATAGTTCAAGAAACACTTAAAAATATTGAAGTTATGAAACTATGCAAACTTGTGGGCTTGAGTTGATTGTGTTAAAAAGAATAAATAATTAAGAATATTTTCATGAAAATTCGGCCAGCCCTTGATTAAATAAAAATTTAATATTTTATTTAATTTCATACGTATTATTTGTTAAGGTTGACATTATGAATTTAAGCGACATATGTGCATGTAGGTTTTGTGTTATGCTTTTCTATGTCATATGCTTTATAAAAACATGAAATATGCATGTCATTAGTCTAAGTTTGCATGTATATTGCATTTTATTACATACGTGTCATCATAAGTCATGACATCCATTTTTAAAAAAAAGTTCATATTACATGTCGTAATGTAAGTGTTGTTTTACAAATCATGAAGAATATTTAAGAAATAAGAAAAGAAAACTTTATAGTAGCATGGCCCAACCACGGGTAATAATAGTGGCATGGGCCAACCACGGGTAATAATAGTGGATATAAATAAAAAATTATAAGAACAAAAATCTTAAGATAAGAATGAAAAGTCTATGTATGAAATAAATTTGTCAGTGTAAGTCCACATAAGAAATAAGTCTAAGTCACTCATGAGTCACATGAAGCACACTCCGGTTGTCTGGCCTGTATATAATTATTTTATGATATCTGTGCTTTTATTAAATTACATGTGTATATACTGAGATTTCTTTGGAAATTTCATTCTTGTATGTTTCTTTTCTTTTGAAAATTAATTTTACTGCAGGGTTGGATAACAGTCATGAGCTAAGTTCCAGTTGCTCGAGAGATCCGGAGAAATCCTGAGGGATTCCCGGAGTACTCTCTCTCTGTAAGTGTTTGACCAATTAGTAGTAGTAAAGACCAACTTGGCATGAAGAAAGGGTTTTTTAAAGTGAAAAAGGAGTTTAGGCCGTCCTAAATTGAAATTTTAATAAGTTTGTAGATGCATTGACAGAGAAAACTAACTGAGTTATGCATGTAAAGATATAATGATATTTTTAAGAATGAATAATGTGGATATTGTGGTTTTATTTCACATTGTGATCATTAAAAAAATTTTATTCAGAATTTTTTCGCTACGATTTTCATTAAATTTCAATAAGTACGAGGGTGAGTAGTCTAGCGTTACTTATCCTGACACTTCAATTTACGTTGAATTATAGATATAAATTAATTATGGACTTAAATTGGGAGCGTCACATTTAGAGACAACATTTACATTATTGAAATAAAAAATCATTATTAAAAACAAGTATTACTGTTGTATATGTACTTAAAATAATATTTCTTTTTCAGGCAAATTTAGTCTATCATCAACAAATACGATAAAGTTGTACATAAACGTTAAGATTCCTAACATATCAAGTATCTGAAAAAAGTAATAATAACATTTATTATGTTTATTCTCTAAATATTTAACCATCATCTTCTTATTTATATTTATTAAATTATTTTGATTGAATTAGGTTCAGGATGTCTTACACAGGGAGGTCATAACCATGAAACAAAAGCAATAGGTGATATCTAATATAGAACTTGCATTCTACAATAGGAAAACAATTGCTAAAATTAAAAATTCTAATGGATTGCAGAGACATCTTGATTTTATGTTTTTAATTTAATATAATATACTATTATTTAACTTTATACACTTTTTTATATAACAAATAATAATTTAATATTATAGGAATTACTAGTCACGTGCTTATGGAAAATTGTAAAGATAGACAATAAATGTGGATGGTATTAAACTTCATACCTTATATGCAAAACAAAAGTTAAAAATTTTTGAAAGATCTTCTTGGTACGAACGATGTAAGACAGAACCAAAACTTATTGTACTAAAATAATTTTATAAAAAAAAAAAACATTTTATATGTGCATCTGCATAGACACACATGGACACCTATATCTTAATTTAATATGTAGTTTATTTACTAAGTGTTTTGGTATTTAGGTATCGGATAAATATATAACTTATTCATGATTCAGGATCAATGCTGTGGGTGATATTTGACAAAGTTTGAGAAAATTTTATATAAAACTGCAAAAAGAATTTACAAAAAAATAAAGATCAAGTAACAAAATAGTAAATATAATACTTTTAAACTGAATATTAGTATAGAAAGTACAATGAGTACATTAAATATTAAATATAGTATTATTATAACATATATCTTTGTATTTGTGTAAGACCATAACGATGATGGATTACCAAATGATTTACAATAAATTGTTAACAAAAAATTCATCTTCCTACTCCGACTTGATGAGTACAACTTGAAATATGAACGTGAAAACTAAACAATTTTGTGAATATTTGATCTCAAATTTATAAAATTAAAGCCAATTAAAAATGTAATAATAAATTACACAATTTTGCATTTAATCATATTTTCTATCAGATTTTATATTTCTAATGGTTTTATTTTTAGTTGTTCAATCAATTCGTTAGGGATGTTGACCAATAGATTGTCATACTATACTAGATGTGAAACATAATGATTAAAATGTTTTATAGATCATAAATATTTATTAATGATATTAATTTTATGTCAGGAACTACTATAGACATCGTTCTCGACATCAACTTACATACAAAGGAAAAGAATCATAAATATCAGGCTTCATCTAAGAGGAGAAAATACAGAAAAAAAAATAATAGATTGATATAATATTTTCAAATATTTTTCTTATTGTAAAATATAAATATACAAGTGTGTCTCATACTATTTGTATCTATTTTACATTGTTTTAAATTGGCCATTCATATATATATATATATATATATATATATATATTACATTTTCTATTAGGATATATATTACATTTTTAATATTGTAAATTGACTTTTTTATATATGCATGCTCCATTTTATATATATATTTGATATACATTTTTTTAATAGTTGTGATAATGATTATGTATAATGAACATTTAAACATAGATCTATAAAATCCAACATAAATAATGGTCTATGTATTGTGCAGCTTATTGGTTTGTTCCTTTAAAGCCAAACTTTGAAAATTGTCAAAAATCAATATAATGCAAGTGTTAACCTTTTTTTTTTTTTGTAATTTTAATAGTGCAATGCCTCAATTTGAATAGTTTGGATTGTCAAATGTAAAACCAGAGCGTAAAATTTGCTTAGCCTTTATTAATTTATTTTATTTTGGTTTTAAAATGTTGGGCATGTAAAAAATTGTGTTTATGATTTCAAAATCATAAAGCTCATTTAAACTATCATAAGGATTTTGTTGTGCTAATTTACCCCTTGAAATTTATAAAGAAAGTAAAAAATGCATCATTGATTTTAATTTAAATATCAAATTAAATTTTTATAAAAAAAAAATGGATGATAATTCAATAATACAAAGCACGACTCTTCCTGAAGAAATATTAATATTTTGGAAGAAATCCTCAATTTCTTGCTTGTTTACTTACAAAAAAAATATGTGTATGCCTTCCAAAAAGAATAATGTTTACATTAGTTTGTGAAAGTTCATGATGTACCTGCGTATATGGGACAAATAAATTAAAAAGTTGTCTCTATCATTTACTATATGTTACGGTTGCATGATTAATGCATGTACATGATTTAATTAATTATTTGTCCCTGCAAGTTGTAAGCTGGAAAGATGGATCACCATGAAAAGGGTAGAGGTTTGAAGTAATTGTTTCAAGGGAATTGAAACCCTCCTCCGTTAGCCTCTGTTGAACTTGCTTTTGGGGGACTGATGGCAACCCAAAGCAAAGAAAGTGTGATTGCAATGAGACCAGACCAAACAAACACAATCGTTGGTGTCTTCCCTCTCCTCCCCATCAAACCTTTGGCAAATGGATATAGATGAGCCAACACCCAAAAGCTAAAGAATGCTCCACCAACGAACTTGCTCCATTGAGGAACTGTACTATAGATAGTCCTCGAAAATGCAATGGCCATGGCAATTATATTTACCATTGCAATAACAATTGGTGGGATCATCAACGAAGTCCATTTCACAAGGTACAAGTCTGCAAAGATGTCATCAACGTCTTCTCCTGCTGATTTTGAAGTCAAAGTGAAGGATATTTCAATCCCAGCAATCACTTTCAATAGCCCTTGCACCACAGCAGCCAAGTGTGCACTAGTTCCAGAAATGAGCCAAAATTGTTCATTCCTCCACCACTCTTCCAATCCTATACCAGCCCATTTCACCTCCAAGATGGCTAACGAAATGAGGCAAATTGTTATTATTAGTAGGTAGACCAAGAATGCCACACTTAGAGTTTGCACGATGAAGTTTCCAGAGATTAGAGAGAGTGCAGGGAGGAAGCAATAGACAATAAGGAATATAGAGGTGAAGGGATAAATGCCAACGTTAAGATATGCTATACGTTGGAGAAACAGTAGGCGCCTTGAAGCCAACAAGGGATTATTCCTAGAAAAGAATATCTCAACGGAGCCTGTAGCCCAACGTAGCACCTGATGGAGTCTATCTGTGAGGTTGATTGGGGCTGACCCACGAAATGCATCACGCTTGGTGATACAATAGATTGAGTGCCACCCACGGTTGTGCATTCGGTAGCCTGTCAAAACATCTTCTGTGACTGAACCGTAAATCCAACCTACTCGATCACCCCATTCAGTTTTATCCTCGTACCAACAAGAAATAACAGAGACAGCTTCAGCAACAGTTGTGGCATCAAGGGGATCGCGTGGTGCCCTTAGAATACCAGGAGGCCGACCATACTTGACTGCAGAATGATCAGCCAGAGGGCGGCCTTGGTATTCAGCTATAGGTATGGATTCAGATAGCATTATAGAATTTCCAAAACGCTTGGGTAGTCTATTCACATCAAGATCAGGATCAAAGTCATTAGCCTTTAAGGTGTGCATCTCAGAGTCAGTGCTTTGCAAAATCTGATCGGTTTTTGGTGGGTCGAAACCATACAAAGCAAACCGCCTAAACATGCAACCTGTTCCCACATAAACTGGGCCCTGCATAGTAGTCATTCAAGGTTGCATAAATCCAGAACTTCTAAAAAAAGTAGTAGTAGAAATTACTTCTATCCAATATGCAAAATAAAAATAAAAATACCTGCACTCCGTCAAGGGCGCGCATGTTTCCGTCAAAGAACACAGTATTGTGGTTGGCATACCGATCAGAAGGATCAATGCCTTCAAATCTTTGTGGGAATTGGATGTAACAAATGTTCTCACCTCCGCGATCCATCATAAAGCACATTCCTTCACGAATAGCTCTACAATTGTAGATGTAGTGGTCACAGTCAAGATTGAGAATGAATGGGCCATTGGAGAGGACGGCAGAAGCTCGCACAAGGGCATTCATGGCACCGGCTTTCTTATTGTGATCATAGCCTGGTCGTTTCTCACGTGAAACATATACAAACATGGGAAGACGTATGTCCACATCGGACAAGTCTATGATCCTTTCATCCACCTCTCCCATTAGTGGATCACAACTAGGGGGCTTCAACATCACCTGTGCAAATCAATAATGGCTAACTACTTATAACATATAAATTTGAAATCATAGTCCCTCATATACACATTAATCATTAAAAAAAAAGCTAATTATTGGTTTAAATCTCCTCATATCTCTTACTAATTCATTTACAAAAGTTAATGATTTGGCACTTATTTGCTCTGTCATGACTAATTACAAATAGAAGAATGTTAAATATTCAACATGTCATTTTAGCATGAATATTAAAAATTAAAAATCAAACGTATAAATTTGTAAAATTAAAGATAAATAAATAATTATTTAATTGAGATAATTCAATTTAATAATTAAGAATAAAAACTATAAAAGAGACTAAACAAATAAAAAGAAATATTGATAAGCTAAAAACATAATTTTATAAAAAATTTAGTTTGTAAATTTTAGTTAGTTTAATTTTTTTTGAAGTTTTATTTCATTTTAACATTATGTGTTAGTTTGAACAAACGTCAAACCTAAGGACCTATATAATGATTTTTCCTAAAATAAGCTAACATTGATTGAGAACTATTAAGTTTGCAAAGAAAATATACAAAAAGCTACCTTATAAACTAACATGGAATTCCTCGGACAATATTCAATGCTAAACAATGTTGTGAAACCCACTTTGCATATATGTTCAACTCTCCCTCACTCTAGGCTCTAAGATTCTAATAACAACTCTAAAAAAACCAAATATTTGTGATTTACATTAGGTAGACTTTATAATAAATAGATCTTTATAGTTTAACATATATAAAAAATTAAGGACTTAGGCCAATTTTTAGGAGTTTTTTGTAACTTTTTTTATAGTTAAAACATTTCACAAAATGAAATAACACGTATATACATGAATTATCGAACAAACAAAGTTTTTATCTATGTAAGCCAATTAGTTTATACCTGAAGAATTCCTGCATGGTCACCTTTGACATGTTCACTGGCAGGCATAGTCCAAGTACCGGGCCAATGGGTACCATCAGCCATCCATGTGGCTTTTTGGACCTTCATTGCCTCCAAAGGGTCTGCTCCGCTTTCCCTCATGTGCTTCAACATTTTCATTTCTTCCCTCGCATTGAATGCTTCTGATCTCCTCCTAATTGAGTCCGGAAGCCCATTTATCCTTACTTTGAACTCGTCAAACTCTCTCTTCACCTTCCTCCTATCCTTCACAAAATCCAACCTGCTTTTGTTCTTGGTTGGGTCAACTTTTAAGCTGAAATAAGTCTCAGGATTTCTTGGCTCAATATTATGTTTCCGACAAAATGGAACCCATAAGTCAGCAAAGCTTGCAGCCTCAGCCATGGCCTCAAAGGTAAGGAGGGCGCCACCATCATCAGAAACGTAACATGCAATCTTTTCCACTGGGTAATCAACGGCTAGAATTGAAAGGATGGTACAGGCAGTGACAAGTGGCGGTTCTTTCTCAGGATCAGCCGTGGACACAAATAGATCAACACCAGGAAGGTCAGAGCGACCAGTGGGATTGGCGGGTGATGGCATATCAAACTTATCGTGAAGGACTTGAAGATCTGTGCATCGATTGATGGGGCAAAGTTTAGGGATCTGATCTAGGACCCATGAGAAGGCAAACCACACCTCACACACCACTGACATCAACCACAACCATACTGCATCTTCATTTGGATGTGTCAGTCTCCAATGCAAAAAGAAACATAGAACCACTAGACGGACAAGGACTAGTAACCTGCATGTAGCATGATGTCAATTGTTCTACTAGAGTAATTGCATGCATGTAGAAAAAGTACGTGATGTATTTGTAAGAAGATCAACAAATTTCAAACTAAAAGTTAACTTGAAAATGTTATTGTATTAATTAACCTGTAAGGACTGATAATAGCGGCTGGAATTGGCATTTTTCGACTTAAGGGCTTCCAAGGTTTATCCATTGATTCCATCATACCCCCCTTGAACCCATCATCATCTTCATCATCGTAGATTTCATCTTGGGGCCAGTAGGCATTTCCAACGCCATAGGTGCCTTTTGTCTCAAACAACCACCTGTTGTGATCAAATTCTCCAGTTTGGTTCCTTTTCATCATAGACATATTTTTGGGGTCCCTTTTTGTGCCATTTGGGGCTGGCAATGGCAATGCTCCACTGGAGAAATCTTGTGGATCGTCTTGATCATAATCTTCGGCTTTGTATGGCTCCTTGCAACCTGGGCATAAACCACTTCCTTTTTGGGCATCCATGAAGCAATCTCTACAAATCTTAAACCTAAACAATACATTTAAACTTGTTTTAGAAATCTTATTCCTTGCTAGTTTACACAATCATCTATATATTCTCAGCATGCATATAATTCAGTTGCAAAACAAATTAGTGAGATTAATTATTGGTCGGCAATGTGTTGTATAAAAAAGAATAGCACACACCTACAATCACAAGGGATCACATCGGCTCCTCTCTCATCTTTCATCACCTTGCCGTCACATGCTGGCATAGAACAGGCAGAGCCCTTGGCTCCAGCCATCTGAGGATGACTTACCTCCGACTCGATCACTTTGTCCATGAGATGTGCACGAGTTACGCTATTGAATCCTCCTGTGAAAAGAGAATTCGAAACATACTGCTCTTCAGCCTTGGCGGCCACCGATGTATCCATGGGTTGATTGTCTGGCGTTGGTGGCATGTGTACTGTGTAATTCATGTAGTCCCCAGATAATTCTCCTGACATATCAAGATCTTCTCTCGACAGACTAACATATCGCCCACTTGAAGTTCGTCTTGCGAATTTAACAGTTTGCCCATTGGAATTACGACTTCCTTGAGAACTATCAGACGTACCTCTTGCGCTGCGCATGTTCTTCTTTGATGGTTGGCTGGATAAGGATGCCATTATCTTCTACTATACCAATTCAATATTCTTTTTCACTTTTATTTGGCAATGTTTCCCTTTCTTTCTAGTCTCTTTCCTGATAAATAATGATGCTTAATTATGACACAAGCCTATAAATCATCGAAATCTGTAGAAAATATAGAAGGCTCCTTATTGTTAGAGAGAACACTCCATTTTGCAAAAGGAAAAACCATGTCGTACTAGCATTTGAGGAAGAATAAGTTCTCCTCTACCAATAAAATTGTATTGCATTTCAATGACTGAAAATTTTGAAGCGAAGCAGAATATCATGTGTTAAAACAAATTACAACTGAATCCTCCTATGTGCAGTAAGAAGGTAATATGATTCATGGACTATCTTCAGCACCAAGGTGGTAAAACAAATGTTGGGTGCGTTAGGAGTTTTGGTTAGGGAGAGAGAGAGAGAGAGAGAGAGAGAGAGAGAGTTGTGGGAACATAGAAGAAGAATGAGGTATAAATTCATGGAGAGAGACCGAGTCATTCTATGCTATTTTTAAGGTGATTCTCAACGGGTTTTAAGGTGTGTGTTTGTGGAGGGAGTAAAGGAGTTTATAGATCCTTCCACGTCCTCATTCCTTGGCTAAGGCAGCCTACCACTAACAAACATTCCAATGCTAATTAGTCAAAATTCTCGACAGAAATCATTATTAGATCTTCGAGAATCAAGATATTGTCATAACAATTATTTTATACCTATAACAACATGCAATTTAATTCTTTTCTGTGTTGTTACATATAACACAAAAGGCATCACCCAATTTCTCATTTCCTAGAGCTAAGGAGGTATTGGGTGAGATATCCTATTTTACATCCGCAAATGAGGAGCTAACACATATGATTTGCATCAAAGTAAATAATACGTCCACATGTAGAGAATCATGTTATTTTCTTTTATGATACTAGCTCAATCTCTTTCCCTCCTCTCTCTCTCTCTCTCTCTCTCTCTCTCTCTCTCTCTCTCTCTCTCTCCTCCTCCTCCCCCCACCTTATGTCATGCTCGCCCACGTCTCTCTCTTCTTTGAATTACATCTCTCTCTCTCTCTATCTCCTTTGATTGGCCTGTCTTAACCAGACTAATGAACCATCTGCCAAAAAAACAAAACCACATGACAACCCTTGATAAAAAAAAAAAAAAAAGCACAATATAGCTAAATAAGAACTCCAAATTGATAATGATAATTACAAAACTCTGCTACTTCTAAGGTTTAGCATAATTTGAGCAGGTTGATTCAGGCACAAATAATTAAATAATGAAATTATAAAAGTATAAAATTAAAAATAAAAGAACACTCTCAAAACACTATTTTTCTATTTTTTTGATATGTGGATTTTCTTCATATACTAAATTTGAGAATGCTCAGACTACTAGCATTATATGGGCTTGCTTCTCTATCTCTGATTCCTTTGTTGATATCTTGGAGCTGGAAATATACATATGAGTTCATTTGCAGAATCTTCAAACCAAACGTGAACCTACGTCCTATTAGTACCAATAATAGCTAAAATGCTGCATGGCTAAAAATATCCAGATATCCCACTTTTCCACTAGACAAGCCGAAAACCAATCCATATATTTGAACAACATGTATTGGAAAAAAAGGAAAAATGGAAAGAGAGAAATAAGACATGAGAGTCGGGTTGTACAGATGGTCGGACAATAAAAAAATGTAAGAGGGGATAGGAAGAGGGAAGCGGAGATGGGACGTAGGGAGAAAGGAAAATTTCACTAACTAGCATATACGATAATATACATAAATCCCATGTGTTAATATTCTATTGGCATGTGTAGAGGAGGAAAAAATACACGACCAGTTTGAAGCTTTTCCCTAAGGCTAAAGTGACATTCTATTATTCAATAAGAAAAAACTAGAGAGAATTTTATTAAATTGGTGAATTGGGAACAATGTAGCTGAAAACCTATATTTGATTGTAAATTTAGTGGTTGAACAAGGTAAAGAGCTAAAAAATTACATAAATTAATCAATATCAACCCCAAATATGATGAACATTAATTAGCTCCAAACTTTGTTGATCATTCATTTTTAACACAAAAATATGGTAAGTAATTTATACAGTCCTATATTGTAAAAGCCCCACACATTCTCTTTGAGAAGAGTAGTGTACAAATCTGAGACCCATATGAAAAGATCTACCTTTTCATGATAGGTCTCACTTTTTTTCAAGGGTTGCGAGGAACTTACATACCCTAACATTATATCTAGCACTGACGCATCTACCCATATTGAATATTGTATCATTGAAAGAACTTTGTTGACTTTACTAAGAATGAGAAAGGATATATATATATAATGGATTTCTACTAATTACGAAAACTTCATTAATTTTTTCTTTAGTTCGGAATATTATGTTTGATTCATCAATGCTGATCTTTACATACGATGATATTCTTTGTGCTATCCTAGATAAACCTAAATATAAATACAACTTTTTACAAAAGAGCTCGACCGATGGGAGATGGTGTATGCACTTTTCTATGCATGCGCGTTTATCAATAAAAAATGATATATGCAATCGTAAGTACGTAAATATGACACAATTATTTAAAAAAAATGAATCAATACAAGAACTACATGAAAATAATTAATTTTTTAATAGTAGATTTCATTTTTTTTAAAGCGATTGCACGGCGTTACACACTGCACAACTATATATAGCGTTATTCTTTATTAATAATTATTTATCAATTAGCCTTTGAAACCCGATGAATAAAAATTAGTTAATCACAATGAACCTTGCAGATTGCCTCAAAATGATCCAGATTTTAATTTATAGCATGAGGTAAAATTCGATCGGGGTCACTGTTTTACTCATGCGTATTTTTTTTTACACATTTATAGCATGAGGAAAATAATTTTGATAATAATCCTAATAATGTGATTACTTTATATTTAATTCCACCCACTTTGTTTTAAAACATAAAAACAAGATAAAAATTTGATTCTATTCCTTTCCCATCTATTTATTAGAGTGATCGAATCTCATTCCATCCATTCATTTTGAGTAATATTACAAATAATTATAAATTTTGTGCAGTTGTTTTGAAAAAAAAAATTAACTTATTAATAAAAAAATTAATTTTTCTCGTCTAGATTATATAATTATTCACTTTTTTAAAATGATTATACGATATTTACGCACTCATAACTAAAAATATTGTTTCTTCTCATTTTTATTTCTTTAATTTCTATTCACTTGTGAACTCTGAAACAAAGCCCGTGCAAATGAAGCTAAGAGATTATGGAGAAATTTCTGGGACTTAAAGTTGTCTAACAAAGTTAAGAATTTTGGATAGGGGGAGTGTAAAGATAGCTTTCCTACAAGATAAATTTATTGAGGAAATGAATTATACCTTCAGTTGTTTGGATCATTGTAAGTTGTTTGTGAAGATGGTTACCATTCTCTTTAAGCTGTCCAAGTTTGGGCTATCGATATCCGATGTCTTCAACTTTTATCTTATTTAAAGCAGGTTGGGCAATTTTGAGAGCTGGTATGGTTTTTGTTGAAGTTTGATCCAAGTTAGGAACCTTAAGATGTTCCAGAATTCTGAATGCCTTCTTTTAGAAGAAATTGATAATTGTCTTGTGTACATTGAGAGTTATCTTAACTTAGCAAATGGTGGTAAGTAAAGAAAAGTTGCTCTCTTGGAAAGCCCTCCTCAAGGTATGGTGAACCTTAATTTTGATGGTGCGTTGTTTCGATCTTCTGGGTCGGTTGGTATTAGAGTCATCTTACGGGATAATTATGAAAATATTTTAATAGCTTCAAGTCGTAAGGAACATGGTATTTTTGAAGTTGATGATATTGAAACTCTAGCATCTTTAAGGGGTCAACAATTAATTTTGTATTTGTCTAGATTTTATTTATTCTAGAGTTATGATAGATGCTGCCTTGTAATTGTACTGCGTTGGATTATGTATTTTTGTCTTCTTTATGAATGCAGGTTTAAGCGGACGAGAAGGCACTATAGATAAAACTGATTATATAAAGTAAACTTACAAATTGATATAATTTTAAGAAATTTATTTAACAACGAACCACTTGAGAGCAGAAGGCATGGCTCCTCCAAAAGTTTGGGACAAAAATAGATATTGTGTTTTATGGTTTAATAAGATGATGTTAATTTCATTTTGTATTGATTCTTTTTCTAAAAAAAAATTTAGTTTCTTTATAAAATTATTTAAAAATAAAATATATTTGACATCAAATAAAATTATCTAATAATATGATGACATTTTTTTACTATAGATTTAAAAAAAATTGATGGTTTCTAACTTACATATAATATACTTTTTTAATATGGGGGAGTGTTAGGGAACCCGCTCTTGCATCATGCTCTTGTGCCATTTTAGTGTATTTTTTTAATTTATTTTTTATATTATTTTTTAAAATCTCTAAAATATTTTAAAAAAATCTTAAAAATTCATAATATTATTAAACAATATTTTCTTAATCATTAGATAAAAAATAGAAATGAGAGTGGGACACAAAAGTGAAACCTCAAACGGGTTTATTATTATTTTTTTCTTTTAATATATAAGTTGTATTAAACATATTTTATTTTTATTTTAGATCTTACTATCACATTATTTTATATCGCAAGAAGAACTATATAAGAATAGAATAAAAAATATTTTATTATAGTTTCAGTTTTGCTTGGTTTTCCTTAAAATAAATTTTTGATTCCGTCATTAAATCTATTAGATCTATTTTATAATAAAAATAATTTTACAATTTAATTTTTATCATCAATTTATAAATTTATTTTTATTTAATTTTTTTGTGGTTAAATATTTTCCTTTTATGTAAATTTCTTAAATTTTGTTGAAGACCCGAATGTTCGGTCAATTCACTTTATTCCAATAATTGAACAAGTCAAATGTGTAAACTTGGACAAGAAACAACATAGTAACAAACAAACAATATACCCGTCGACTGATTCATATTTGACTTTGAATCCGACTGAATCACGGAGTCCACTCACAAATTTTAAAGTCATAAATATTACTTTTTCTATCAAAATCAGATGCTTATATGCACCGTGTGACACTATAAATTCATTACAAAAGTCTCACCGGAGAGGTAAGGTTGTTTGAAAAATAAGATGGAAATCTTATAAATAATAATATAATAATTTATGAATCCTAATGAAATTATTTGAGTTAATATTTTGTCTCATGTTATATTTACTTTGTCATTGAAATTTTTTTTTTTTTTTGATAAAATAGTGATATTTATATTTAAAATAAAAAAATGAATTCCATTTAAAATTAAACATGTTAAAAAAATTGTGTCTAAATAAATTTTTCCCCTTTTAATTTCGAGTGTAATATTAGCCACCATACAGTCGAGATAGTTCAGTATAATAACTAGAATAATGTTAAAAATTACTCACATTAATCATATTCATTTTTATATGAATAATATAATTAATATAAATATAATTAGTGTGATTGGAAATAATGTAATTATTTTTGTAATAACTAATAAGAAAGGCTCCACGCAAAGCATGTGATTGGAACAAGTGCAGCGTTTATATTCAATAATGATACACATCACATCCAACATATGCTCTGGATCCCAATGCCTACCTATCTATCTTAGTGGAAGCCATTATGTTTTCATTCATTATTAGCTAGCTGTACCTTCCAAGACAATTTGATCTCATTCATCTTGTCTCTCTTAGGAAAATATTAAAAAATTATAACAGAATCTAATTATTTTAACATCATTTTTATTATTTTCAATCATCTACTATCATAACGATTATACTAAGAGCAATTGTTCCGTTGCAAGTGATTACTAAGCCAAAATTAATCTTTTCATTTTTTTAAAAAAAAATTAATTTATATTTTTTATTTTAAAATATAAAAATATTAATATAATAATAATCACTTTCTTAATTATTAAATAAAATTAAATATTTAAAATAGTATTATTCTAAAATTTTGTAAAAAATGAGTTATGAATGCATGAAATTTAGATAAAAAGAAAAAATTAAGATTAAGAAATATTTAAAATATTAAATAAAATGATACTGTAGTATTGACTCCCTTATATTAAAAAAAAAAAAGGAAAAAAAAAACCCTGCCTCTCACAGTTTTCCAACTGGTGGGACCTACCGAAGAACGTACGCTGTACAATGTAGTAGACTAGTAGTATCCTAAATTATCAACCGCGATTACGTGCTTAAAACCATAACAAATTTCTAGAAGTAACAGATAAATCCTTTCAAACAAAAAAAAAAAAGTAACAAATAAATTATTGACCGACAACATTAAAGGGAAAAAAATAATAATAAAACAGAACAGTAGAGACAAAGGTGTCGGAACTCGGAACACGGTTTTTCTCTTCGTCTCCCCTGTGCCTTTCTTACTTCTTCAGTTCCTCCAACGTCTAATTTCCCAAAACAACAACCTCTATTTTCTCCCTATTTAAGATCTCTGCCCATCTATCAAGGTGTTCTTTTTCGTCTGAATCGGTCGCGTCGCCAGCCGGTTCAATTCGGCCATTCTTAATTGAAGGAAAATGCTGGTGCGGTGCCTTGGGGCCCGCCGAGTCCGCCAGATCCAGCGCGCGATTCGACACAGCACCGTCACATTCCTCTGCCTCTTCCTCACGCTCGTCGTCCTACGCGGCACCATCGGCGCCGGCAAGTTTGGCACGCCAGGGCAGGACTTCGAGGAGATTCGCGACCACCTCTACTCGCGTGGCCGGCGCGTCGAGCCACACCGAGTCCTCGAGGAGGTCCAGCCAGACTCCGAGTCCGACCAGTCCAACAACTATGCCACCTTCGATATTTCGAAAATCCTCGTCGACGAAGAACCTGAGGATCAAAAGCCCGACCCCAACAAGCCATACAGTCTCGGCCCGAAGATCTCGGACTGGGACCAACAGAGAGCCGAGTGGCTGAGAAACAACCCGGATTTCCCGAACTTCATCAGACCCAATAAGCCCAGGGTGCTCCTTGTCACCGGGTCCTCACCGAAACCTTGCGAAAACCCGGTCGGTGACCATTACCTATTGAAGTCCATTAAGAACAAAATCGATTACTGCAGGCTGCACGGAATAGAGGTTTTCTACAACATGGCCCTTCTCGACGCCGAGATGGCCGGTTTCTGGGCGAAACTTCCACTGATTCGGAAACTCCTGCTGTCGCACCCCGAAATCGAGTTCCTCTGGTGGATGGACAGTGACGCAATGTTCACCGACATGGCGTTCGAGGTCCCCTGGGATCGCTACAAAGACCACAACTTCGTTATGCACGGTTGGAACGAGATGGTATACGACGACAAGAACTGGATCGGTCTGAACACCGGTAGCTTTCTGTTAAGGAATTGCCAGTGGTCTTTGGACATTCTTGATGCGTGGGCTCCGATGGGACCCAAGGGAAAAATCCGCGACGACGCCGGTAAAATACTGACCAGAGAGCTCAAAGGTAGGCCGGTTTTCGAGGCCGACGATCAGTCTGCAATGGTGTATTTGTTGATGAAGGAGAGGGATAAATGGGGAGGTAAAGTGTATCTAGAAAACGCGTATTATCTCCACGGTTATTGGGGAATTCTGGTCGATAGGTACGAGGAGATGATCGAGAACTACCATCCGGGACTCGGCGACCACCGGTGGCCGCTGGTCACCCATTTCGTGGGTTGCAAGCCCTGCGGAAAGTTCGGCGACTATCCGGTGGAGAGGTGTTTGAGGCAGATGGACCGGGCGTACAACTTCGGGGACAATCAGATTCTGCAGATTTATGGGTTCACGCACAAGTCCCTTGCTAGTAGGAGAGTGAAGAGAGTGAGGAACGAGACAAGCAATCCGCTTGAAGTGAAGGACGAGCTGGGTTTACTTCACCCTGCATTCAAGGCTGTCAAGGTATCAACGTCTTCTTCAATTTGATCTTCACTGCTGCATTACCTTCCTCTGTTCCTCATTTTGTTAAAGCTACTGATCCGAGTCAATGTTATACGTTGTTCCATGTTAATGTTATATACTTTTTTGTTTTCTTTTAATCTTTTGTGCGGTAGTTATCGAAAATTAGAAATTTTATTGATTTTTGGAAAAAGTACGCCGTTCTCGCTTGTACATTAATTTGTGGGAGTTTGCAACTGTAGTCTTTACTCTTTGTTTGAATTTATTTAATTTATTTTTTAATATTATTATTATTTTAAAATTTAAAAAATATATATTGAGATTTGAAAAAAAGTGTATAAGAATTTATATTTTATATAAAAAATTATAAAAATATAATGATGAAATAAAAGTGAGTTTATTGAATTCACTTCTGATTGAATTCACTTCTGAATTTAAACGAGGCCTAACCTCTCAATTATGTGGTATCCCACGTAAAAGTCTCTTCGTATTTGTTAAAAAAGGAGAAAAAAAATTGGAAAGTGTCATGATTGATGTAAATACTTACAAAAAACAAAAAAAGGGCCATATATGATATATGTAACAACAATTATGAAAAATTGATGATATAAGATGACTCGCGAGGACACTAGAGTTGTCGTTACCAAATGAAGACCGATGGTTGGACGATGTGCGACTGGTGAGCTAACACATACCCTCGCCCCATCCCTTGCTTTACTTGGCAAATATTGTGATTTTCTGATAGCGGCAGTCATTAGCTTTCCCATTGTCTCTAATTCAGCTGGTGCTTTTGGGCATAATTTTTAGATAGTAAGATGCAAACTGCATTCATTTAGCAGCAAATTCAAGTCAATTGGTAGAGTATAGTCGTACCCATAAAAATCAAATGGACAAAGCAGCAGCCATGTGATTTATCTGTATGTTATGATCAGTCGTTTCTTTAGCTTCTTTGATACTGCATTACTGCTGATTTTATAAAGAGAAATTTTTCATACACACAGAAACGGCATTTTGTCATTAATCATGCCAATTAACATGAGGTTGTTGGTACTTTATCATGAAATGCCCAAATGCTTTTTAAGGAGGGAAAGATGCTGATTAAGGTTGTTCAGAAAATGAACAGAATTTGAGAAATGGCAGAAAGATGGTTAAAGACGTTGGGGATGTCAAACATGAAGTACCATTCAAAGTGAAGGTTGGACATGGAAGAGACGGCTGTATCTGTGCACCAGGGAGTATACGAAGTTACAGTGTCTATTGCAATTACAATTCTTGTGAAACTTAGGAATTAATATGCAGGTGAATAAAGCAGTGAGAGTGGAATGTTTTGGCCATAGAGGTGCAAATTGTGACGAGGAAAGGGATGCTGTTTAGGGAACAATGGGAATGAATTGTAGTTATGTGAAGAAATAGCGCATGCCACCCGCCAGAGGAGGGGGAAGGGAGGGACCTTTTCTTGAGTTGGTAACGTGCGACAATTACGGTAAATAGTATGAAATAATCAAAAGAGAAAGAAAGAAAAAAAAAACACAGAGATTTAATATGATTTGACACATCTTTAACAAGAACAAAATTGGAGAACGGTCTGGACTCAATGTAATAGGAGGGAGTTTTTTGTTTAGTGGAAGGAAGTTGGATCTAGGGTAGTGACTTTGAAAATCTTTTATTACGTGACATCAAATGATTAATTAACAAGTTATTTATATTCAAGTTAGTGTGTAAAACATATCCTCTACATTACTTAAATGATAGTATTTGATTTGTAAGATTCAAATTTTAAATTTGATCTTCATAATCAAATTATGTCATATAAATATTTTATTAAGAATGTTTTACACACTGAATTAAAAATATTTGATTTTTTGCTTAACAAGTTACATTAATCTGGGTACTTATCGAAGTTACATCATTTTTTAACAGGAAAATTATAACAAACCGATAATTAAATCAAAAGGAGGGAAAATAAGTTAATTGATGAAGGCAACAATAGTTAGGGTTGACTAGACAAATCAAAGAGTTTCAAGATTTTCAAGACATAATCATCATCAATTAAAACTAGTGATTAGGATTTTGTAGAAGAGCTTTTAAATCAAAGAGTTTTGTTATATACAATCATGAATTATATAAGCATTATACACTTTTTTGAAAAAGAATAAAGTTTATTATTAAAAAATAATTTTTTTAATATAAATCTCATATTTATTTTCTTTAAAGTACTTCTGTGCTCAATTACTACAAACGTAATTTTTCTAAATTGAACTAACTTATTTGGATTTAATACAACACCCAACCTTTTGGTCCACGCTCAACAAAGTGCAAGCAATCCACAACCCTTTTGATCCATGTGCTAGATACTCTTGCTCAAGATCTATTCGTGGAGAAAAATTTTCCCCTTAAGACCTCAATGGAACACAATCGGAGCTAGATAACTCGGCCTCTAGTAAACACACCACACGAGTTATAAATCATAACCAAGTATCACCATCTGGATTTTTCTAGATCTATCACCCTCTAGAGTCTCCTAGTCATTTGTAGATTATTCTAGAATCTTGTAAATTGTTGTAGAGTTGTGTAGAGAACTCTAGAGTGGTGTAGAACTTCATAGATAACTCTAGAAGTTGTCTAGAATGTTCTTTGTCATTAAAATTGTGACATTTGTCACAATCCTAACCATTCTTTGTATCAAAAGTTTCCTATAAATAGAGAGAGACTCATTTGTGTAAAGCATCAAGTGATAAGAGTAAACAAGTTCTCTGGAGCTTCTCTCTCTACTTTCTCACTCTAGATTTATTCTCTCTTATCTTGAGTCACTTATAAGGCTTACTTAAGAGTTTTGTCGGGGACAAAACCTCCTAAGGCCACACGGGACGTGTGAAAAATTTCTAAATCCGTGACAGTTGGTATCAGAGCATTAAACTTGGGATGGCGGAACCAAGTGTGCTCACCATGGAGAGCCAGGAGCTACAAAAAAGCAAGAGGTCGAATGAGTCGACCTCGTTCATGGAGTCTTGTCTCGATAGCATTGAGAAGACCATGGCCAAGATATTGGCCAAGATGGAAGAATGAGATCAGTCTCACAGGGAGGTAAACACCCTTGACAACACTGTGATAAGGATGAAGTGGCGGTAGCGGATGTCAAGGACCGACTTGACATCGTGGAGCAAAGTATGAAGGAGTTAGGATTAGAGGGCCAATTCGACTTGCTCAAGGACTCCATTCTGGGTGTCATCAACCCCACCATCAAGGCACAACGTGTTGAGAATGCTGTCTTCCAAGACTGGGTCTTGGGGCAACTAACAAAACTCCAGGAGCAAATGGAAGAATACCGCGTCAGTTTGGAGGAGACCAAGGCAGATTGGGTCATGTGCAAGCGGGCGGTGGCCAACGGAGGCACCATTGGAGTCGGAATGGTGACGACCCCAAGGGTGGATACTCCTAAACCAAAGGAGTTCGATGGCAAGCGGGATGCCAAAGAACTAGATAACTACATGTGGCACATGGAGCGTTATTTCGAAGCTTTGAACATGCAAGATGAGCATGTAAAGGTACGTACCGCATCTTGCTGGCACTTGGTGGCGTCGTAAGCACAACGAGATAGAGAATGGTACTTGCACCATTAACTCTTGGGTGGAGTTCAAGGTTGAACTCAAAAAGCAATTCTATCCCGAGAATGTGGCCTTCATTATGCGGAAGAAAATGAAGGAGCTGAAACACACATCTTCCATCCACAACTATGTCGAGGAATTCTCTGCACTCATGCTTCAAATTACAAACATGAGTGAAGAAGATCTTCTCTTCAACTTTATCGATGGCCTCAAGTCATGGGTGGCTCAGGAGCTCAAGCGATGTGAGGTCAATGATATCTCCATCACTTTGATAGTGGCGGAAACCTTGGAAGAGTTTGAGTATCACAAGAGTGATAACTCTTCAAAACCCAAATCTTTGAAGGATAACCACGGCAAAGGTGGGGGAGCAAAGGGGTCCAATCCCCCACAAAATAAAGAGCGTGGAAACAGGCCTTCGACATCGAGGGAAGGTAAGAAGAAGCATTCTAAAGACAAGAAATCAAAGGATGCTTGTTTCCTTTGTGACAAACTACATTGGGCTAGAGATTGCCCTAAGAGGAAGGCCCTAAGTGCCATGTTGAAGGAAAAAGAAGTTCAAGAGAAGTCACACATGGGGTGTTTGCAACTTCTTAACTCACTCAAGGCAAACACCAAGCCAACCACCAAGGATGGGTCTTTGATATTTGTCGAGGTGATCGTCAACGGGAAGAAGACTCATGCCATGGTCGACTTGGGGATTTCTCACAACTTCATCAAGAATGAAGAGATCACAAGACTAGGGATTCCTCTCAATAAAGGTCAAGGATGGTTAAAGACCGTAAATTCCAAAGCCAAACCTCTTGATGGTGTAGCTCATGGGATGGAGCTACAACTTGGCACTTGAAAAGGAAATGTTGACTTCTCCATCGCCCCCATAGATGATTTCAATGTCGTACTAGGGATGAAATTTTTGAGACAATTTAACGTAGTGTCTCTTCCCCAATACAACTCGGTGTCCATCTTAGAAGGTGGTCCTTGCATGATACCCACCATGTCTAAGTCAAACACCACCCAACTCCTATCTGCCATGCAATTCAAGAAGGGTTGGAAGAAATGAGATGTGTCTTACTTGGCTTCATTGGAGGAATGTGAAGTAAAGATTTCCTCCCCTCCACCTAAGGAGATCTAAGAGGTCTTCAAGGATTATAAGGATTTCATGCCACCAAAGTTGCCCAAGCAACTACCACCTAGGAGAGAGGTGGATCATCAGATTGAGTTGGAGCCCGGCGCCAAATCGCCTGCCAAACCGTCTTATTGCATGTCACCTCTAGAACTTGAAGAGCTGAGGAGGCAACTAAAGGAGTTGCTTGATGCCGGATTTATCCAACCCTCCAAGGCACCATATGGGGCACCCATGTTGTTCCAAAAGAAGCATGATGGGTCGTTGCGATTGTGCATCGACTACCGAGCTCTAAACAAGGTAACCATAAAAAATAAGTACCAAATTCCTTTAATTGCTGACTTGTTCGATCAATTAGGTCATGCAAAGTACTTCTCTAAGTTTGATCTGAGATCGGGTTACTATCAAGTGAGGATTGCAGAAGGAGACGAACCTAAGACGACTTGTGTGACTCGATATGGAGCATATGAGTTCTTAGTGATGCCCTTTGGTCTCACGAATGCCCCAGCCACCTTCTGCCCCCTCATGAACAAGATCTTCCACCCATATCTCGATCAATTCGTGGCGGTCTATCTAGATGACATCGTCATCTATAGTTCTACCCTTGAGGAACACGTGGAGCATCTAAGGCTTATTTTTCATGTCTTAAGAGAAAACCAACTCTATGTTAAGAAGGAGAAGTGCTCATTTGTACTGACCGAAGTCCATTTCCTTGTCCACAAAATCCAAGGAGGAAAACTCAGCATGGAGGAAGGAAAGATCAAGGCCATTAAGGAATGAGATCCTCCTACCAAGGTTACTGAGCTCCGACCTTTTCTTGAACTCGTCAATTACTACAGAAGATTTGTAAAGAGATATTCTACAAGAGCATCTCCCCTCACTGACTTGCTCAAGAAGAACAGAACATGGGAGTGGACATTAAAGTGTCAAGAAGTTTTTGATGACTTGAAGACCGCCGTCATAGAGGAACCGGTCTTAGCCCTACCAAATTGCACCAAGCCTTTTGAGGTGCACTCGGATGCCTCAGATTTCACCATTGGGGGAGTCCTTATGCAAGAAGGATACCCTATTGCATATGAGAGTCGCAAGCTCAATGACACGGAAAGGCGATACACGGTGTAAGAGAAGAAGAAGGAAATGACGGCTATTATCCACTGCCTTAGGGCTTGGTGACACTATTTGCTTGGCTCTCGGTTTGTCATCAAGACAGATAACATTGCCACCAATTACTTCCAAAGTTAGAAGAAACTGAACCCAAAGCAAACTAGGTGGCAAGACTTCTTGGCGGAATTCGACTATGACTTAGAGTACAAGTCCGGCAAGGTCAATGTTGTTGTTGATGCTCTTAGCAGGAATGGAGAGTTAGCCCACATCACTAGTGTACAAGGAGAGAAACTAGGAATGATCCGTAAAAGCTTGGAGCATGACCCCCTAGCCAAAAAATTTGATGAACTTGGCTAAAGAGGGGAAAACCAGCTAGATGGTAAACATATGGAATGAACAGTTAGATGTGACTCGTTTTTACTTAGATAAAGCAACCAGAAAGATGAAAATATGGGCGGATCAGAAAAGGCGACATATGGAGTATTTCATAGGTGACTTAGTGATGGTAAACATCTTGTCAAGCCAACACAAGTTTACAAGAAATCTGAATAAAAGGCTTGTGCGGCAATATGAAGGACCATTCACAATCATCAAGAAAATAGGAAATGTCTCCTACAAGCTAGACTTACCCCCCAAATTCAAGCTTCATCCTGTCTTATCATGGTGATGATGAAGAGCCAACACGGGGAGAGTCTAAGTGTGCTCCATTGGGCATAACCACCACTTTTGATAAAGAAGTAGAAGAAATCTTGACGGATTGGAAAGTTAGACGAAGGGGTCACAAGCCACGCCAATAATATTTGATCAAGTGGAAGGGATTGCTCGCAAGTGAGATGACTTGGGAACCAAATGAGTCATTGTGGCAATTTGAAGATCAAATCCGAAGGTTTCATGAAGACACCGCGTCGAGGATGTCGCGAAGCTAGGTAGGGGAGAATGTCACCACCTAGATTTTTCTAGAAAATTTTACCACCCTCTAGAGTCTCCTAGTCCTTTGTAGATTATTCTAGAATCTTCTAGATTGTTGTAGAGTTGTGTAGAGAACCCTAGAGTGATGTAGAACTTCATAAATAATTCTAGAAATAGTCTAGAATGTTTTTTGTCTTTAAGATTGTGACACTTGTCACAATTCTAACCATTCTTTGTACCAAGAGTTCCCTATAAATAGATGGAGTTTCATTTGTGTAAAGCACTAAGCAATAAGAGTAAACAAGTTCTCTAGAGTTTCTTTCTCTACTTTCTCACTCTAGATTTGTTCTCTCTTATCTTTAGTTACTTATAAGGCTTACTTGGAAAATTTGTCGGGGACAAAACCTCATAAGGCCGCACGGGACGTGTGAAGAATTTCTAAATCCGTGACACAAGGCTCCATGGTAGACGTGAGGAGAGTCTAACAAATTCTCAATAATTGAGTTTTCGCTCGAATTCAAAACTCATTACATCTTATTTCATTTTTATCATTATAATTTTTTTTAATTTTCATACAAAATATAATAAACAATACAATTTTTTTAAATCTTAAAATAATAATAATATTAAAAAATAATATTTTATTTGATTTTTTATTTTTTATTTAAATTTATTTTATCTCATCTTATCTCATCTCAAAATTCAAATAGAATTCATCTCAATAACTCTTCATAGATTAGATAAGACGCAAATAACAAAAGGAAAAATCAAATAAGAGCCTCCGATCTGATTTTAAATAAAGGATAAGGCTGTTACAAGGCCATTAGGGAGCACACGTTGCCACTTGATATATATCAACTGAGAAAATATTGGGAGCATGAATGTGTGCTATGAGTGTTGGATGCTCCCTAACATTACTCATATCAACTACTATAATATAATAGAGAATGCGGGATGAATAGTAGCTTTTTAGCATTTTTTTCCAATCTTACCCCTTCATTAATTGTTTATTTACATTAGTTAATTAGTGGCATCGTTTGGTTAGGTAATTGAATCTCATTTTAGAAAAGTAATTTTGTCGTTTGGTTTGGATAGGTAATTGAGTCTCATTAGTTAATTAGTTGTTTTTGATCCTTCATAGTGCATTTGTGTAATGTTCTTATTATTAGAAAAGTAGATAGAAATGAGATAATGGGTGTAGGGGTGTTAAATCATGTTAACAAGTCGTGTTCGTGTCGTGTCAAGATATGTATATTATACTATATAGATCAACCCTAACCCGATCCGTTAAACTTATCGTGTCAAAATCTCAAATTCTAACCCAACCCGTTAACATAACGTGTCGTATCGTGTCAACCTGTTATGACCCATTAGTAAATATTAGGAAATATATTAACACGACATAATATGATTCGTTTCAACCTATTTATGTAAATGAGTTGAATATGTCCAAAGTTAACCCCTTTGACTTAATTAAATTTAACATAATTTTATATAAATATTAAAATCATAATATCTATAAAACTAATAACACTAATTATAAATCTAAATTACAATCTAAATAATAAAATATCAAAATTAAAATTCTAATAAATTTACATTTAAGTATAAGAATATAATTGTAATTTTAACTTTCTTAGCGTGTTATAACGGGTTAAAACAAGTTGATCCGTTATCAACCCGTTAAACAATTGTGTCATAACGGGTCAACCCGTTTTGACCCGAAACCCGTTAAGACTAAACCCTAACCCGCTGTTATCGTGTCGTGTTCGCGTTGGGTTAACAGGTCGTGTAAGAAATTGCCACCCCTAAATGGGTGGGTTGAAAAGGCTGTGTTGTGCATTTAAGAGGAGGATGTCTGAAAGAGGAGAGACGCTTGCGAGAAAAGTGCCAAAGAAGAAATCAACTGCGTTTTATTCCTCTGCATATATTTCTCCTGCGTTTTGAGTTTTTTCTCTGCGTATTGGTTCGGCGCCAGAGAGAAAGCTGAGTGTGGTTCGGTTTGTGTTTTTGTTTTATTGTTTGCATTTTGTTTTCGGTGTTTGGCATATTCCCTTTTATTTTTCTTCCATTTTGGCATCTCTACATCTTGGACTATTATCTACGTGTTTTGTATTTTATCTATTATTTTTTCTTTGATCTTTGCTTATCTGCGTTTTCAATTATTTCCTCCATTATTAATTATATGTTCTATGTGTGAGAGTATTTGGGAGAGGGAAGATGAAAGAGTCTGGTTCTTGGATTGAAGACCAACTGTGTTCATGGGTTAGAGGTAGGAGACGAATGGTCTGTTTTGGGGGAGGGTTAGGTCACAAAACGGTGTCGTTTCAGGTAGGGGTTGGGTTCGATTGGGCTTGAATTGGGTTTGTGGGATGGGTTTCACGGGTACACAGTGTTGGAAATCAACACGCAACATGATAAGAAGCTGGAGGCTTCTGGAAGGTGAAGGTAGGCACCGTCAGTAGCAACTGGAAGGTAGGCGCTGCCGGAAAATTCAAGAATGGAGGCCGCCGGAATCTTCACCGTCATTTACATGTTCACACTATTTCTTTCTCCTATAAATACATGTAAGACTGTAATGAGGAAGAGAGTCGGAGGTGAGGTTCGTTGGAGAGATTAGAAGAGAGAAACTATTGTAAATAATTAGTTTGTTGTTTAATACAAATTCTCCTCTTTGTGTGTGTGGATGTAGGCTAAATTGGCCGAACCACGTTAAATTCTGGTCTCCATATTATTTGTGAGCTTCCGCCGATCCCAACAAGTGGTATCAGAGCTGGTAGGAGGCCGGATTTGTAAATTTTCATGAGAAGCCCATTTTTAAACTTGATCGAAATCAAGTTTGGAGGATACCATCAGATTCATCAGGTCAAGACGAAAATTTTGGTGAAAATTTCGTCTCAAACGGACACCGGACGAAACTACACGCTCCACACGCGCCGACTCGGCGACGGCCACGTGCCGGCCACGGGACCCACGTGCCACATGCGCGCGCAGTGAAGAAGACAAACTCCGATCCGTTAAATCCGGGTGATCCGACCCGAACCGGTTTGACCCGGTTTTTCGGCCCGCTACAGTAACCCAACGGATAAGGAATATTCCGTCGGTATATTCCGTCGCCGACAGCATATTCCGTCACCGACAGGAATATTCTGGTACAAAAATATTCCGGTGACTTGTAGAATATTCTGGTGACCTGAGAGAATATTCCAGCGACGTGAAAAGAATATTCCGGTGACGTCAGAGAATATTCCGTTTCAGAAGGAATATTCTTTTCTTTTTTTTTTTCTTTCAGGTTTTCGGCACAATTTTGATCGGTTTGGAACGAGACAAGAGTCGTTTCCAAGGTTTTCCACCGTTCCGGACGCAACGGTGAGCTCCGTTTGTTGAGATTCAACTCCGAACGTTGAGAAACGGTCACTCAAATCAAAGATTAAAGCCGAACTAATGGAGGACTCGGGAGCAGGTGCGATGATCAAGCTAACATCTACAAATTACGCATTATGGAGATCTCGAATGGAAGATCTCCTGAATTGTAAATGTCTCTTCGATCCAATTGAAGAGAAAAGCATAAAGCCAGATGATGTAGCGGAAAAAGACTGGCATAAGTTGAATAAGAAAACTATTGGTCAGATCCGGCAGTGGATTGACCATAGTGTTTTTCATCATGTTGCACAGGAAACGGATGCCTATCAGCTATGGAAAAAGCTGGAAAGCATGTACCAGGCAAAAACTGCTCGGAACAAGGCATTACTAATGAGACGCCTTGTCAACTTGAAACTCAAAAACGGCATCTCAGTGGCCGCACACACCAACGAGTTTCAGAATCTTGTAAATCAACTTGCATCCATAGATTTTAAGCTCGGAGATGAAGAGCAGTCTCTACTACTTCTCAGTTCTCTACCAGATAGCTGGGAAACGCTAGTGGTCTCACTTAGTAATTCAGCTCCAGATGGAAAGCTCGCCATGTCAATGGTGATAGACGCCTTGTTTAATGAAGAGGCTAGACGAAAGGAAATTGGAGGAGACGAGACAGATGCCTTTGTAACAGAAGGAAGGCATCAGAGAAATAGTAGAGGTAGAAGTCAAGAAAGGAACATAAGTCAAAGCAAAGGGAGATCCCAAAATCGTGGTAAACAGCGAAAGAAGGGAAAATACTTTTATTGTGGTATTGAAGGCCACTTTAAAAGAGAATTCCGAAAGCTGCAGAAGGAGCAAAATCAGCCAAGCAATCAGTCAAAGCACGAAGAAGGCGAAGCTGCAGTGACGCTTTCTGGAGATTGTGTACTCCTTTCCGCTGGTAAAGAATCTTGCTTGCACGTTTCAAGCGAGGAAGCCGAGTGGGTAATAGATACAGTAGCATCCTATCATGCCACTCCTTGTAAGGATTTCTTCAGTACTTACAAGGAAGGAGACTTCGGTACAGTCAAAATGGGAAATTCGAGTTTCTCAAAGATCGTGGGCATTGGAGATGTTAGAATAAAAACCAATGTTGACTGTACTATGGTGCTAAATGACCTTCGGCACGTACCCGATCTTCGACTCAACCTAATTTCTATCAGAACCCTTGATCAACAGGGTTATGAGAGCATCTTCAGCAACAATGCTTAGAAATTGAAGAAATGAGCAATGGTCGTTGCACGGAGACATGTTTGTGGCACTTTGTACAAATCAAGTGCTAAGACATGTGCAAACAGTCTCAATGTAGCTGAAGATGATACATCACCAAACTTGTGGCATCGGAGACTTGGCCACATGGGAGAAAAATGGGTGTTTATGCTTGCAAAGAAAGCATTGATTACAGTAAACAAAGGTATTGCTCTCAATCCTTGTGAATACTGTTTATTTGGTAAACAACATAGAGTTTCATTCCAGACATCTACTGGAAAAAAGATCAGAGTTATTGAGCTTGGTACACTCTGATGTTTGCGGTCCTTTTGAAGTTGAATCACTTGGAGGTAACAAATATTTTGTTACTTTTATTGATGATGCTTCACGAAAAGTGTGGGTGTATTTCCTAAAAAGGAAAGATCAAGTTTTTGAGCAATTCAAAAACTTTCATGCCATGGTAGAAAGAGAAACTGGCAAGAAACTGAAATGCCTCTGGACAGACAATGGAGGTGAATATACTTCTCGAGAGTTCAGAGAATACTGCTCCAGACATGGCATTAGACACGAGAAGACTGTCTCCTACACCCCACAATACAATGGTGTAGCAGAACGGATGAACCGGATCATTGTGGAACGAACCAGATGCATGCTGAGTATGGCAAAGTTGCCTAAGCCATTATGGGGTGAAGCAGTAAAAGTAGCCTGTTACCTGATCAACAGAACACCGTTAGTTCCATTGCAGTTTGAAGTCCCAGAGATGGTGTGGTCAGGCCGTAAGATTTCATACTCTCATTTAAGAGTATTTGGGTGCAAAGCATTTGCACATGTATCCAAGGAGAAAAGACAGAAACTTGATGAAAAGTCTACTCCATATTTTTTCATCGGCTATGGAGATGAAGAGTTTGGATACAGATTATGGGATCCAAAAGCGAAGAAGGTCATCAGAAGCAGGGACGTAGTGTTCCATGAAGACCAGATGTTTGGATCAGAACAAACAACTCCAAGTGCTCCAGAACCAGCTCCGAGTTCACTACCACTTCAGTCTGTTTCAAACACTGAAGATAGACAAGAAATTTCCCCAGAAGAAGAAGAGGATACTGACAACGAAGAAACCACCACTGAGCAGGGGGAGCAGTTGCCTTCTCCATCAGAAACTGCAGAGTTTTCACAGTTGTCAGGTGATCAATCTCAGCAGGACAGATCCTCTAGAGGGCGATTGTTGATTCCGTCACGAAAATATCTTGAATCAGATTATATTCTTCTTACAGATGAAGGGGAGCTAGAAAACTTCCAGGAGGCAATATCTCATCCAGATAGCAACAAATGGATGCAAGCTATGCAGGATGAGTTGAACTCGTTACAGAAGAATCAGACTTATGAGCTGATGGAACTTTCAAACGATAAGAGAGAACTGAGAAACAAATGGGTGTTCAAGCTGAAAAATGATGGCAAGCAGGTAAAGCACAAAGCTCGCTTGGTCATCAAAGGATTCCAGCAGAAGAAAGGAATCGACTTTGATGAGGTATTTTCACCTGTTGTGAAGATGACTTCAATTCGAGTGGTACTCGGATTGGTGGCAAGTCTTGACTTGGAGTTTGAACAGATAGATGTGAAGATAGTATTTCTTCACGGCAACCTTGATGAGGAAATTTACATGGAGCAGCCAGAAGGCTTCCAAGTTCCTGGAAAGGAACATTTGGTCTGCAAGTTGGAAAAGAGCCTTTACGGTTTGAAGCAGGCTCCCAGACAGTGATATAAGAAGTTTGACTCATTCATGATGAGTCATGACTACAAGAAAACTGCTGCAGATCAGTGCGTTTACATCCGAAGATTTTCAGAAGGTGACTTCGTGATGTTACTGCTCTATGTTGACGACATGCTGATTATTGGAAAAGATCTATCCATTATCAGGAAGCTAAAGAAGGATCTCTCCAAAGCCTTTGAGATGAAAGACTTAGGACCTGCCCAGCAGATTTTGGGCATGAGGATCACTCGTGACAGGAAGAAAAAGAAGCTATGGCTGTCACAGGAAAAGTATGTTGAACAAATACTACGAAGGTTCAACATGGAGAAAGCAAAGCCAGTCAGTACTCCACTGGCTAATCACTTCAAATTGAGCAAAAGCTCATGTCCCTCATCACCAGAAAAAGGTTCAAGAAATGGCTACAGTACCGTACTCATCAGCAGTAGGAAGTTTAATGTACGCTATGGTTTGTACCAGACCTGACATCGCTCATGCTGTTGGAGTTGTGAGCCGTTTTCTTTCAAATCCAGGGAAAAAACACTGGAAAGCAGTACAGTGGATTCTCAGGTACCTTAAAGGTACATCAAAGTTGTGCTTATGCTACGGGGGAGCTAACCTAGTCTTGGATGGCTATACAGATGCTGATATGGCAGGTGATCTTGATGGTAGAAAATCTACATCAGGATATATTTACACATTTTCAGGTGGAGCTGTATCATGGCAGTCCAAACTGCAGAAATGTGTGGCTTTATCTACAACAAAAACAGAGTACATTGCTATAGCAGAAGCAGGAAAGGAAATGTTGTGGCTAAAGCGGTTCCTCCAAGAAATGGGAGTCAGTAAAAAAGAGTACAGAATCTATTGTGATAGTCAAAGTGCTCTTGATCTGAGTAAAAACTCGATGTACCACTCTCGAACAATGCATATCGATATTCGGTATCACTGAATACGTGAAGTAATGGAGCAACAGCTATTGAAACTTGTAAAGATCCATACAAAGGAGAATCCAGCGGACATGCTAATGAAGGTAGTCACATACGAAAAACTTGAGCTATGTAGAAACATAGCCAGGTTAAGTACCTTGAACTAAAATATGCCAGGATATCCTCTGTTTGGTGTTGAGGGGGAGATTGTTGGAAATCAACACGCAACGTGATAAGAAGCTGAAGGCTTCTGGAAGGTGAAGGTAGGCACCGTCAGTAGCAGCTGGAAGGTAGGCACCGCCGAAAAATTCAAGAATGGAGGCCGCCGGAATCTCACCGTCATTTACACGTTCACACTATTTCTTTCTCCTATAAATACATGTAAGATTGTAATGAGGAAGAGAGTCGGAGGTGAGGTCCGTTGGAGAGATTAGAAGAGAGAAACCATTGTAAATAATTGGTTTGTTGTTTAATACAAATTCTCCTCTTTGTGTGTGTGGATGTAGGCTAAATTGGCCGAACCACGTTAAATTCTGGTCTCCATATTATTTGTGAGCTTCCGCCGATCCCAACACACAGGCTTAGGGTTGAGATGGATTTAGGTTATTATTTTAAGAAAAATAATAAAATAAACTCATTGAATAATAATAAAATAAAATAATAAAATAATAATATTTTAACAATAATAGAATAAAATCATCGGTTGGCAACTGTAAATCCTGTCCGTCACATGGCAAGGTCGGTTACTGGTTGACTCCTATTCCTGTCCGTCCACTTAACATCCAATTTAGTCCTTTATACATTCATTGTATTTAAAAACATAAAAAATGAAAGTTCTATATTTGCCTCTTAAGATTCTATAAGAATTAGAATCACTTCATTTGGATCTCATATGAAAAGGTTATGCTCATTATACAAAAATACGACAGACCAGCCCGATAGCTCATTCTGGACACACTAAGTGTTTGATCTTTAGTTCTATTACTTTTTCTTAAAGTTCTTCCTCAAATTTCACAGATTTATTTTTTTCTAGATCCAAATTGAATTTCTCTAGTTGACACATTGCTAAAATTCTCAAAGGTTCATCCAAATAACTCTAAAGAAATTATAATTAAACTAAACATTAAAAAAAAAACAAGTGAAAATTCGGATTATTACATTGACATTCCTTACCCTTCTTGTCCAACTCAATCTTCTTGGTGATAAATCCATTGTGCTTGAGGGTTGTTGTCTCGAGTTAACAAGATGATTTTCTCCTTCTAAATTGAGAGTTTGGATATCTTTATTATTGTTATTGATATACAAATCCTCCTTATTCTTGTCTATAATGATTGTTTCAGCTGCTGACATTCTCTTTCGTTTTATAAGTAGATCAGCTTGTCTGTTGTATTCCAATTGAGGTTTTTGTTTACCTTTTACCACTGCTATTTCAATTTGCTTGTTACAGTCTTCTTGAGGGTTTTGAATGGGATCCATGATTACCTCCTCATGAGTGATTTGGTTTTCATGAACATAAGAAAGACTTGTTGTTTTGTTCCTCATCACTTTCTTGATCTTTATACTGATTTGTTTTATTCCTGCTTGCAATTCTTTTGTTTCCATTACCCATCTTTGTGATAGCTGTATCCATATTGGAATTGGACTTCTCTTTTTGTATTAGTTCTGCTTCTTCTCATTGCACAATTCCTATTTACATGCTGAATTGCGCTACAATGAAAGCAAAATAAAGGAAGTCTTTCATATTTGAAATTCATCCAAAACTATTTTCCTTCTATTTTAACCAACTTCCCTCGAGGTGAAGGTTTGGTGAAATCCCTTTTTATCCTGATCCTGAGGAAATGTCCTGTTCATTATCCAATAAGGAAAGGACTCCCGACTTAACTTGTACTTAATAAGTAAAGTAATTTCACTATTACTAATAAATAGTTCACAACACCATATTGTATAAAAAAGGTGATTAGTATTATTTATAAGTTATTTATTATTTTTTTCTTATTCACAAATTATTTAAAGAGAAAATTTTCACGCCGGATCTCCAATATATTCCAAATAACAGCGTTCAATGATAGTTTGTCACGTCAAGCCTACATTCTCTCAGTGGTGCAATGCATTTCAAAAAATACAAATTCATTTGCTTTGTCCTCTTCTTCCCACCAACTCTCTCTCTCTCTCTCTCTCTCTCTCTCTCTCTCTCTCTCTCTCTTCCTTCTTTGCATCCACAACTCAAACCTAGAAACTAAACTCTTTTGAAGAAGGAATTTTTTTCAAATGGACCAAAGTGGGGCATCCTTCAGGCATTTGAATGAATAAAAATAGAGATTTGTAATCTAAAGGCTAATTATATATCTACAAGGAAAGATTTCATCAAACCTGCACATTTGTTGAATTCAACCCAAGGTCCATCGCAATGGCTAGTTATGTCGTAATTAAGAAGAAATTTGCATGTAAGAATCACAATTAAAGATATCCAATACATCAAAAATGCATTTTTACTTTTCTCCCCCCTCCTTAAATGGAGAAAAAGTAAAATCACTAATCTCAAATTTCGGTTATTGAAATAGTGTGTGAATGGTGACAAAACTGTATATAAAAAGTTTTTGTTTTGATATTCTTTTCTTAATCTTTTTCCTTCTCTTTCCATTTTGTATCTCTTTCTCCTCTCTCAATCTACTTTGTGTTGTTTAAATTCTTCAATTGACAAAAAGAAAGAGGATGATGCAGGAAAAAGAAAAAGAGAAAATCTTCATTCAAAGAAAGGAAAGGACGACGAGAGGAACGGTAAGTCGAGAGTTTCTATCTACACAAGTAGGGATGAAATCAAAATTAGCATTTCTGTCTAATGATATATTATATGCAAATATAACATTTAATTTGAAATGTGTTTGTTTTTAATTAGTGTCCATTTATATAATGTTAATGCACGTATTTTGTCTAAAGAGAAATGTCTTGTTTATATTTGAAAATGAGATGAATTTGTCTTAATATATTTCAAACTTATTATTATATATTTTTTATATAAAATATAAAATATAAATTTTAACATAATTTTTTAAAATTTTAATACAATTTTTTTAAAATTTTATAATAAATAATAATATTAAAAAATAAATTTAATTAAACTCATATCTGAATTTAAACGGCCGAATTCTTATTTAAAATGACCTGAGCGCACTCTCAAATGTACGTATCGGGTAGCGCGTAAGCAGAAGCACATGTGTCGTGTCTCCCTCGGAATACACTCTTCACGGTTCACACTCGCGCTGCTTTATAAAACTGAACCTTCTGAACAGTGAACACCCACACACGCTATAAAATCCGGAAGCTATCAGTATCTATAATTCCTTCTCTCCAGTCTCTTTGGCGGCTCTCAAAGCATTTACGAAGATTTCTTCTTCTCCTCACAGAAACCCTAATTCCCTCGCAGCATATATATATACACGTTAATTTATGTTTTAATCAATTTTCTTATTCTGATTTTAAAATTTTTTGGACCTGAGTTTGGTGAGAACGATAATGGAGGGTCCGACAGGGCAAAATCAGCAACAGCAAGAGTTCGCTTTGGTCTCGGTCTCTGAGCTTTCTTCGTCTTCTTCAGTATCTCCGTCCGAGCCGGCAGTTGCTCGGTTCTGTTCCGATTACGGAGTCTCCGAGCTTCGATTTCACAAGGAACCTGAATCGATTGCTGCCAAGAATGTTAATCTTCGGATATCTCAGGTGAGTTTTGCTTTTTGAAGTTATATTTTGGCTTCATTGCTTGTGTTTGTTGAGAAAGTGTTGGAAAAGAAAGGAATGGGAAATTAAATAGATTAAATGAGCATTATTATTGTTTAGTAAAAACAAGTCATTAATGTTGTTATTTCATTTTTGTGGAGACTGAGTGAAGGAACAAAGTTCTCCGAGCCTAATAAGTTCAAACATTAGATTAGACAATGTGGTTTTACTACGTTGTCTATGTTATAAATTTCTCTCCCCCCTCTCTCTCTCTCTCTCCCCCCCTCTCTCTCTCTCTCTCTCAGTTTCAGTGAACAGATGAAGACATTTTTTTTTTTATGTTTTTAATATATAAAGATGTGCATTAGATTTGAAACGTTTGAAACCGACGGCTTCAAAGAAGTACAATATGATTGGCCGTGTTTTCTTTTTCCCAGCTTTTCAAACTGGGACCTGTTCGATCAGTTTGCATATCTGAAGGTTCTGATGCCAGCAAGGAGGTACGGAAGACAATTTTAAGTATATTGGTGATCTAGTTTGTTCAATAAATTTATATATACACACACCTCTGTGTGCGTGTGACAGAGAGTGCAGGTTAGTATTCACCTATATTTTATTTTAAACAAGTGCAAATGTCATGCATTTGAAATTCCCGCATGAAGATAAGCATCATAACTTATTTGGAATGTACCATGCAAAGTGTAATATGTCAGTACATTTCTGCTGCATGTTGTTTTTGAAAATATGCAAGTCGATGATTGTGGTAATGTTTGATTTACTTGTAGTGTAGGATTTTTCAAGCACAGTGAAATGATTGTGTATTTTAACAGTATTAGTTTTGAATCAGACATCATATACAAGCGGAGTCACTATTGAGTTCAGAAACGAGGAGGAGAGCAAGGCCTTCCATTTTGCATTTGAGCAATGGAAAAACAAAGTTATTCAAGGTATTTTGGAAATCTGCTCTCTACTCTCTGTCTTGGTTTAAAATAGGTAGATATATAAACATAATAATTTGTAAAAATCTTAGTTGGTTTTGTAACTAGTTATTTCTTGGTAATTAAGTCTGCTTGCAGAGTGCTTATATTATGCTATAACTTGATTGATATGATATAGCCTTCCGAGTCATGTAAAGGTATGGACTTATTTTTTGGATAAGTAATTCAAATTTCATTAATAGTGCGAAAGAGCGCAACTCAAGTACATTGATAGAAAGCACCAAATTTGAATGGAGGAAGACAAGAACTAGGATGGCCTGAACTACTCTTAAGCATATATCCATATATAAAGCATTTTCTAAACTAATGATTTTAGCTTGTCCACTGTTTTTATGCAATCTTTGAAGTTCCGAACACTTTGTTCTATCCATAAGCACCACATCAGACATTAATGAACCGGCCTAAAGGCTTCCATACTGTAGTACTTTAAAGTGTATGATTGTATATTGGAATGTGGTGAATGGGACTCACATTGCTTTGGAGGGAGAAGTACAAGTCCTTTAAAATGATTCCGAAGGACTCTAGTCATACCATTGACTAATACTTTTGGAGAATGGGCCCAAATGTGGTTTAGGCCTCCCTCATGTTGTTACAAATGGTTTCAGAGTCAGTCTCAACCAGCATAGTGGGACATGAGTCGTGCCACTTAAGATGGACTTGGCCTAATGAAGATGTCATAGATTTAAGGGGAAGGTTGTGCATGATTTCTTGTCTTTAATCTAGAACGCTTAGAATGTATTTAGGCATTTTCTTTTGTATGCCCCGTGTACTTGGGTTATGCCTATTTATATTCACATTAATAAAGCTGCTTCTTACTTATCAAAGAAAACAGGGAAGGTTGTAATATCCCGCATCATGTATTGGGAGGTGGTGAATGGGGATTCCATAGCATATATGCCCTCCTCAACCAAAAATTGAAACCACTTTGCTTCGATCATAATCTCACTCGCTTTAGAATTGGTTATTTGGTAATCAAAACAGGGAGTAGTTCAACATTGAGGGTGTACAAGTTGTAAGGGTCATTAAGCAGTGGATAATCAAAGACAATCAAGTCACGCAAATTATCATGATAGCTAATTTTTAGTAGCAATTTCTGCTGTCAGACTGTTGTTCATCTGATTCTTGATACAAGTTAAGCTATGACCTTCATGGTTGAGTTACTCTTAAAAGTATTGTCCGAAATCTCTCCGGTCTTTAAATCTTATCGGTCATTAATGATATCATAATGAGTTAAAATTCAATGTCTATACTTATGCTAGCAATTCTTTTGACAGAGTTCTGCTTGCTTTTTGAATGTTTTTTATATGCCTATCTCCGAAGTTTTTGTTTGTTTGTTGTCTGTTTTTTATAATGTTTCAGGAAATCAGTTACCAAATGGAACAGTTTTGGATGCTAGAAGCAAGTTTGATGATAAAATAGAGCCATCTTCTGCTAAAATGTATTTCCATTATTATGGGCAACTGTTGCATCAGCAAAATATGTTACAGGATTATGTGAGAACAGGTTATATCATCTTGATCTTGTGTGATGCTCGCGTTCAAATTTCTAGTTGAGAAATTTCTTATGCCTTTCTCATTTATGCATTGAGATAATCTACCAGTACTTGAAATGTGCCAAAAAAAGTTCACAGTGGATGCTTAACAATGATTCATTATAATCATTGTCTCAGGAACCTATTATGCTGCTATTCTTGAGAACCGAGCAGATTTTACCGGTCGTGTAGTGGTTGATGTTGGTGCTGGTAGTGGAATTTTATCATTATTTGCTGTTCAGGTACCTGGTGTTTTCAGCCAACGTTTATAGTACCATCTGTAATGTTGCCTGCATCCTTGTGTCTTGTGTGTTGTTACATATGTATGTGGCTTAATTTTCTTTTCTTTTGGTTGGTCCCCCCCCCCCCCCCCTTCTCTCTCTCTTTCTCAAAAAAAAAAAAAAAAAATCCCAACAAGGCCGGTGCAAAGCATGTTTATGCTGTGGAAGCGTCTGAGATGGCAGAATATGCACGAAAACTTATTGCTGGAAACCCATCTCTGGGTCAACGGATTACAGTAAGATTTTATTTTGTTGCCTCTTTATTTTGCTAGTGTCATTGGTCAGTTATCTAATTAAGTTCATGCACTATGCCATTGTAAAATGTAGGTAGTCAGAGGTAAAGTTGAGGAAGTTGAATTGCCAGAGAAAGCAGATATTCTGATCTCAGAACCAATGGGTAAGCTTATAATAGAACTTGCTTTACAACAGAATCAGCAGAAAATATTCCTTTTTTCTTGCTTAGAGTTTGTTGTATTTTTATTTTTTATTTGTATTTTTATAGGAACGTTGTTGGTTAATGAAAGAATGTTGGAGTCCTATGTGATTGCAAGAGATCGATTTCTTACCCGAAATGGGAAAATGTTTCCTACAATTGGCAGGTAAATCTGAGCCTTTAAAGGCCTTCTCTTCCTCTGTTATCTGAGAGTCGTACTGTAAGTGTTATCATTGCTGCCAAAGTTTCAGTTGTTCTCCAATTAACAAAATGACTTCTCGATCAGAAATATAGTGGATATGCAGTCTGTATGTGAGAGTTTTCTTTACTTGATATTTATCTGGGTTTTTGGTGATTTAATTGCTCTATAATAATGCAAATGATGAAATGATGCACTGGCAAGTATTATTGGATCATAACAGCATTCTGTGGATCTTCTTAGAACTTTTCTCAACTTAATTATTGATTCTGATATGTGAACGTTGTACCCTTTAAGTGCAATCCTCATAAACTGATTCACATCCCTGTTCTTCCTCTTTTAATGAGTGCTATTAACTCCTTTTTGTGCCTAGGTTATATCATAATTATGTTAAGGTTTATGTGAACTTAAGATCCTTAGACTTGCATTTTTTTTAACCTTCCTAGGGTTTCATGAGTTCAAAGATCTATTGTTTTTAAGATTCTTTACTTCTTGGTTCTCATAATTTTTAGTTGATTCCTCTTGTAGGATGCATATGGCACCTTTCAGTGATGAATATTTGTTTATTGAAATTGCAAATAAGGTGTGTATTTTGAAGTAATTTTGCTGAAGTTTCGTTTATAATTATCTTTACTCTGTCTTGTGCACTTCAATTATGCTATGGTTAAATTCTCAGAGTAAGTAGCTCAAAAATATGAAAGGGATTTTGCCTTTTCTGTTGGACTTTTCCAGGAATATAAATACTCACTCACCAACTGTTTCTGTTGCACTCCCTTTTTCTAGTGACTTATAACTTATCACAAATGCGCCTGCAGGGGTGGGGGGGACTGGCTCACTAGGCTAAGGGCACGAAGGCTCACTTATTCAATGCACCTTGAATTATACTCATTTTGGCGGGACATGTAAAATTAGCATGATGTTCTTTTCCCACAAAACCTGAAAATAAAACAACAACAAAAAAACCATAATAATTTGTTTTATGTTAAGGCTTGGGTAGGCTCAGCTTGTGAAAATATGTACTTACCTCACCCCCACCTTGCCCAAAAAAGAATAAAAAATATTTAGGTTGTGTTTGAATGTCGAGCTAAGCTGAGTTGATTTGTGTTTTTTATAAATAATTGAGTGGGTTTTATGGGAACCAATTATATGAGTTTAAAATATGTTTGAATGTTAGAATGAATTTAGATATATTTATGGGAAGTTGTAAATATTGTGGGACCCACTACTGTTTTCTACACTTTTTGTCCCTTATGTCGGCCCCCACTTCTGACTGAGAGAGAGAGAGAGGAAATAAAGTACAATTTGTTAATAAATGATTTTGTCAGATTTGTTCCAAAAAAGTTATGCAACTCAATTGGCATGTTTGGATACTCAAAGCAGTTTAAAATAAACTGCACTTAGTGTAGTTAAATAACCAAACCCACCCTTAGCAAATTCCTCTTCAAGTTGACTCTTAGGGGTTGGCTCAAGTGGTAAAGATCTTGGTTTTAGGGGTAAGCTTCCCATAGATCTAAGGTTCAAATCCCCTTAAGTGCAAACAATCTCTAGGGGCCATCGGATTGGGAGATTTTTGTCTTGAATTAACCGAGGTTTACTTACGGGAAACTCATTGTCGAGGGCCTGTGCATGCTTGGGATTAGTCGGAACGCTGTTCCAGACACCTGGACCCCTGGTGGCAATATAAAAAAAAAAAAAAAAAAAAACAAATTCTTCATCAAGTTACCCACAGTTGGTGAGTACATCAGTGATTTATTGCTGAGAGACATTCAGTAGCAACATCTAATGATGCATGGTATTGCTATTATGGTCAAGTTTCCATTTGTCCCTTATCATCAGTTATCAGTTTATATTGATATTCATCTTTTCTTATTCTTTCCATTATTCTTTATTTGTGAATTGCAATGTATTAATCTCCTTTTTTCCTTTCCACCCCTTTATTTTCTGGAGCAGGCCCTATTTTGGCAGCAACAGAATTATTATGGTGTTGATTTGAAGCCCTTACATGGATCTGCATTCCAGGGATACTTTTCTCAGGTCCCTAAATCTTGCCGTTAACAAACTGTATCTGTCTTTTAACTGGAAATTCATTCTGATTGAGTTTAGGTGTAGTTCACTCTTTGGAATTTTTAGCACGGTTTTTCTACGTGACTATCTCAGATAATCTCTGTCTGTCTAGAGATTAAAATTCAGTAATCTCACACCTCATCACTTCTTTGGAACTTCTTGTTAAAGTTCTGTCTTGTTTAGTCATTTTGAGGGATCTTATGAAATATTCGGGCTCTAAATTCTGTTTCACTATTAGCTCCATAGAACTTGATAAGTTCAGTAGGATACAAAGAGAGTAGAGAGCTGTCTGACCTCATGTTTTGTAAGGGGATGATTGGGGAATGAGATGAGATGAGAATTTTGTGAAGAAAAAATCTATTCATCATCCTCTTATCATTTCATGATGTGGCATTGGATGATAGGTTTACAAATGAAATATAATTAGTCTCCAATCCATCTAATGCCACATCATAAGATGATGAAATGATGATGAGAACTGAAATGATGAGTAGAATTATGCGGAAAGAGAAAAAGTTGAATAACAAATAATATAAAATTAAAATATTATTAGAATATTATTTTTTAATATTATTTTTGTTTTAGGATTTGAAAAGGTTGAATTGTTTTTTTATTTATTTGAAAGTTTGGAAAAGTTGTAATGATTAGTTTGTAATTATTTGTGTTTGAATGATATTGAGAAGGAATGAGATGGAATGAGATAGGATAGATGAAAAGCTTTTCCAAACATCCCCCAAGTGATAATTAACATGTTTGAAAGCTAAGGTGTTGATATATGCATGCTTCAAGTGTTTCGTTTTTTGTTGTGGTGATAATATTTCTCTATTATGTTGTAGTAACCATTTACTGCATTTTGCGATGCTTTCATATTTGATGGATTCTGTTTTACTCATCACACAGCCCGTGGTAGATGCTTTCGACCCCAGATTGTTGGTGGCTCCTCCAATATTTCATGTGATAGACTTTATGAAAATTAAGGTATGAGTTAACTTGTTGGAGAAGATCTTATGCGTTTTACTCGCTATACATGCCTCATTTAGCATGCAGTGTACTCTTTCATACTCTTTGAAGTACTGGTCCTTCTAAGAAGGATCTGTCCGAATTTATTTCTTTGTCTTGAGATTTATTTTCGGCCAAACTAGGGCAATTTGGTGTGCCTTATTCAGTTCTATATATATAGAAAGAATTTATTAGAAGCATTTAGAAAGAGAATCTTATATTGTCTTAGAGTCGTGTTATAGTCCATGTAGTTGTATCTACTTCTTTAATTGAAGTTTTCAATTCTTCACAATAGTTTTTTTGTATTTTTTTTTTAATTCGTCGTATAGGAAGAGGAGTTATATGAAATTGATATTCCATTGAGATTCATCTCCTCTGTGGGCGCCAGAGTGCATGGGCTAGCTTGCTGGTTTGATGTATTGTTTGATGGGAGGTAATCTGTTGACCGGGATCAATAATATGTGCTTTTAGATTTGCATAGAGCTGCATCTTCCAAATTTTCTTTACCCTGTGAATACCTGGCTTCCATCTATTTAATCTTCTTTTTTTCCTTTAAAAAATGTTTTGTTCTACAGCACTGTACAAAGATGGCTTACTACTGCACCTGGTGCGCCAACAACACACTGGTATCAATTGCGCTGTGTTCTCTCTCAGCCGATTTATGTCATGGCAGGACAAGAAATTACTGGCAGACTCCATATGACTGCACACAATGCTCAGAGTTATACGATATATCTTACATTATCTGGTTGGTTTCTGTCTTTCTCTCTTGCTTCTGTGTTAGTGCTCTTTGGTTTTCTAACAAGTTATAGTTGACCTTCAACAGCTAAAATGTGGGGCCCTGGTGCTGAACACGGAGGAATACTTCAGACATCATCATGCAAACTTGATCTCAAGGAGCCCTACTACAGAATGTCTCAACCGCTGGCTTATCCATTAGCCCAAGATCAGCAACCACATCAGCTAATAAGCACACAGGTATTGTAAATCCCTCTCATCACGTCTCTACCCTTTGATATTTGATATTTTATATCAATCAGGTGCCCAAGAGCAGAAACTTTTTACTTGGGTCAGGAGTGGTCACTAATTAAGAACTCCTATATATTATATTCCCCATTCTACCTTATCTTGCCATTTTATCAAACACGATACACCTGCTCCAGCATTTGCATACTAATTTGAGGACCTTCAATAAACATACATACATATATATATATATATATATATATATGAACGCACACAAAAAGAACAAACTAGATTGAGAAAATCTTCAACGACAGTTTAAACAATTGAATCTAAATGGTTTCTTGGACCATTGGTGGTTTCTGTTTTTACCTCTTATGCTGTAAGGGAAAGGGGAGGGGGTCGGCTTGAGATGGACACAGCATGTCACCCATTTTCTGGGGCTAGCTATCATTATGCGAAGACCTTTTTTCTTACTGGTAAGTTGGACACGCCCCAGGCCTGAGTATGTCATTGGACCCATGTCATCACTTTCCATCCTGTTCTTTTGACGAGGGGAGGTGCTGTTGAAGCTAGAACTCCTCGGTGTAGTTGAAGTTTTCATTCTGAACCTAGGTCTTATATAGTTTTCAGGTTCCGCTACATCCACTTAGTTTCACTATGATTGCTGAGGGCATTTACAGTTCTGTAGTATAGTTAGTGTTTTTGCATCAAGGAAAAAAAGTTCCGGTAGGAGAAACCAATAAAACTCCTGTAATTGATTGGGGTCCTGAAGATGTACTGTTGAGTCTGTTAAGTTTTTGAGTACACGGGTCAAAATTCTCTTATATAGTACTCATATTGGCATTTCAATCTTTTAGCAAAATTCATAGTGTTCTTATCTAAACTCCCTGGTGTGAGAGGAAACGTTTTCAGGTGCACTTTTTCTTGCATTTATGGGCAGCATTGTTATGATTTTGTTGTGCAGTCCCAAGAAAAGATTTGTGACACAGTCTAACTCTATTTGTGGCAGGATATACAAGTTTCGTCGCAAGATTTAGAAGAAGCTGAGTTAATGCAGCAACCATCACCAAACTCTGGCGGGCAGCTCAATTCTATGGTGGAAAATATTTAAATTTAGAGGTGCAAAAGGAACAATTTTTAACACTTGCATCTGTTCGTAACATAAACCTGCTTTCCCTAGCAGTGCAAGGATAGGCTACGCTAGGTCCAATCCCTGTAAATTATGGTGGCATGATTTAAACATTTATTATTTGAGTGGTGGTGCCAGCAGATCCTGTTCAACCATCATGATTTAATCATCCAGGAAATAAAAATACCAAAATCTGAGCTCGATAGATTGTCTTCAATTCTTGATAATCTGCTCCTTGGAGGTAAGGACCTTAAACTGCTGAGGAAAAATTAAACAAATTGTGAACTAGGCCCCCATGGAATTGGTTTCGACTAATCCATTTACCCCGCTGAGTTACTTTAAGGTAATTACTTTTCACCCGCCCCCGCAATGGGTAGGGGGCCTAGCTTGGTCCCTGGATTCTGGCCCCTATCTCGCAAGGGTGGGTGACTTCGTCTGATCATCGGGCGGTGGATTGGCCTAGGGTTAGTTGCTGCAGTGGTTGAACGCAAACTCCGAAGAGACTACAGACAGGTTAGAATGAGGGAGATTCTGACATGAGGGCTGAGTGGAAAGTAAAGATGGAGACGACATTTAAGGGTACATTTGGAAAGTGAGGAGAGTTTAGATAATTTGTCAATAGTTGTAAAAAGTACGAAAAAATTAATGATAAAATATTAAAAAGAAGTGAATAATGACAAAAAAGATGGTGAAAATTAATGATAACATTTTGAATATCACTTCCTAAACACAATCTAAATGACACCCATTTAAAAAGTTTTAGCTCCCTAAACGTCTCTTAAATGGCCCCCAATTAATGAAATATAAAATACAAAGTAATGCTAGAGATTAACATTAGAAATAAGTAACGGACAAATGTCAACTGATATGATATGATAAACAAAACGTTTTGAATTCATTTCTTTCAATTTATCAATTTTTTCATTTTTCAATTCACAGATATTATGTAGTATACTACAGGCATCAAACACTACAAATTATTAATTGTCGTTTGTCTATCGCTTATCTCTAGCGTTTGTCCTTAACAATTCTGAAAAATATATATAGTTAAAACTTTCTGAACGGATTCATTTAAGTTGTGTATGGATAATAGAGTGATCTTATAGATTGATTGTCGTGTGCTCTTAATCCGTTTTGGCAAAATGTGCAATCGCGCCAGAAACGAGATGTCCAACTCCAACTTCTTGTTGAGTGTCTACATGGTTGTGGTTGGTTGTAGCAATCTGGCTGCAATTTTATGCATTCACAAACACGACTAGAATTTAAAATTCTGAGTTTAGCTCCTTTTTAATGTTCCAGAAACCCATTTAGCCAATCAAGTGAATGACGTAGGTTCTTTCAATTAAGAAAATGAATCGGCCTGCAAACCAGATAAAAAGGGTAAAAATTTGAAGTTGTAGCCAAACTCATTCTATAATACTGATACGCAATACCAACGCTTAGCTGGATAGCTGTATATTTACTAGCCTCCAAATTGTTTGTATACTTTCAGCGTGAAGGATCAGCCGACCGTGAATAATTAAACTAGACTTGGACAGGGCGTCTGACCCTTGTAGAAGTGCAACGCATGGGCGACGCTCGAAGATCCCAACAGCAAGCTGCTGTATTAGGCCTTCCCCCAATAAAAATTTAATTTAATATCGTGTGGCCCGATGGACCACGTATTAGATATTAAATTGATAAGAACAGATAATACACTTGATCTTAGCCAAAAGGCCAAGAAAGATATGCTTTGCTCTATCACTCTACTCTGTATTTATGGTTGGCTATTCACTTCGGCTGCGCTTATACCCTCGATGTGGGACTGCAAGTTCTTCCAATTTTGGGTTTTAAAGACATATTTGCAGTTTATTACACATTCTTGCTTCGACCTCTCGAGCAGTAACTAAACTTGTTTATGATTTTCAGGCATTTTATATACCAAGATGGTAGGTAACAAATGCTGGAAAATGACAATAATTTGTTTATGGCCCTCAAACTGTTTCCCCTCGAGAATTCGACCTCGACTTGGACTCTTCAATCGACCAAATATCGGGCACAAATCGCATATCAGAGAAGCTGGTGAGGCCGAGGAATTCTGAGTCTCCGAGACCTTGGGGGAAAATTATTGGACCATACTTTTCTCATTTGATTAAGTCTAATTTGAATTAATTATAGTGAAGTCATTAACAGAGAGAACATACACCTGTTATTGTTGAAAATAGGCCACCAAAGTGTGAAATAGAAACCATTTGCAGTCCTCCATGGCTGCACCGTCCACCATCCTTCAACAGTGGCTGCACCACCTACCTCAATGCAGAGTTTTTCTAGTTTGGCTGCACCTACCACACCAACCATTTGTAAAACCTCTCCTATAAAATGAGAGCTCTGATATTTGAAATATATAGAGCAGTGGAGAGCAGAGGGAAGTGGTGTGTGCATTTGAGAGCTACGTGAGAAATTTTTGAGTGATTTGTAAATCTTAGAAATTATAGTAAATTTGGCACCTGTAGATGTAGGAAAATTGCTGAACCACGTTAAAATCGTCTTGTATAATTTTTTGGACAAGTTTGAAGGCTCAACAGTTATGACATGGGAAAGTGCTCATTTCTTCTTCATTTGCTTTGGTGTTAGTTGAGGTCCTGTTGTTACCCGTGCATGTTATATCTTACGTGATTTTATTATTCTATAGAAAACTTTCATTTTCAGTGCAAAAAATTTATGTTGAATCACTTTTATGCTCTATTAATATGATTGGTTACATCACTTTTTTTTAATATAAAATAAATAATTTGACCAATCACATGAATAGAGTGCGTATGTGTTGCCCAGATGACTAACACAAGAGGGGGGGTGAATTGAGTTGTATTTAAAAAAAATAACAATTATAAATCAAATATAAAATATAAAATATAAATAAAATATGAAACAATTATAAATATAAAGAGTAAGGGTAAGAGAGAAGCAAACTCAGTATGTTAACGAGGTTCGGCCCCACTGCCTACGTCCTCGCCTCAAGCTACCTCTTGAGGATCCCCAAATCCACTATTCAATCTCCTTTAGGTGGAGATAGAAACCTATTACACCTTTGAGCAGCACCGCTCCAAAGAATCCGTGTAGAACACCCTCTACACTTCCAATCACCTCACACTTGGTGATTTAACTGTTCCACGTGTAGAACACCTTCTACACTTCCAATCACCTTACACTTGGTGATTTAACTATTCTCCGTGTAGAACACCTTCTACACACACAAGGGTTATACACACCCTTTTACTGATACAAGAATTGATAGTAGGTAGACTATCAAAGTACACTCCTCAATGAGTGAGATAGAAACAATACAGCGCAACATATATCTCTCTCAACAAGAATAAGAATTAAGGCTCAAAACTTTAGAAAAGAGAGAATGAGAGTTTTGAAAAAATGATGCAAAACTTAGTAATAGATGTGTAAGCTCTTGTTGTGATTTTTGCAAAACTCAAGTGAGCTATTTATAGGTAAATGAGTCTTCAATTTCAAATTTGAAAATATTCCCATGTCAAATAAGAGCACTATTCACTTTTCAAAAAATTCAAATAAAAACATTTCCTTTTTGCATTTGTCAAAGACAACTCCATTCATTTTTCAAAGAAATCAAACCTAATCTTTTGCTTTTCATACAAGACAAAATGAGCATGATTTATTTTTCAAACCAAATCATCTTCTTTTTGCATATGTCAAAAAAACACACAACCACCCTTTAAGATTTTCAAACAAATCATCTATCTTTTATATTTGTCAAAAAAACACACAACCACCCTTTAAGATTCTCAAACAAAATCATCTACCTTTTGCATTAGTCAAAAAAACACACCACCTCCCTTCAAGACTTTCAAACAAAATATGCACATGTCAAATATGATAATCAATCATCTTATAAAATCAAGTTTTTATAAAAAAATATAATTTTCGAAATTATTTTGTTTGATGGTGTTATGCACATGTGAAAAACATAATTTTCAAAACTAAGACATTTAAAAATGTCTTGCATATGTGGAAAAAGTAATTTGATGTTTTATGAGAAAAAAGAGTAATTTGGAGCCTTAATCCAATTTCTAATTTTATCAAGAGATGTACAAAATAATCTATGAGCTTCATTTGTAGACTTGATATCTTTCTTGCTCATGCTTGATTTCTTGATGTGTTTAGCTCCCTTCATGCATAGACAACTTGAGCTTGAGTTTTCAATATTATTTGTTATCATCAAAATTTATACGTAAATACGAGACTTGAAACCTTGGATTCAACAATCTCCCCCTTTTTGATGATGACAAATACTTAGTAGAAATCTGCGACCTGCAGTAATACTTAAGCTCCCCCTGAAAATATGCGTTAGTATTTCAAGAAAAATATAAACATGATTCTAGCATATATAACAGGGTAGTATAATACTAGTATAAGACTTCTCCCCCTTTTGGCATCATTAAAAAGGAACCGTAATTAGTTTCAATAATTTTTTTTTTTTTTCGTAATAAGCAATAATCAAATAAAACGGTACGTTAGAGAGTAGAAGTTGGAACCACCCGTGCCCGACAAAACCTGCAAAGGTTGAAGCCGAATTTTATCATCTCGGTGCGGAAGAAGATTTAAATCCGCTTGATGTTATTGACGAATTAGATATTCCAGAGATTTGAAGTTGAATAATTAAAATTATCCGTGTCCGACAAAGACAGCAAAAGCTGCAAGCCTAGCTCTGGCAATGCGGTGCAGAGCCATGCATGTCCGACAAAACCTGCAAATGTTGGAAGTCTAACTCTGACAGTTCGGTGCGGAGCCACGCGTGTCTGATAAAACCTACAAAGGTGGCCTAGCTCTAGCAGTCGGTGCGAAAGCAGATTCAAATCCGCGTGATATTGTTGAAAAATTAAATATTATCGAGATTTGAAAGTTGTCATTTAAAAGACCGTTTTCACCTGTTGGATACTCAAATAAATTTTCACCCCACTCATTGATCCGGTTTCTGTTTATTCAAAACGATAGAATGGCGGAGAAAATTTCATCTAATAATCTTCCGGATTTGAATCAGGAACCATCTCAACCAGTCATTTTATCTCATGAGGTTGTCAATACCATGATAGAAGCAGAGTGCATTTTTCAAATAAAACTGATTCTGAGGTTGTTGCAGCATCAAGAACTCTCAGTGCTCAATATGCTGCCTCTGTTACGACCATGTCTCGAAGATTACTAGCGAGGGCAAATGAGGTTGATCGACTTAACAATCAAATATCTGTTCTGCATCAAAAGCTTGTAAATAAAGGCAGAAAGAATAAGAGGTTAAAGCAAGAAAATAAAGATTTGACGGAATTGGCTTGTATTCTGAAACTTCAAATAGAGGAATCGGAACGAGTAAGAGTTCAAGCACAGAGTCAACATCAGCAGATAATGGCAGCGTTTCACGAGAGAAACAGGAACAATTATAATTAATCTCGCTAGCTTAGTTCGGTAACTTTTGACAATATGCATCCGGCATATCTTGTAAGTTTGACTAAGTAAGATTTGAAGAGATGTTAGTTTGTCTTTTACTTATTTCCATCTTTATAAAAGCAATCCTTAGCTTTATCTAATCCGCATCAAATCTTCTTCTCATTGTTGTAGTTCATCTTCATTCTCACTTTACAAATTTTCAATGGCTCGTAGATTTCCCTTCAGTGATTCTCTTCATCAAGATTTGAGGTATCCTTCACCTCAGTCTCAATCTATTTCTGCATCTGTCGTGGGTGCCATGAAGCAACAAGAGACTGATTTAGCTAATAAATCAGATCATGACGCCATTTACGAGCTTGTGGGTCTCGGGACTCGATACTCATCTTCCATAGTTTCTTTTTCCGCTCGGTTGCAGTCCAAAACCCGCGAGATAGAGAAGCTTAATGAGAAGATCGATAATCTTCAACGACTTGTTCAAGAGTCTAATAAAAAAATAGTAGACTTAAAACAACAGAATAAGGATTTAAAATCCTTACTTGCCTCTGCATTTCAATTGCCTAATCCTTTAGATAAGGATGGCATGATGATTTATGAGGAGCAAATGCATTTGAATGATGAGGCTAAACGTCTCAAGTTTCTGTAGGTCATTTGAGTTAATGGAATAAAAGTATCTAACAGATATTGATGGCATGCATAATTCCTATTTCTCTTTTAATCATGCGTAGTCTATCTTCTGGTAGGGGTTTTGTAAAAATGTCTGCCAAATGATCATGTGTACTAGTGAATTCTAATGCAATATCGCCCTTCTGCACTTTGGTCCGAGATTGTTGTATTGGATTCTTTGAAAGATTTATAGCACTTGTATTATCACATTTGATTGGAATGTGATTGTACATACGTTTAAAATCCTCAAGTTGTTGCTTCATGTAAAGAACTTGGGCACAACAACTACCCGCAGCAACATATTCTGTCTCAGCAGTAGATAGTGCAACAGAATTTTATTTTTTACTAAACCAGGAAACTAGTGCATGACCTAAGAAATGACATGTTCTACTAAAACTTTTTCGATCATCTTTGCAACTAGTATAATCGGTACCTGAATAACTAATAAGATCGAAAGAAGTGTGTTTAGGATACCATAACTCTAAGTCAATGGTACTGGCAAAATATCTAAAAATCTGCTTGACTGCAATCAAATGAGATTGTTTCGGAAATGATTGAAAACGTGCACATAAACATACATTGAACATAATATCAAGTCTACTAGTTATCAAATATAATAAACTACCAATCATACCTCGATATACCTTTGAGTCAACTGACTTACCGCTTTCATCTTTATCAAGTTTAGTGGTTGGACTCATTGATGTTCCAATTACTTGATTTGCAATCCGAGAAAGAAATTAAGTTCTCCCATTATGCTTATTTCAAATTCTTTCTGCATATTCTTAGCAAAATCTTGACACATATTTTCATTAGTAGCACCAAATATTATATTATCTATATAAATTTGAACTAGAAGAATATCATTCTATTCATATTTGATTAAAAGAGTTATATCGATCTTTCCTCTTGAAAAACCTTTTAAAAAAAAACTATTTAAGAAAACACTTTTAACAACCATTTGAAAAAAATTTGAAATCTTTATAACAAGCATATGCAAGTAGCATTCGAATAACTTCTAATCTTGTGACTGGTGCATATGTCTCATCATAATTGATTTCTTCCTCTTGATCGAAACCTTGGGCTACAAGTCGAGCCTTGTTTCTAGTGATGATTTTAGACTCATCTTTCTTATTTTTAAAAACCCATTTTGTTCCAATAACAGCATAATTTTTTAGGTCTAGGAACAAATGTCCATACATTATTTCTTTCAAATTGATTTAACTCTTATTGCATAACTAGAATCCATGATTTATCAATAAGTATTTCATCAATATTTTGGATTTAATTTGAGATAGAAAAACAGTGTGATTATAAATATTTTTAAGAGACGATCAAGTACTTACATATCGTGAAGGTTCTCCTAGAATTTGTTCTACTGGATGATCTTTCACATATTTTCGCTGTTTGGTTGCATCTTGTACTAAGTCTTGATGATCTTTCTTTCTATTTCCACGATCTTCCCTTTTGAATTATCTTCAAATATCACACATCCTTTTTCTTTAGAAGTGAAGTCAATGAATTTAGTTTTGTCTTCTGTCACGTATCTTGAGCATCCGTTGTCTAAAAATAATTTATTTTTACCTGTAGAATACTTCATGCATACCTACAAAATCAATTAAAAACAATTTCCGGTACCCAAGTTCTTTGGGTCCTTTATTTATTAGTATTAGAAGAAACAAGATATTTAGGTACCCATATGGCCCTAATAGTCATTGTATGTTTTCTTCTAATAGGACAAGCAGGATAATTATGACCATTTCTATTACAAAAATTGCAAATAGCATGTGACATATATGAAGAACTTGAGTGATTATAATAGTATCCTTTTTTAACAAAATTATTTTTATGAAAAGAATTTTGAATATTGGACTTTGATGTAGAAGGATTATCAAAGAAGTTTTTATAAGTTTTGTATTTTTGTTTTGGCATATATCCCAAGCCTGCCTTATCAAAAACACATCTTTGACTACCAAGAAGTTTTTCAAAATTTCTTTTTCCATTCGTAAAGTTTTCAATAATATTTTCTAAATCAGTTTTCTTTTTCTTCAACTCAAAATTTTCATCTTTCAAAACAATATTTTCTTTTCTTAAAATATCAATTTCGTTTGTTAAAGAAGAATTTTTCTTTTTCAAAACAGTATACTTGATACCCAATTTTTTAAATTCCTCATATACTTCTTCTAAAAAATTTTGCAATTCTTCATATGAAGGATCTTCAATATTATCAAAATTTGTTACCTCAATGTCATCTTTAGCCATAAGACAAAGATTTCCTGATTCTCCATTGCTTGCTTCACTATCTGAGCTACTTGAATCATCATTCCACGTAGCTTTCATTGCTTTTTTGCCTTTGTTTCGATCTTTCTTTAGTAGAGGACAATCTAGCTTGATATGACCGGGTTTATTGCATTTATAACAAATTAAAGTGTCATTTTTACCTGAATCTTTCTTGGAAAACTTATTGAAGGATTTCCTTGGAGGAGTTTTATTTTTCTTTAAGAACCTCTGAATTCTTCTTGTTATCATCGCAACTTCTTCATCTTTGTCGTCATTTTCCTCATCTTCATCACTTTCACTTTCATGTGGAACAGCTTTAAGTGCCAAGCTCTTCTTTGACTTTCCTTCTTCTTCTCCTCTTTTCAATGTGTACTCATGGGTGATAAGTGACCCGATGAGTTCATTCACTTCGAGCTTCTTGAGGTCTCTAGCTTCAAGAATCGCTGTCACTTTTGATTCTCAACGTTTTGATAGAGAGTTGAGAATTTTTCTTACTATCTCCACTTTGGAATAAACTTTGCCAAGAGCTGTCAAGCTATTTATGATGTTAGTAAAACGAGTGTACATACTAGAAATAGATTCATCATCATTCATCTTAAACATTTCATATTCATGAGTAAGAATATAAATTTTTGATTCCTTGACTTGAGAAGTTCCTTCATAAGTAACTTCCAAGTTATTCCAAATTTCCTTTGCTGTAGCACAAGTCATTACTCTATTAAATTCATTACCATTGAGAGCATTATATAATAAATTCATAGCAGTTAAATTCAAAGTATAAAGTCTATCATCTTCACGATTAAACTCTTCTTCTTCCTTTTTGACCTTTACTCCATCAACTACTTTTGTTGGAATATAAGGTCCATTTACAATACATTTCCAGATTTCTCGACCTTGAGCCTGAAGGAATATTCTCATTCTAACTTTCCAGAATGAGTAATTGTCTCCACAAAAGAGTGGAGGCCGACTGCTAGATTGACCTTCACCAAATGAAGCTGCAATGTTAGCCATAAGATCTTAACTCAAAAGATAGTTAATCTTATAATAGAGTTCTAGCTCTGATACCACTTGTTGCCCAGATGACTAACACAAGAGGGGGGGTGAATTGAGTTGTATTTAAAAAAAATAACAATTATAAATCAAATATAAAATATAAAATATAAATAAAATATGAAACAATTATAAATATAAAGAGTAAGGGTAAGAGAGAAGCAAACTCAGTATGTTAACGAGGTTCGGCCCCACTGCCTACGTCCTCGCCTCAAGCTACCTCTTGAGGATCCCCAAATCCACTATTCAATCTCCTTTAGGTGGAGATAGAAACCTATTACACCTTTGAGCAGCACCGCTCCAAAGAATCCGTGTAGAACACCCTCTACACTTCCAATCACCTCACACTTGGTGATTTAACTGTTCCACGTGTAGAACACCTTCTACACTTCCAATCACCTTACACTTGGTGATTTAACTATTCCCCGTGTAGAACACCTTCTACACACACAAGGGTTATACACACCCTTTTACTGATACAAGAATTGATAGTAGGTAGACTATCAAAGTACACTCCTCAATGAGTGAGATAGAAACAATACAGCGCAACCTATATCTCTCTCAACAAGAATAAGAATTAAGACTCAAAACTTTAGAAAAGAGAGAATGAGAGCTTTGAAAAAATGATGCAAAACTTAGTAATAGATGTGTAAGCTCTTGTTGTGATTTTTGCAAAACTCAAGTGAGCTATTTATAGGTAAATGAGTCTTCAATTTCAAATTTGAAAATATTCCCATGTCAAATAAGAGCACTATTCACTTTTCAAAAAATTCAAATAAAAACATTTCCTTTTTGCATTTGTCAAAGACAACTCTATTCATTTTTCAAAGAAATCAAACCTAATCTTTTGCTTTTCATAAAAGACAAAATGAGCATGATTTATTTTTCAAACCAAATCATCTTCTTTTTGCATATGTCAAAAAAACACACAACCACCTTTTAAGATTTTCAAACAAATCATCTATCTTTTATATTTGTCAAAAAAACACACAACCACCCTTTAAGATTCTCAAACAAAATCATCTACCTTTTACATTAGTCAAAAAAACACACCACCTCCCTTCAAGACTTTCAAACAAAATATGCACATGTCAAATATGATAATCAATCATCTTATAAAATCAAGTTTTTATAAAAAAATATAATTTTCGAAATTATTTTGTTTGATGGTGTTATGCACATGTGAAAAACATAATTTTCAAAATTAAGACATTTAAAAATGTCTTGCATATGTGGAAAAAGTAATTTGATGTTTTATGAGAAAAAAGAGTAATTTGGAGCCTTAATCCAATTTCTAATTTTATCAAGAGATGTACAAAATAATCTATGAGCTTCATTTGTAGACTTGATATCTTTCTTGCTCATGCTTGATTTCTTGATGTGTTTAGCTCCCTTCATGCATAGACAACTTGAGCTTGAGTTTTCAATATTATTTGTTATCATCAAAATTTATACGTAAATACGAGACTTGAAACCTTGGGTTCAACAGTATGGAATGCACAAAAAGAATAATGATAGACTTACATCCTATTTGCCACTACTTTACCACTTATAATGTATTTTTTGTTTTTGTATTTTGTTTTAGATATTTTTTTAACATTATTAATTATTAAGAAGTAATTTTAAAAAGATATATTTTCATTAATAGTTACTTTTTCTTAACCATTAAGTAAATATATATATATATATATATTGAAAAAAATGGTAAAGTAGTGGTAAATGAGATGTAAGCCTATCATTATTCTATTCGTAAATAGATACCCCTTGATCTATATAGTTTCTACATGAATATGAAAGTTGTAAGTAGTTAATTAGCTCCCACCATTAACAGTTGTGTACATACAAATAAATGTCTCTCCCTCTTTTTACAATTTCTTAGAGCAACTATCTTAAGCTGATGTTAGAGTGTGAAATCATTTTAGAAGTCTCTAATAACCTCCTAAGTCAGGTAGACGTGGAATCATATATAACCATTGAATGTGAACTATAAGATGAGCAAAGATTCGGAGACTCGTGAAAATTCCGCCTTGAGGTAATTCAAATTAACATCATCTATAACAATGTTGACGCAGAAGCTGGCATGACAATAAAGATATAGAGATATATATATATAAAACTACTTGAATTGTTCCTTTATCAATAAAGATAGATATAATAATTACTTTAATTTCTTAATTTTGGACTTTAATCTTATGAATATTTTTTATTTTTTTGTATTTTTAATATTTTTATTTTGAATTTGTTCATTTTAAACTAATTTAATTTTTTTATTTATTATTCTATATATTAAATATTTGATAAAATTAAAATTAAAAAAAGTGTGGTGTGTGAAGGCTAATTTGTTTATTTTATGTCCAGGAGCGTTGTCCTTGTTTCTTCTACCTTTGCCGGCCAAGGGAATTTGATAGTGGCACTTCTGCTTTTAGAAAAGATAGCCTGCAGTTCTTTCTCTCTAACTTTGTGGTAGAATTGTAGTCAGGATTCAAACTTTTGACATCTATTATGATACCATGTGAAAACAAATTTAATTATTTGTATTATTATACTCTTGATACCAAACAATATAGCACATTTGGTTTTTGTTGTTGCAGTGGCGCACTGTAGGGGGGTCGTCTGAAGAGGAGATGATCTTTAGGACTTGGGTTTGTGTCAAAAACGACATTCATATAAGTTTCAATAATCCACATAGAAAACTACATAAATCAAGTGGACGACAAGTTATTGAACGCTACATAAAATAGTGGCACAACATCTTTCGATATGTAGAACCATGTAAAGGCAGAGCATTTTACAGGAAACATATATTGACCCCCGTCTTAACTTTCATTGTGACAAGACTATTATTAAATTATGGATTAGGGATAATCTTGAGCAAGGACTGAGCATGAAGGGGTGTTAAATTAGACAGGCAAAAGCTTTGCCATGCCTCCTGCTTCTGCTCTTCGTTTTCTGTAAAAGCCTCATAAATATAAATCACAATACTCCTCGCCGCTTCTCTTGACTCAGGCAGCCTATCTTTCAGCAACTCTGCTGCCATTTGAACCAATCCCACCAATCCAACCTCTTTCATTCCTTGCAACTCCTGCAATTTAAACCACACCAATTTCATCACCTGCTTTCATATTTACAACTTAAAAAAAAAAAAAAGTCCTAGCTTAATAGTGGCAAATTTACCATCTTGGAGACACAGTTTGAAAGAGAAATGGCGGCCTTGGCTCTGACTCTATGGTTACCATGGCAAACATATGCCCGGAGCTTATTAAACATTGGCAGAGGAGTCATTGCCTTAACCATTGCGTTCAATGCCTTGTCTGCTTCTTCACACACAAACCGTTTGTCTTGGGACGCTTTCAGTAGCAACTGCAGCAACTGTAAATCCACCACAGATCAAAATCATTAACCATTTTACATTCCTTTTGTCCAATCCTTTCCTACCCATGAAATTAAATTGAAAAAAAATGGATCCCATAAAATACCAATTGGTCAAACGCCTCAGAGGGGAAGGAGTCCAGCAACTTGTCACCAAAAGCGTTGAAAATATCAGATGAAGCCATGATTGAGGTCTTGCACAAAGCGCTTCTTGGATTCTTCATCGCCTTCACCAACACCACCACTACTTTTTCTCTGCGCACACCATCCATGTTAGCAAATCCCATCTCGACAACAGAAAACGGTAAGAAACAAAACGAGAAATATCTTACAAGAGCGGAAGTAAGAGAGTGGAATGATATAGTGCAAACCGCCTGGCATTATTCAGGGATTCGCAGACTTTTGTCCAGTCCTTTGAATCTAGCCCTTCAATCAAGCTCTGCATTTCCAAATTCCAATCAATCAGAAGTTAATTACACACAAAAAAACGACTGAACAATAAACGCTTTTCATATTAAGAATTTCTGTGGGTTAAATGTCCGAAGGAGTCAAGGACCGCCTTTCGAAACAGAGGACCTACTTGGATCTGGGTTTCAGGATCTGGGATGGCCTTCAGATTCTCAGACAAAACATAATCAATGATGGGATCAGCAGACGGTGGCTTGTTTTCGTCCTTCACAGCAGAATCAGATTGTTTTTGAATTGGAACCACGACTTTGGCTTGCTTTTTGGGCCTTTCTGGTGTTGTTGGAAGAGCATTATCTATGGGTCTCAAAGCCATTGTTGAAGAGAAATCGATAAGGGGCAGGTGGGAATAAAAGAGTTTGATATAAAAGGGCTTCCCCGGAGGTGGGTGTGGGGGTGGGGTTCTGATTTAGCAGGGGAAAGTAGTGTAAGAAAATTGATCCCTGCATTTTTCTTTTAAATTCAAATTTTGAAAAAGTTTGTATAAAAGAGACGTTGAGCTCTTTCGGCAACGGTTATATGCGGCAGGGTTATTCTGCAGCGGCGACATTTGAGTCTGTTTGGACGCGCTGCGTTTTGGTTTTGACTGTCACGTTGAGCAATCAAAGGCCGTCGATCCTGATCATCTGTCACCTTTTAAGGCCTCCTTGATTTTCACCTCTTTATTAGGAGTGAGTGTTCAAGCGGATTCTAGATCAAGAATCCGGATCTACCCAACTTAGAATCAAAGTTTCAAAAACAGTTAGGACTCCAACTTGAATTCAACTAGATTGAGATTCGAGTTAATCTCATAACCTTTTAATTTTTTAAAAAATCAAAAATCTAGTTTTTGGATTTTAAACTATTTTTATTTAAAAGTTTGTGTTATTACCTTTTTATAGATAAATTTATTGTGAAAATATTTATCAAAAATCTTCTATTTTATTATAATTTTTTCAAGAAGTAATGTTAAAAAGTAATTTTTTATTATATAAAAGCCTATATTTTTATTGTTATAAAAAATATATATATATATCAAAATGTAAAATTAAATTTATGTTTTGAATAGCTAAGGTTATAAACAACTAATTAAGTTTTTAACTAAAAAAGAAAATCCACTACATATTACATTGTTCAAACTAATTTGCTTAGAACATTACAAAACATATACTAACAATAATTGTCTTCTTTTCGTTACAAAACACAGTGTAGAATTACAAAATGATCTAGACCAAAAAAGTGAAAATTCATGTTCATTTACTCTGTCCATAAATAACCAATCATCGATCTAAGATTATAATCTTTTGTCTTCTCAAGCTATTTTTGCAGCCATTTTTGCTCCTGCAATACAAGCTAGATATAAGAAAAAAAAAAGGTAAATCAACAAGCAGTAATATAGAGAGAATGGTTTATCAGCACTTAAAAAGGCAAACTATTCCCAACACTTAAATATTACATTTCCTTGTTGGTTTATTAGCTACCACCAACGGCAAATCAAATAACTTCCTACAGAAATTTTTGTGATAAAACATGTACAGATAAGATAAGAGATAAAGAAATACGTAACGAGGACAGTTGGATAGTATGATCAGTGACATTATAGAGATAGCAATATATCTCAATGCATCACAAATCACAGGACCCAAGTTAGTTCACCAACTCCATCTAAAATGTGAATCACAATAACTTATTAAGAGTAAAAAATTCACATCATACTTATTAAGAATACGAAGATATTATAGCACAAACTTAGTCTAGATTATCATGAATGAGAAATAAAATTCATAGCAGCCTTGATTGAAGATGAAGCTATATTATCATCTAAAAAAATATTAAACATTGAGTTAGATAAATAATAAATTGAGTTCAATAGATATTAAACAAATATTTCAAACTTACCTTCAAGGTCCATCAACTATATGTATTCTTGCAACTTTTTAATGTCGAAAAGTTTGGTTTTCAATCAATTTTGGGTGCAAATGAGGGCTTCGACAGTCTTTGGAGACAACAAACTCCTAAAAGGACCCAACACGTGTTCTCTAACACTGAATGCGGACTCTAAGACAACAATGGAAATAAGGTGGCTAACACATCATGTGCTAACTCAGCAAGGACATAATAATTGGCGACATTAACTCTCTACCAATCCAAAATATCAAAACCAAGCGAATTTTTTATACACAACTTTGATAAGTACATATGTAGCTCCAATTTAAACTCCATACCACCCTGCTCCTCAAGGCATTGGTTGAAAATGATATGTAATTTATTCAAAAGCAGTGCCGGCACATTAGAACTCCTCCTGTTGTTAGTGTGTAGCCTCCCTTGAGCCACATTAGAACTCCTTCCACTAGCCACACGAAATGTGTTATACTGCTCGATCAAGCAATTTAAAAGGAGTTTAACATGTTTCTCTATCATCTCTACTTCCGTAGGCCCTTTGCACTCTATTAACCAACATTTCATTCTCATCTTTTTATATCTTAGATCAAGCACAAAACCAATGTATATTACCAAGTTGAATCTATCTGTATTATCTCAATACTTTTCATACTTGAGTCTCATACTTGCACCCATAGAACTAATGATATCATTAATACTCAATATCATTTCATTTAATGTATCTTCAATTAAACAAAGTTGTTCAAAGTAGATATTACTTGTCACATACAGAGAACCAAAAATGCTCAATGTAAGATCATAAAAAACTTTCATCACATTCACAAAAACCTGTGCAATCTTCCAATTTTCAGTAGTGAGGGGGGGGGGGGGGGGGTTCTTAAGATTTTTATCCACAAACACAAGTTGTTCAAAAACTTGTTTATATTGTTCAACGATATTCAATATCAAATACGTGAAGTTTCATCTAGTAAAAGCATCCAAAAAAACCATTCTCCCGCTGATATTTTCCTTTACCGCACAAGTTTTGAACTTGGCAAATCTTGATAACGAAGATTTCACATACTTGACAGCATCTCTAATTCTTGTTACTAAATTAGAATTATCTGTCAAGCCATCATTTACAATCATATTCAATATATGGGCAGCACACTGCATGTAAAGATGTTCAACACCTAATACCGTACGACTATTGTCTTTTATTCTCCTCGTTATGTAATCAACAACAACATCATTTGAGCAAGCATTGTCAACTGTGATGGTCAAAATTATATTAACACCAAATTCATGCAATGCCAGCTCTAACACCTTCGTAACAGTATCGCCCTTATAGTCAGGAATTTGGCAAAACTTGAGTATTTTCTTTTGCAATCTTCAATGACAATCAATAAAATGTGTAGTATGCACATGTAGTTCGGATTTTGCACCGACGTCCAAGTATCCGTGGTAAGACGGATTTTTTGACCATCCAACAAATTTTTCAGCTATATTTTCTCTTCATTTACAACTTGAGACAATCTTATTTTAGAGTGATTCGAGATGGTAAGGTAAACCGAGGCTCTAAAGTCGCCGCGTACTCAAGAAACCATTCGTTCTCCAAAAGCCTAAAAGATTTATACCTAATAAAGAACTTAGCGGTTGACACCCTAAGTTGTTCTCCATCGAAATTCAATAAAATTGTGGGTTACACACCCTTCCCTCTACATCAATTTTACCACTAGAAGTATTTTTTGGAGCAAAAAAAGAAGATTTTGAACAATTAAAAAGGTGGGTCCTCATAGAAGAAGTGTCATTATTGTAGTGGCACTTGTATTCTTTATCACACCAATTGCACTTAGTTTTTGGGTTATCGGGATCAATAGGTTCTACTCTAGTTAAATTATCTCTAGGTGTTTTTAGGAACTAGTAGGATTTTGTATATGTGTAGATGAAGTGGTTGGACAACTCTTATACTCCTCCACATCCACTAGAATAAAAGAGTCACTACTAAACTGTTGAATTGTATCAACATTACAATTCACAGAATCTCAACAATATTACCAGCCTTTAAAAAAAAAAAATATTACCAGCCGCCTAGACAAAGAAAATTAATTTATAAGAAAATCTTACAAAAATAAAAATATAATTGAATTAATTTAATATAGTGTAATGCTAGATACAATTATACACTGTGTAAGCATCGTCCACTCCTTATAAAATAAGTGGAAAACACTAGTTGAAAAATAATTTTTCAAGTGAGTTTCATAATTATCTCTTTTTTTTTTCCAAAAAAAATGCACAACAAAATTCTAAAACTGCAAATATCATTTCTTTTTAATATACTATGTTTGGTTGTAAAAATTTTATTATTATTAAAAAAACAAATCTAACATATCAAATTAAGATGGGTAATGCTAGATTATTGGTTGTGCAAGCATCATGTACTCCTTTAAAACAAAGTAAGGTTTACCGTTACATTTTTTTTATATGGATTACATATTTACTCTATGATTGTAAATATCATTTTTCTAAAATACACCATTTTATAAATTTCATTTTGTAATATCTTTTTATAGGCCTAATACTTAAGATCTCAAGTTCAAGACTTCTTCTGCAAAGATGCATCTCAGGAGGAGCATGAAGAAGTCTTGCTTACCCTGTCTATCAAGATGAATTATATTACTCTATTCTTTACCTTTCTCACCTATCATCTGTCATTTGGAAGCTTCCCATGGATAGGAATTTGGTCACATTTAACACTTATTAGAAGGTTTCTGATCTTACCTCAAGACTTCTAATCTAACAACGGGGATTATTATCGTCTTGATGGTCACTTTCCAAGGTTGAATTGTGTTGTCCATGTTTGACGCGAATCGTGCCAATTTATCAGACTTCCAGTTGTCCTCCCAAGGAATTCGACTAATACAAAAATAATATAAACGATCATTTCTTTCCCATACATGTAGTAGATAATGCTTGAGTTTTTGCCATTCGCTAGGTATTCTATGTTCCTCCGTTGACCACCACTTGAAAGTTTACCTTCTTATCAACTTTGTTGGCACTCATGGTCTCCCGCATGGCAAGTCCTACCAACATAGCCTCATACTTTACTTTGTTATTGGTAGTCTTGAATTCTAGTCTCCTTGCATGATAATTTTCTTTGTTATTACTCGTTACTACGTAAACTACCTTATTTTCCTCGCCAATGTGGCAAGAGAAGCTATCAACGTAGACTTGTTAGGACTTCTCCTAACCAAGGTTCTTGGTACTTCCTTTGGAATGTTAGTAAAATCAATTATAAAGTCTGCTAATACTTGCCCATTTACCATAGCCTAGGGAAGATAATCGAGATCAAACTCCCTTAGCTTGACCAACCAATTCACAAGGCACAGCGATGTGTTGGGCTGTTGCAATATTTTTTTTTAGCTATGCTTATGTTAAAAAATTTCATTGGATGAGCTTGGAAATAAGGTATTAATTGGCAGATGGCTACCATTAGTGGGAATGCCAATATTTCTACTTTGGGGTATCTAGTTCCTGTTTCTTTCAAGACTCGACTTGTGTAATAAACCAATCTATGTACCTTCCTTTTTCTTAAACCAGGGTAGTTGATAAAACTTCTAGTGAAACTGACTTGTATGAATACAAGGTTTCCCTTCTCTAGTTTGGCTCAAAAAGTAAAGGATTTGACAAATACTCCTTAGTTGGATGAAAACCCTTTCACAGTTTTCGTCTTAGTCATGAATCTTCTGTAGAATATGGAAGGTTCTTAGGTGACTTCATGTCAATGATTGCCCAAATATTCTTTGGGATGGCTTTGATTCCTCTTTTGGATACTATGAAACCTATGAACTTATCCAACCAGATCCCGAAAGCACACTTAGTAAGGTTGAGTTTCACTTTATATCACCGTAATACACCAAAGGCTTCCTGTAACTTTGGTATATTTTGTTTAGGCTTCCTACTCTTAATCAACAGGTCATTTATATATACTTTCATATTTTGGCTGATTTGCTCTTTGAACATCCAGTTCACCAACCTTTGGTTGGTAGCAACGACATTCTTTAATCCAAAAGGTATCACTTGGTAGCAATACAACTGCCAATCTGTTATAAAGGCAGTATTTTCTTGGTCACCTTGGTAGCAATACACCTCTAGGTCTAATTGTATATTCTAGAATGGACATCCATGGAACTTAACATTTAATGGTTTGCAGTCAAATCTATGATTAGATCGATACAGTGAAAGGGAAAACTATCATTTGGACATGTTTCGTTTAGGTTGATGAGGTCAAAACACATTTTTCACTTGTCGTTTGCCTTTTTGACTAAGACGGCATTGGAGAGTAGTGGACTTCTTGACCAAGAGGCACTCAACCTCCTCTTTATTGTGGCGTACTTTCGCATGAAAAATTTCCTTATTTTTTGTCAAACTTTTTAAACCTCAGTATCCACGCATAGGCGATGTTCAATCACCTTCGTGTCGATTCCAGCCATGTCCTTATGGCTTTTGGTAAAGGCGTCCATGTGCTCGATGAATAATTGTTTCAACTTCTCTTTTATTCTAAGACAATTTTGATGCAAATTCTCACTGTTGCTTTCTAGTGAGCCTTGTCCACAGTGACTGACGAGCGAGCTTAAGAGGTTTATTGACCTCGTCTTGTTTTAGATTTCACTCATCTTAGGATTTTGACCTTGCATTCGATGAGCTCTGGTGGTAGTCGTTTGTCAAGCTTAAATGGTTTACCTTCGCATCTTTTCTTCATCCCTAAGTTCTTACACGTAGCATTCCCTTGCTAACTTTTGCTTGTCGTGCATCTCACTAACACTTGCCTCCGTAGAAAAATTCATCTTTAGATAGTATGTTGAGGTGACAGTCTTCAGGATGTTCAAGGTTGGTTGCTTGATGATGGCATTGTATGATGATCGGGTTTTGACCATAAAAATATTAGACATGATGGTGGCCACGTGTGGCCATATCACCACGGATATTGGTAGGGTGATAGAGCCTAGTGGCTATACCATTTCCCTTGAGAGCCCTTTCATTGAAGTGCGTATTGGGTATAATCAGCCTGGTTCATTGTCATAAAGGCATCCCAAGAAAGGATGTTGGCTAAACTAACGTTGTCGACCAATATTCTTTGAGTGGTGAGATTGGCTACTAACATTGTTAATACTAGTGCGTCATTATACAAGTAGATTACTCATTGTAGTTGTCGTCATGGAAAGAGATGACGACTGCTAGTCAGGCTATTGCTTGCTTAATTAGCCTCCTTATGCTAAAGACTTCTTCATGCCTTGCCCTTTGTGTGTATGCCATCTTCTTGGATGATGTTGAACTGCCTTTAACAAATCCCCCTGCAATGATAAGGATTTCACCAAAGGGGTGTTGCTCCCGTTTAGACTTTGGCTAAAGGCTATCTCGCATGGTTCTCCTTCTTTAAAGACTCACATTCATGTGTGGCTTTTGCTGCCATCCTTGCCTGATTTCAATTGTTCGCCTTGGGGGTGACGAGTTCTAGGTGACAAACTGCTCTAACACACATTTTCTCAGATTTCCTAATCCTCTACTTCAAGAAGTGCCAGTCTTCTATCTGGCACCCTTCAATGTTGCAAGCAATATCGACAAGATCTTCAAGTGCAACTGATGTTATCTCGGGTTCTTTTTCCATCAGTAGTTTGCACGTTCCTGCTAGAATACACCATCATAGAATAAGAATGTAACGGGTCCGATTCGATCTAGTTTTGAACAAAATTAAGAATTGAATTGGTACTACCGATTATATATTTTAAAATCGATTACGCTTCGATTATCCCCAAAACCGGTCTGCTTTTCTGGTTTTAATAAAATATAAATTTATAAAAACCAAATTTATTTTAAAAAAAAAGACTAGTTTAAAAAATTTGTTTTAATAAAAAAAAATTGTAATAATCTGTTTTAGTATAAAAAAATCTGTTATATAAAAAAAGTACATTAAAAAAATGCTATAAAATTAAAACTGTTCTATAAAAAGAAATTGCTCTATAAAAAATTGTTATAAAAAAATTTACATTAAAAAACTGCTATAAAATAAAAATTGTTTTATAAAAATCTACATTATATTATATTTAATTATAATTTATATTATTATATATAGTATAAAACATATTATATAATTATACTTAAAATATATATATATATATATATAATCGGTCTAGTTTAGTTAGGTCCAATCTTAAAATGGCCTGAACTAGAACCAGACTCGGATCGGTTCTATCAAGTTCTTCAATTTATGAAACCGGTACTGGACCAGATCAAATTTCGATCCAGTTTAGTTTGGTTTGAGCCTTCTCCAGTTTTCCAATTTAAATTTACACCCTTACCCTAGAGATTGGTTCTTGATGGTGTATTTACCTCTTTCCTCATGTCGTGTTGACCTTTCCTAACCTTTTGCTCTTTTTCTTAGTCTTCTTTATTTTTGGCACTTTTGATCAGCTTTTTGTCTATTCCACTTTTGATTTTTTCGAGGTGGTTAAAACTCGGAGGGTGTATTTGATATTAACAAAGTTATCACCGTGATTTATAAATTTTTGCAAAATGGTCAGGTTTTTCCTTGCCAACTTGGATATGAAGGGGTTTTTGGGCTAGATTCCTTCCAATAATACTGCTAATATGATTTTCTTATCTTCGTCATTCGTCATCATGTGTTCTGTGTTGAACCTGGCGAAGTATGCTTTTAAGCTCTTATCTATTTCTATTTGACAGTCAGGAGATATACTACGAGTTCTCCTTCTCCTACTTGTCAAGAATTGGATCAAGAAATATCTACCTAGGTCCTCGAAACTATGTATGGAGCCATGTTAATGTGTTACAAATTACTCTCTCACTACTCCTTTGAGAGTCAGGAGAAAACTTGGTAGGCAATCTCCTTGGAAAAGCCATAAAGCATCATGTGGGTTTTAAACATCTCCAAATATTCAACTGGGTCTTTCAATCCATCATACATTTCGACATGTAGAACCTTAAACTTTAGTGAGTAGGTGGTTGATGGGCGAGTAGGGGTGAAAAAAAAAAGTTTAACTGGACCCGATCAAACCAAATCGAGTAAGTGGGTTTGGTCTAATTTTTAAGTGGTATGATGCAGTACTGGTTCATAAGAACCAAAGCCGATCCTAAATCGGTGTGCTACTAATTTTTATATTTTGAATCGGTATATATATTTTTAATTTTTTTATATTATATGTTAAATTTATAATTAATATAACATGAAAACTTAATCTTGTTATTCAAGTCTATTAATCTATAATATAAAATTAATATAACATGTGATATAACGTAAGATCAATCTTATACTTTTTGATATAGCATTTTATATAACATGTAAATTTTAATCTTAAATATAATTACTATACTGGTATGTGTTAATTATTACAAAATAATGTATTTATAATATAATATAAACAGATTAGTTAGTATATGTAATATCATATAATTACTAACATAGATAATTTGAAGAATCAAAAAAACTGGACCTAGTGAATCGATTTGGTATTGACTATTAAAATTTCAAAATTGATGTATGCTAGTTCGATTTTAAAAAATGAATAAATTAAAATTGAACCGGACTGGTTACATTAAGGACACACCTATCCTTTTCGCCGCCTCTTCATAGTTGTCTATAAGGTTACGCAAATCGTGATGCATCTTTTTCTTCTCGTCATCATCAAAATGGGGCCTGCCTATGCTCTATGATTCCGCTTTAGCCCGTTCGTTGAGGCTTGTAGTGTGTCTTCCTTACTAGTATTTTGTTGTTTCAGGACTTCGTTCTCACATTAGAGAGTCCATCTCAGGGTTCTCAATTTTTTTTTTCTATTTTCACGAGCCTCCATTCCATGTTTGTTGAAGTGGCTTCTGTAAAATTAAGAAAGACAAGGATGAAAAATGAGGCTAGCTTGCAATATGCAATAGCCGAATGTATTGATGGTTTTAAATAAATGTACATCGTGTGGTTTGAATTTCAAATTGAAATATAAAATACAATTTAGTTTGTTACATTGTTATAAATGAGGAGATCTTGGAAGATCATTTTATTAAGGCTATTAATTCCCGAGATATTATTGGTGTGGTAGTTCCAAGTTGCCGAGATGATGGATTCTGCAATTCTTGATTATCAATTTGTTGTGATTCTGCACATTCTTCTCTAACATTTCCTTGCAAGCTAATGGGGAGAGGAAGCATCGTTAGCTTGGTACACAACATATGGAAGCATTCAGAGTTGAAACGTTTAGTGAACAAATCAACTAGCTGATCTGAGGAGCCAAGGAAGTATATTGAGATGTCCTCGTTTGCTATTTTTCCTAAATGAAATTGAATTCAACTTTAATGTGTTTTGTTCTAACATGAAACACTGGGTTTGAAGCAAGTGCAATTGCCCCACTGTTATCATAACAAAGTGTAGGAGCTATGGAAATTGTAATATGCAACTGTTGGTGAAGCATTCGAATCCAATAGAATTTAGTTGTTGCCATAGCTAATGTTTGGTACTTCATTTCGGTACTTGATCGAGCAACCAAGGATTGCTTTTTCGCATACTAGAATATGAGTGAGGAGCCAAGAAAAATAGCATAGCTTGTAGTGGAGTGACGATCATTCGGATCGCTAGCCTAATCCAAGTCACAAATGGCTTGGAGATTACACGTCCCTTTTGTATACCATAAGCCAACATCAATGGTTTCCTTTAGCTTTAGGTATTGGAGGACTCATTTTATTGTAGAACAATGTGAAGAGTTAGGATTGTGCATGTGATGACACAGTTGATTGGCAAAGAAGGCAATGTCCGACCTAGTTAATGTGTAGTACTGAAGTGCGTCAATTGTTTAATGATATTCGGTGATTTGTGCAGAAGTAAGTGACTCGCCTGCATGAGAGGATAGCTTTTGGCCCATGGTGCATGGAGATGAGGCAGGTTTGGCACCTGCCATTTTGGTGCGATGATATAAGTCTGAGATGTACTTGGACTACCAAAGATGGAGTCCACTAGTATCTCGAGTGGCTTGAATGCCTAAAAAATAGCCAATGTTGCTGAGATTGTTCAGATTGAATTCGATTTACAGCTTTGTAATGAGTGATTGAATCATGGAGGGATCGATTCCTATTATAAGTATATCATCAACATAGATAAGAATGAAAATATGAAAATTTCCTACATGATATAAAAATAAGGTTATGTCAACAGTGGATGACTCAAAGCCGAACTCAATAAGGGTGGTGGAGAGGCGCATAATCCATACCCTTAGTGCTTGTTTTAGGCCATGAGGAATTTTTTAAGCTTACACACATAGTCTGGACGAGTGAGATCTATAAAACTCTTCGGTTGTTCCATGAATGCATCTTTTGTAAGAATGTCATAAAAGAAGGCACTGGATACATCGAATTGAGTGATAGGTCAATCAAATTGTGCAAAAAGGGAAATAATGACAAGTACGATGGCTGATTTGATCATGGGGCTGAATGTTTCTGTGAAATCAACCCATTCCTCCTAATTATATCCTAATGCCGGTAATTGAGCCTTGAGACGATCAACTACACCTATGGAGGTTTGTTTGGTTTTATAGCATTTGTTGCCAATAACATTATGGTGTTTTGGGCCTCGAACATAGTGTCCATGTATTGTTAGCCATAAGAGCAACATATTATTCATTCATAGCATAGCAGCACATCATTCAGGTAAGAAGAGTAGTTTGTCGATAAGAACGAGGTTCAATAGGTAAATTTATACTAGATAATGCATGCATGAGATATTTGGTGGAGTAAAGATGATAGTCGGGGAAGGTGTGTGGTTTTAATAAACTGGTTTGAGATTGGGTGATCATATGATGGGAGGAAAGAGAGGTAATGTTGGGAGAAGGTTCTAGCACATGGTTTGAGTGACCCAAAATATAAGTGTCTGGTGCATGCATGGGTTGGTCCGAGAGGGTAGTTTTGGGTGTATGAGTATAGGTGATGTTAGAAGAAATTTTTGGGGCATGGTTTGAGCGATCCAAATGGTGTGGTTCGGGTGCATTCATGAGTTGGTCCAAGAGAGTATTTACTTGGGTATGAGGAGAGTTGTATGAAGTGTGTGGACAAGAAGTATGTATATGTGAGGTGTTTGTATTGAAGGGTACATTTGTGGGCATTGCGAAGAAAGGGAACTATGAGAAGGTGCCAATATGCCAAAGGAAGGAGATGAGAGAAGTATATTTGAGGCAGACACCACAAGTAATGGCTCAGATGGTTGATGCTCGTTCTTGGTAAGAAATGACTTCTTATAAAAAAACATGCCTTAAGATGATTACTTTTTGAGTCATGAGATCCATGCATCTATGCCTGAGATGGTTCGCATTATATCCAATAAATATGCATCTTTTAGACCAAAACATTAATTTGTGCGAGTTGTATGGTTGGAAGAGAGGGAAGCATGTGTGTCCAAATGTGCGAAGGAGTGTATAGTTGAGACTTTTGCCATAGAGCTTGAGGTAGGGACTTTGATTTTCTAGAATTGGTGTAGGGAGTCGATTGATGAGGAAAGTAGAGGTGAGAAATACATCTACCCAAAATGTGGAAGGTAAGTGGGATTCGGCTAAGAAATATAATCCCGTATCGACAGCATGTCAATATTTACGTTTAGATACCCCATTTTGTTAGGATGTACATGGACAAGTAATTCTATGGAGGATGCCATTATTTGTGAGATATGATTTAAATTGATGTGAGTTATATTCCTCCCTTTATCAGATTGAAATTGTTTTATTTTGCGAAAAAATTGGCTCTCACAATGCAAGCATAAACATCAGATTTGCATTGGAAGGGATATAGCCAAGTGAATTTTGAGTAGTCGTCAATAAATAACACATAGTATTTGAACCAATCAAACCAGTTAGTAGAACAAAATCAAACATCAGAGTGAATTAATTGTAATGAAAATTTAGAAATTCGATTCGACTTTGGAAAAGGGAATTGATTCCTTTGCTGAGGGGATAAACACTATAATAATCCATTTGGCTAGAGGACCCATGAATGGGTAATGCATATTTATTCAATATTTGAGATACAATAGAAAGAGATGTATGGTCTAATCTAGAGTGCCAAATTGAGATAGTTGCTTTTATTTCGACAATGTCATTTAAGGCACGAGACTTATTGAGAGAAATCGACTGCATGAAAAATGGATAAAGACCACTTTCACTCTTGCCTTCAAGTAGTGTCTCCCTCGTCAATGTGAAATGTTGAGTTGTTCAAGATTGACCATGAAATGTTGATTAGCTTCACTATCGACAAATCATGTTTCATTCTCTCATGCTCGAAGTTGGTGTGAGTCACCATTATCTCCAGTTGAACAAGAGGATGAAGACCTTTATATGCATAGTCCATTCGATGATAACGGTCAAGAGCTTGGTGATTGATTTTGCCATAGACTTGACAAGGAGAACGAGGGGTGTTGTTGGGTTGGGATGGTTTGGAATTGTTGTAAGGTAGCGCAAGATGGGAGGCTGATTTGGATTGAGAGTTGTAGTTATAGTTTGTCAAAGTATTTGAGGGTGATTGTTCATGAAAGAGGAATGATTTAGCTTGTGAGGATACTTTGACTTGCAGTTAAAGGGCTGTGAAGGATTTTTGGAAGTAAAGAAGGCAAATTGAGTGGATTTAAATGAGGCTTTTTGAGTTGGGATTCCAAAAATAATTAATTGAAATGAGTTCAGTTTGGAAATCCTCAAAAGATAGAGGGCGATCTCGAGTTGCTAGGGATAAAGAGGTCATGAAGGGGATATATTTGGCGTTAAGGCCGTGAGTTATATAAGTGATTAAATCATCATTATCAACCATCTTATCGGTGCAAGAATGGGATTTTGAAGTAAATTTCTTCTTCAATGCCTGCCAAGCATGGCTAGCAGAAGTGATACCAAAGACCAATAGAGCCACTATGTTGGATAGAGTGGCATTGATCCAACTAAGCACAAATTGATCATTTTTGTGTCATAAGACATACTAAGCCTTGAGATTACTAATATATTTCTCTTGAGCATCAAGAAAAAATTGTGATGGGTACGGTTCAGAGCCATCCACAAAACCCATCAAATCAATATTTTTGAGTATAAAAATCATTTGAAACAACCAAATAAAATAATTGGACCTATCCAACTTTGTGGAGACCAATTAGTTGAGGTTTGGTGAAGTAAAAGTAGCGGAGGAAGAGGCACTAGCCATTGTTGCAAGGTGACAAAGGATCGGAGTTGGCGTGAGAGCAGTTGGCTCATGATACTATGTAAAACTTTGAAAGAAAATGATGAAAAATGAGGCTACTTTACAATGTGTAGTAGTCGACTGTATTGATGGCTTTAAATAAATGTACATCGGGTGGTTTGAATTTCAAATTGAAAAACAAAATACAATCTAGCTTCTTACATTCCTATAAATGAGGAGATCTTGTAAGATCATTTTGTTGGGATTATAACTCCCGAGATATTGTTGGTGTGGTGGATCCAAACTACTTAGATGAGGGACTTTGCAATGCTTGATTATCATTTGTTATGATTATGCACATTCTTTTCTAACAGCCTCCTAATCTCGGGTCGCTTTAGAATGAATTTTTGCAGGCATATAAAGAGCACGTCAAATTTATTTCAGTCAATTTCACAGATGGCGCTAATAATTATAAATTATGTTTTGCACCCATGCCAAAGGTGTGCAAGGACTCGCACTAGTGAACCAAAAAAAGACTCGGGGTGATGGGGGATTTCTTTGATGCAGTCGTATGATATTTTATTTCTAGGAAAAGAATGACTCAAATTTCCCAATCTAGATTAGGTTTTAGCTTGTTAGCTCTTTGAACATGTTCTCGTGTTAGGCATAGATATTATTCTAGGTGAGCATTCGCGCTTTTATTTCGTTGATAATGGTTTGTAGTAATCATATCACCCGTTATTAATGGTGGTTGGACTGGAGTTCCATACCAACACTTATGATAGTCACGTTTTGATCTTGGATTCAGGGGCCTTTATAGTATGGGGTTTGGCCCATTTCTCGAGAGAAGATAGTTGTCCCTTCATTCTGAATAAATAATGGTAAAGATTACTTGTTGTTGTAATGTAAGAGGAGGGAATGAAATTGGAGAAATATTTTACAGAATTAGTTACAATGAGAAATGTTAGTCTACAAATAAATATTGAAACATGTAATTTGTTAAATTATAAAATTTATTTATTTATAAAATGGATCAAAGTCTCATACCAAGTTATGGCACTTTATAAGCTTATTTTTATAGTATTTTCTTTTTATAGATGTAACACTTTTCGATTAAGATTAAATTTAATGCTATCTCGCTAAGTAAGGGTTCTAGAATAAAATTTAATGCAATATAGATTAAAACGCCAAAATTTGAACATTAAAAATTAAAGTGCAATTAAACTAAAGGTTTTTCGGATTTATCGTTTACACTTACACACTATATAAGTTTAATATTATAATTTTTTAATGGTGAACTTGATTGTTAGAATTTAATATTTAGTATTAATAATTATTAATTCATTAATGTCAATTATACTAAGATAGATAAATAGTGTTTAACTTTTAGCAAATATAATATTAACTACAAGATTAATAGACTTGGATAATAAGATTAAAATTTTATATTATATTACTTAACAATTTAGTACATAATATAATATAAAATATATATACATATATAATATAAAATATATATACATATATATATATATTCCATTCTGGTTATTTTTAAACCAAGTTTCAAAATATGAAAAGTTATAAATTAGTACCGTATCAATTTAGAACTACTTTTGATTCTTAAGAATCAATATCAAACCGAACCATTTACAAATTGGATTAATCCATTGATTTAATTCAATTGAACCAATTTTTTGATTATTTTTTTTATGGGAATCATGTATTTTATTCAATTTTTTAAAAATAATTATACGATATTGACATACTATATACATGTAAATGTCATTTATCTATAATTTTTGTCTCAATAATCGCTAATGCTTGTTTAGTTATTTTACATCAATATATATCAATTTTATGTCAATATTAAGAGAATTAATTTTTAAATTCTTCCTACAAATCAAATTTTATTACTATATATCAATATTAAATTAGTTCATGTTTAAATTTTGCTTACAAATTAAATTTTATTACATCAACAACATAAAAGATGTGCTTTTACAAGTTACTTTAAAATAAAATTTGATTATTTTCCAATTGTGCCGCGAAAACAGAAACCCTTGCACACCTGAACAGAACATTTTCAACCCGAAAGTCCTTAAAAGATCCGAACAGACTAGACGACACCGATACACCGTCCAACTCTCCGATTACTTTCTTTTGTAAAACAATTCCGAACTTCACTCCCCCTTTTATCCCAAAAATTGATCTGCTTGCCTTTTGCGCACACTTTCCGGAATTTTTGTTTCAAATCATCCCCGCCACCTCCGATGCTTTATTAGGGTTTTCGAGTTTCTCAATTCTCGGTTTTTTTCCTCGTTATTTGACAATTTGGCTCCAAATAATCTCCCCAGCTCCCTTGTGACCCCAAAAGACTGATTTCGATTCCAATTGCGTCTCATCTAGGGTTTAGCATGCTCATAGCGTTTCCCGCCCCAAAATAAAGGCCCTAATTGCCAAATCCCAAATGGTGGTTCCCTCCGACAATGGTTTTCTTTAAATGGGTTTGCGATTTGTAGGGTATAAGATTACCGGGTCGATCAATGGGTGCCCGAACGACCAACCGCAAGCGCGGTGACGAGTGCCTGAGCTTCAATCACACTTATCCATATCAGAATTCCTTAGATTCTCACGTTTTAAAGAAACCCAGGTTCTCATCCATTCATCAGACCACGGACCGACCCATTGTTTCCTCGAAAAGCACCGTTGCAAGGCTTTCTCGGTACCCCGAAACAACACCACGGCTGGGTAGAGAAGTCCACGCCCCTTGTAGAATACTCAATTACGGGTTTTCCTCAACGTGTTTGAATCGGAACTCGGGGCCGAGAACTAGTGGGATTTATATAAAGGAGGAGCCCCTTGATGATATGGGCAGTACTTTGAGTTACAAGTACAATAAGACGAAGAATAGTGCACTCCGAATGATTCGGTACTTGACAAAGGAGAAGGAAAAAGAGAAGGAGGTGATCGAAATAGATCCGGATAATCAAAAGTATGGGGGAGTGTATGAAGACTCAAGTATTGAGCAAGTTGAAGTCCTGGAAGATGGGCGAGGTGGCCGGTCCGATGTGTCAGAACATAGGGAGGTCGACAATGGGGTTGTGGCTAATGTGCGGGATGCACATGCCAAGGTTTTGGATCGTGGGCTTTTGCCATCATCGTCTTCAGCCGTTTCAGACTTGACGAATGGGAATAATTTGAGAGTGGACGATGCCGAGAAAATGGTGGATTCTCTACAGCTGAATCCTGAGCGTGATATGAGTGTCGAGGCATTCAGGAAGTTACTTGACGTTGCAGAGAGGCGGAATACGAAGTTGAGAAACTTGAGTTTTGAGATTGAGCTAAATGAAGGGCGTAGGTCTATGCTTCAGTCATTGCGTCCAGCAAAGAAACCGGTGGAGGTGAAATTCTTGTACTTGCTCTCCTAATAAACTGCTTATTGATTTATAAGACTATTCTTTATAAGGTAAGTTTGATTAATGATTGAAAATGTGTTATCCAAGTACACAAACCATTCATCATACGTAAAGAGACAGAAAATCCCTGAAGTTAAAGCTAGAAAAACATTGTTGGGTTGCCATTCTTTGGTAAAGTGAATTAATAATGAAAGCGATAAAGTCCTTTGTATCCTTATTCTATCTTCAAAGTTTTGATCATTTCGTTCTTCTCATGTCACACATCAAACAAAATGGCAAAAATTTCTATGAAACCTTGCTATGATGTCTTATAAGAGCCTGTTTGAGGTTGTGATAGGAGTCTTAAAAAGTATTAAAAGCTTTGGAATGGAAAAAATAGTTTGCTTGGGTGTTACTTATTATAGCATTTTTTATTATCAAATCTGGTAAATGTACATTTGAAGTAAAACATTATTTTGATGCTTTTCTTCAAACGTGCTTTTGCTGATAATGCAGAATGTAATTCGAATTTTAAAAAGACTAACAATGAGCGAAAACATCCATACAATTTTAAGATAATTATAACGTTCAATGATATGATCATAATCTTTAAAAAATAAAATAATTGTCATTTTTACCTCATAAGGCACTTTTCAAATTTGTTTCCAAAAAAATGTAACATATTTGATAGTGCTTTAAACATATGATTACCAAATAGTAAACTACTTTTTAATAATAGAACTTACTACTAAAGCTATAAGTTGTAAGTCCTAAAATTATAAGCTATATTTCTCACTACAATTCCAAATATGCACTTAATTGCCCTTTGCAATAAGCTAAGAGTTTTACCATCCATCCAATTATCCACTAGTCTAACCCAATAGGACTAAAAACAGCTTGTCAAAAAGTGCTAGTTGCCATAATTAAAAGATGATCCTCGGATTTCTCATTCCTCACACACGCACAATATCATTCTATCATCTTAAATGTTTGTTTCTTAATTATCGAAGTTAGGATCTTTCATTGTATAACCAGCCAAACAAAGAAAGTTGCATTCAAAAGAAACAAGACTTCTCCAAATGGTCTTTAATGGGAAAGTAATATTGTCATGCGGAACTTACACCTTACAGAATGATTTCACCTCAAGCATCCCTCTCATAGATATGGTCCAATGCAGCTTGGTTTCAACACTTCATCTCAATCTAAGAGAATACAACCAAGCATAAGATGGAGTTAATGTGGCCACCCCCAGACTTGTCACTCGAGAAAGTCCACTTTCCATTGAGGAGAGCCATTTGAAATTTGTGTTATTTGCCACTGATCACTCCTTAACCCTAGCAATGTTCAATAGATCTGAAAAGCTTTTGTAAGGGGTTGATCTCCACTCTGCAAATCAAACGAAAACCTTACTTGGATCTATCTCACACATCATTTTTCCTTTTCCAATAGAACTCTCCAACCTGTTCTATGTTCTTCCATAGTCAAGCCTCAGCTTTCTTTCACCCCATTGGACCTCCATCCAGCCCATGCTTTATCACATTTATCACCATTGATCCAATCTTGCCTTGACATAACACCTCCCATAGACAAATACAACCTCTTCCATCCTACCTATTGATGTACTTTAAAATGAGCTCTTGATAAAAGCCTGGGTATGTCATATACCTACACCCATGTTGCCAATTGGGATTAACTCGTTTAGCCAAGTTCACATTCAGACCTAATACTGTTTCAAAACTGAGGAACATGCTTTTCGTAGATGAGATGTGGCCTTTAAAAATTGTTTGCACTCAAGGGGGAGCATATACCCAAGACCGATTCCCTTTTCTACTCGAGCCAACTCCTATGGGTTCATGAGTCATAAAAATTCATTAATGCAAAAGGAACCCCCAAGTACACTGGGTGTGACAACAGAGTCACCTACCCATAGAAAAAGATTCAAGTAAATCATGAAGGGGTGTCCTCTATTTTAAGCACGTGTTTAAATAAAGGACATCCTATCTAGAAACAGTTTTTAGGGGCCATGTCTGATGATTTACTTGATCCATGTGATGTGAGCGTGACACTGGTCCAGGGTCTAATTGGGTAAGAGATATGTTGCAATTGCACTGTCTCTAGGGTTCCTCATCAAGAAAATAAAGTTTTATAACTAATCAAAAGAAACAGAATCAAAGTGCTCAAGATTTGCCTCACCAAAAGTCAGCTGGTTATTTACAAATAAAAAGGTGTGACCGTGTGAGATAAGATCTAAAAAGTCCTTCAACTTCCCCGTTGAAAAATCCATCCAAAGACCATCATCAGCTAATGCTGAAATCATTTTACTAAGGGCCTCCAAAACAATCACAAACAACAGAGGAGGCAAAGGATACCTGTGTCGCAACCCACGCAAGCTACTAAAGAAAGCCCTGTGAGTGCCATTCACCATGACTGAAGTGCTCACTTTTGAAGATGCAGTACACTGTCAAAGCCACACGCTTCACTCCAAAGCCACACCACCTCAACATATTTAGATGCTTTATGGATAGTCTTTGAAGCAGCTTTGTTGCTTCTGAACTGCATCAAATGCATTTTCTATAATGAAATAATAATATTCTGTTATGAATCATTTTATTATGTTTACATGTTTTGCAGGATGTACCTGGAGAACCTTTCCTGCCTCTTACAAAGGAAGAAGAGGCTGACGTTGAACGTGCATTTAACTCCAACAGGTATGGTTCAATGCACATATTTTGTAATTGAGATTAGTGTCATTCTTATTGTAACAGTACTGGGTGGACTCATATAGGCGGAAGGTGTTAGTCACTCATGAAAACTCGAATATTGAGATTACGGGAGAAATTCTGCAGTGCCTTAGACCAGGTGCATGGTTAAATGATGAGGTAATTATTGGTAATGCAATGATATGTTCTATTACAAGTCATCGAGTCCATGAATATCATTGTTTTTGCAATGATGAAGGGTTTTTTTATTTGGTGACAGTGGATAAGAACTAGGTGGTTGCTCTGAGCTGGTAATGTAGTTAATTGATACTGATGCTCTTTCTTCTTTTGCAGGTCATAAATGTGTACCTAGAGTTGCTGAAAGAGAGGGAAAATAGAGAGCCACAAAAGTATCTGAAGTGCCATTTCTTCAACACATTTTTTTATAAAAAGGTTGGTAACTTGTGTTCCTATGATTTACTTCAAGTTTGGGTAAACTTTGTTTTATCTTTACGAATGACTTCATTGATGCACCTAACATATCATTCATTTTTCTGAAGATTTATAGAAGGTTTTCTTCAAATTGCTTGCCTTTGTATGTTGACTTATGCTATAGTTGTTGGAGTTCAAGAGATTGTCTTTGTATCGATTTTTTCTTGGATCTTAATTTTCTGGTTTTTGAGCATCATAAGATGAAATCCGGCTACTTACTTTGTAAGGGTTGTCTGTGTTTCAAATATTTTGGTTGAACCCGTAGTCAATCAATTTTCTTATCAAAAAACATAGTTGATTATTTCATTTTGTAATGCCCCAAGGGAGGTCCAAGCTACATTTGGACCCACATTTCAAAAGGACTATTCTATGGTATAATTGGAGCCCCTTGGAATCATTATAAAGAGCAAAAATTTCTCCCTTGTAAGTAATGTGGAACCCCATTCACCATCTATAATCACTCACTACATGGTATCACAATCTCTCCCTTTAATTTTCAATGTCCTCGTTGTGCCATTCCATCATAGGTGGCATGACTCAAATCCCACACTTCTAGTTGGTAGTGGTTTTGATACCATTTGTACATCCCAAGGTATATACTTCAAAAAATTAGTCAATGATATAATTGGAGTCGTTATAAAGAGCGAGAACTTTTTTCTCCCAAGTAATGTGGGATTGTTTTTACCACCTATAATTACTCACTATAGGATATCACACATTTTCTAACTTTAATTGCGATGCATGTATTCTTAGTTCTTTCTGAAATTAAACTTTCTTTTTTCATTTTATTGCTATTATTCTTAGGATTTGGTCCACCTTTTTTATATGTTTCCTCTTTATGCTTTTACTGCTGCTGTTTTTTTTTTTTACTTAAAATAACTACTGCTATTTGTTTTCATTATCTTATTCCATTTAATCTGGTGCTAATATTTGTGCCTTTTGTTGTTCCTGACACAACTGTTAATGCCTAGTTAATAAGTGGGAAGAATGGCTATGATTATAAATCTGTCAGAAGATGGACAAGCCAAAGGAAGTTGGGATATGGCCTCATTCAATGTGACAAAGTAAATTATTTATTTGCATTTATTTGTTTTCTGTGTGTATATTTTGTTTTATTGGCCACTTTGAACTATAAATTGGATTTTGGCATTGTGTACAGATATTTGTTCCTATCCACAGAGAGATACATTGGTGCTTGGCAGTTATTAATAGGAAAGATGAGAAGTTCCAATATCTCGATTCACTTCGAGGGATGGATAAAAAAGTGCTGCAAGTACTGGTATGCTTTTTGGTCATGGCTTCAGCTTCATGTTTCATATCCTGATGTCAGGAAAATAAGTCAAATTCTAGGCTGTATAAAAATTACTCACTTCTTTGACTGAACTGTAAAATTCTAAGTAGTTTATAAAAGTGAAAATATAGTGAAATCAGGAGCAAAAGTAAATGCCACCAATCCCATCAATTATGTGCTTGCACCAACAATGCAATCGCGTAACACTTCCATATTACCACTGCCCAGCTTTGCCTGCTGTCACAGTTGCTGCCACCATGATCATTATATGCATGCTAATCATATCTCATCAATCTCATTATCACTTTGTGGCTGCCACTACCACAACCATTGGTGATGCACCATTTATCTATTTATATTTAATTTTCAAAGCATGAAGCTTTACTCCTACGAAGTCTCACCACATCTCACTATAAAGTCACGTCCTCTATTTTCCATTTGTGTATATTATCAAATAAATTTAAAGGGGTAAATTCATTTATTGGTTCCTGGGGTTTTTCCTAATATTAAATAGTTCCCTAGGATGGCTCAAAGGTTAGAGAGCATACTGGCTTTTTTCTCTCCGTACACTTGCTTTGTTGTTTTCTTTGGTTTCTTATATCAATCTTCTATCATCTCTGATGATTGGCTCTGCTATAGTATTCTTTCATTAGATTTTATTATGGGTCATTATTCGGAGGTGGTTATTGAGTCTAAAAGATTCACCCTTTCAAACGAGGATGGGTGTTGTTGTATCATTGAGAAGAGATGGAAGGTGGTGCGAAAGGTTCTTCTTGGTACTACCTCTGTGCAGTGGCTCATTAAAACCCTGGAGGAATGTATCAAAGGGGGAAGGAATAGAGAAGTATACTCGGCCAACAGGGACGGCTACAGCAGCCTCATTGCCCAGAGATGTTCCAATAACAGAGGACGTTATTTGGAGCTCAGTGAATACAATCAGGGGGGGAGGAATGTTCTATGTTTCCCAGAAGGGGATGGAGGATGGGGGTGGTGCAAAATCATAGTAGAGCTCCTAGTTTGGCGCAATCGAAAGGGAGAGCATCAAGATAACACCAAGACCAAAACTGGTAGATGGGAAAGAGGGGAAAACTCACGCTCATATAAGGAAGCACTGTCTTATGGCTTTTCGACGCAAAAGGAAGCGATGCCTTTAGGTTTTTCGACGCCGATTGAGACTTGTGGCTTTCTAGAGCAGAAGGTGACCATTAGAAGGCATAGGGGCGAAAAGAAGAAGAGGAAACAAGCGAAGGACTTCTCAAGCCACGCGAGTGTCAGGTTTGAAGTGTGGGAGCTACACATGCTGTTGAGAGAAGTACAGGGAGAAATTTGGCAATTGAAGAAGGAGATGGCTCCGGTTATCAAATTTGTCGGGCTTATTCTGGAAGGAGACGAATGGCGCAATTTAGCCAATATGGTATATAAGGTGTCAGGGCAAGATGAGGTTGGGCCCTCAGAAACAAAACCTGAAACTAAGCCTAAGAAAGTAAAACGTAGATGGCAATTTAAGAAAAATGGGCCTGGGTTATAGGGAGGGCCGGTGCAGCCTCGTTAATGGGCTTTGAGCGGCTTGGGTCTCCTAGTCCTGAAGCGGCCCCTAAGGGGGGGAGTTGGGCACTCCTAGTGGGCTGATTTACAGCCAGGCCCTAAATAACAGACCTGACACTTCCAGACCTAATACAACCCTCATCAACGCAATCCAAGGTTTCGGCTTCGTTCCGGAAACGATACTGCCTGGGATGCCGCCGTCGGTAATGGCACAGACAGTGCCGACGGTGCCGGTGGTGCCTTCTAACGAGCTTTTGGTGGCGCCGGCAGTGCCAAAAAAGCTGGTTCTGGCGCACGGTAAGAGTGGGTTCTCTTCGAGGGCCTTAACAGATAAACCCGATTCTCAATGTGAAGTCCAGAAATAGTCGTTCGTGGGAGGTGGTGAGGCCACTCTCTCAGTGAACACTTCTAGGCACCCGGAGTTTGACTTTGAGTTGTCGGACTCGGAGGATTTTTCTGATTTGGAGGATTGGATGCATTCGGTGGAGGGCTTCTCGGATTTTTTGCAGGGGCTAGGGGAGTTCTCGATTGATGATGAGTTTCAGAATCCTAATCCTCTAAACTATTTCTTTCCAAATCAATCCGATTAGGTGTTGAGAATGGCTCAAGGGATTCATCCATTGATTGAGATTAGACGTACTGGCTATGAGGAATAATTAATGGCATTACTTACTGCCATTGAGTCAGGTTATAACAAAAATCGTAAGGGCAAATTCAAGGCAAACTAGAGAGCTTAACCAGTTGACATGGTCCTTGAATTCGAAAGGTCCTTCCTATAAGAGAAGGGCAAAGGGAAAGGGGCCAGCTGTTTCCCTATGAAGCCAAAAAATGTCTCTTGGAATGTATGGGGCCTCAATGAGGTGAACAAATGCTTTTGGATACAAAACTTACTTCAGGAGTGGAAAGTTGATATTGTGTGTCTACAGGAAACTAAGTTGCAAACTATTGATAGGAGATTGGTAAGGAGTTTGCAATAGTTCGCAAACTATTGCAAACTAAGTTGCTATTGATAGGAGACTGGGTGTATATGACTTCCTCAAGGGCATCAGGAGGAGTCATTGTGCTATGGGACCCGAGAGTTGTGGAAAAAGTAAATGAGCAAATTGGTAGGTACACGGTAGCATGTTTGTTTAAAAGTGTCACTGATAATTTTCTGTGGGCTTTTGCAGGTGTTTATGGGCCTAATGTAGATGCTAATAGAAGACTTTTGTGGGAAGAACTTGCAAGACTTCTTAGTGTGTGGAATTTTCTGTGGTGCATTGGTGGAGATGTCAATATTGTCCATTTCGCCAGCGAAACTCTTGGTAATAGAAGAGTGAGGATTGCCAGTCTAGAATTTTTGGAATGTATCTCTGACCTAATTCTAGCAGATCTACTGCTTGTTGGGGGTCCAACCACTTGGTCAAATAATCAGATCTGGTCTAGGCTGGATCGTTTTCTCATTTCTCTGGAGTGGGAAAGTCACTTTCCTAACACTATACAGAAATGCTTGGATTACTTATTCTCAGATCATTGGCCGATCCTACCAGACTGTGGTGGCCTCCGGAATGGGAGGCGGTACTTTAAATTCGAGAATATGTGGTTGAAGTCAGAGGGTTTTGTTGAAAGGGTTAAACAATGGTGGTCCTCTTATCAGTTCGATGGCTCCCCTAGTTACATCTTCACTAATAAGCTTAAAACCTTAAAATGAGACCTGAAGTTGTGGAATTCATAATTGTTTGGCAACTAAGGGGAAAATAAAAATGCTTTATGGAGGGATATTCAGGAACTAGAAAGACTTCAAGAAAGGCAGGCTCTCAAGCAGGAGGAACAAGTGCAGAAGACCTCTCTGATAGCAAATCTTGAGCGGGTGATTCTGATGGAAGAAATTTCTTGGCAGCAAAAATAAGAGCTTTGTGGTTAAAGGAAGAGGATTGCAGTACGAAGTTCTTTCATAGAGTTGCAAACTCCCATCGTAGGAATAATAGCATTGAGGTGCTTAAGATTGATGTTTGGAGTGCAAAGATGAAAGGGTTATCCGTAATCACATTGTCAACTTTTATGAGAATCTGTTGACGGAACAGGAGGATTGGAGACTTAACCTGGATGGTCTCGTTTTCGATATTATTGACCAAGAGGATGTGGCTTGGTTAGAAAGGACGTTTGAGGAAGAGGAGGTCCATAAGGTTATTCGGAAAATGGTCAAAGACAAAGCGCCTAGACCTAATGGTTTTTCGATGGGTTTCTTTCAGGAATGTTGGAAGGTAATAAAAGAAGATCTCATGCGGGTGTTTCAGGAATTTTTCTCATGCCATAAATTTGAAAAAAGTCTCAACTCTACTTTCTTAGCTTTCATACCCAAAAAAGTGGGGGCTATAGAGATCAAAGACTTTCGACCTATTAGTCTGGTTTGTGGGGTTTACAAGATAATCTCGAAAGTGTTGGCTAATTGTCTCAGTGAGGTTATTGTGAAGATTATCACTAATTCTTAGAATGCCTTTGTGAAAGGCAGAAAATTCTTGACGCTACACTGATAGCTAATGAATGCATTGATAGTAAAATTAAAGCAAGTGAGACCAGGATCTTGTGCAAATTAGATATGGAAAAGGCATATGACTACGTCAATTGGGAGTTCTTTCTGTATCTTCTTGGCAGATGTGGCTTTTGAGAAAGATGGAAGTCATGGATAAGATGGTGCATATCCACTCCAAGATTCTCGGTATTGATAAATGGGTGTCCTGAAGGTTTCTTTCCTAGCTCTCGTGATTTAAGATAAGGCGACCTATTATCCTCATTATTTGTTTTGGTTATGGAAGCACTGAGCAGGATGGTGTTGGCCTTGGTGGATAATGGTTTGGTAAGAGGGTTTTCAATTAGATCACCACAAAGAGGTTTTGCTAATATATCTCATTTGTTGTTTGCAGATGACACTCTTATCCTATGTGAGGCGGAGCTAGGGCAGGTGCAAGTCCTAAAGGCTCTACTTCTTTGTTTCGAAGCCGTGTCGGGTTAAAAGTGAACTTTAACAAATTTGAGATGGTTCCCATTGGTGACGTGCGTAATATACAAGAGTTGGTTGGATCCCTCCAATGCAAGATTTCCTCGCTTCCTTTGACATATCTGGGACTTCCTTTAGGTTCACCTTCAAGGGTGGTTGAAATTTGGGATACTGTGTTTGAAAGAATGGAAAGGAAATTAGCAGGGTGGAAAATGGTGTATTTGACCAAGGGGAGGCGTGTCACTCTTATAAAGAGTACTCTTTCGAATTTACTTGTATTTTCTATCTTTTTTTCCTATCCCGACTAGGGTGTTAGGTCGCCTTGAGAAGCTGCAACGTGATTTTTTATGGGGAGGTTTGGGTGAGGAGTTCCAAGTTTCATTAGGTAAAGTGGGAGAAGGTGTGTCGCTCCTTATTGGAAGGTGGGTTGGGCATTTGTAATTTGAAGATGTTCAATAGAACGTTGCTTGGTAAATGATTGTGGAGATATCATCAAGAACCAGAAGCTCTATGGAGAATAGTGATTGATAACAAGTATGGGGAAGCTTGGGGAGGGTGGAGCTCAAATGCTGATAGGGGGTCGAGTGGTGTAAGGGTGTGGAAAAACATAAGAAATGGGTAGGATACTTTTCATCAACACTCCAGGCTCCTTTGTGGTGCAGGTTTAAGAATTAGATTTTGGAAGGATGCCTGGTGTGGCAATAGGGCCCTGTCTGACTTGTTTCCGTCTCTTTTTCAGGTTGCTTGCGCAAAAAATATTACTGTGGCAGAGGTGGTGGAGTCAAATGGAGGCCGTTTACATTGGAATATCAACTTCAACCGGGCGGCGCAAGATTGAGAACTAAACTTCTTTGTGGATTTTTTTAGTCTCATTTACTCACAAAGACCGAACCTCCAGACTCAAGATGGCTTATGGTGGATCCCAGCAGGCAGAGGAATCTTCACAGTTCGTTTATTTTATAAGGTGCTCATTCAAGGACTTGCGACACAGTTTCCGTTGAGGAATATTTGGCGACATAAAGCACCTCCGAAAGCGGCATTCTTCGTTGGGGAACATTCTTACTGCGGACAACTTGAGGAGAAGGGAAATTATTGTCACAAAGTGGTGTTGTTTGTATCGTAATATGGGGGGGGGGGGGGGGGGAGTTGGTCAATCACCTTCTCTTACATTGTGAGGTAGCCAGAGCTCTTTAGTATGATGTCTTCACTAGAATGGAGCTAGCTTGGGTGATGCCAGAGATCATTACGGCAACAATGGCATGCTGGACCCCCATTAGAGGCGAGCGACATATCAAAGCTGTTTGGAAGATGATTCCCATATGTATCATGTGGTGTCTTTGGTCGGAACGTAATGAGAGGATATTCGAAGACAAGAAGAGAACCAATAAGGGGTTGATTGTTTTATTTTATAGAACTCTTTGTACTTGGACCATTGCCGTGGATTTCAATGGCATGGACCTACATGATTTCCTAGAAACCAATGTGCCTAATTGATAGGTCATGGTGAATCTTGTAATTGGCTTTTGCCTTGTTTAATAAAATTCTGCTTATAAAAAAAAAAAAAAAAAGTTCCCTAGGGTACATTTTTTGGAAAACAAATCCTTGTTATATATACCAAATTTCAAAAAAGTTCTTTCCATCCAATTTCAATTAATTATGCAACAGAAAATGATGATGTTCCACTCACTTGCCACGTCAGGACCAATCCTGTGATACATGGAACAATTTAAAGGTTCTATTTATTATCTGATGCCTCAAGGTTTGCTAACTTAGTTCAGAGAGCATTTCATTTAATAAATTTAGCTATACTTAGGCATCACAACACCAACATGACAATTGTTGTCATCATGAGCACAATGGGTCTCCAGCTACTGTTGGAAGTTCAATTTTGTCATTAATATGGCATATTACATAATTGGCTTGCAATTCTTAGAAGTGGCATTGCAAATTAAGAGTGTGCACGTCTGCTATTTTCTTCTCTATTGTTTGCTTTTCACCTCCATGGTTTTACTTTTTAGAGTTATGGAGAGGAAAACAAGTTTGTTCTATTGTTTGAGGTTTGCAGCTAATGTTAGGTAACCGTTCATCCAGGCTAGATATTTTGTGGATGAAGTGAAGGATAAGAGTGGGAAAGACATTGATGTAAGTTCCTGGAAACAAGAATTCGTTGAGGACCTTCCTGAACAGGAGAATGGGTTTGTAATCGTATATTTTATGCTATTCAAGCATTTTCTGAGCCGCTGCCTTAAAAGAATTACAAGCTTATTATAATATGCAGTGAGAGTGCTGCTCTTTGGAATATTTATCTGAATGAATATGATGTGTTAACAGGTTTGACTGTGGGATGTTTATGATGAAATATGCTGACTTTTATAGCAGAGATGTTGGCCTCTGTTTCAACCAGGTAAGACGCATTGTAGAAATGTTTCTCTTACATGATGAATTCTGCTGTATAAGCAGTTGCGCTCCCTCCATTTATTACTATATAATTTACTCCTAATTGCATCTATTGAAAACTCAAGATAGGAGGGGTGCTGGTAAAAGATATGATGTTCATCTGCCAAAATTGACCCAATATTTTGTCTGGTCTGATGATTCTTGGCCCATAGACCAATAGAGGGCCCCTAGGAACTGTAGTTTCTGAAGCAGTCCAATGGGCTCAACTGCTTGTAGAATCACACTAGGGTTGTCTGCGGAGAGATCATTGCATAGTAACTCCTCCCCAATCTCCCGCAAAAGAAGAGCTCAACAATAGACATATGAGGACATTGTATTTACCATAATGTCATGGATTTGTTGCTTGGGAGGTGTTGCATGGGATGGCACATGGGATCCATGCGCAATGGAGGGGTGCTAAGATCTACTGTAGATATAACCGCCAAAACAAAAAAGAAAATAGAAATAAAAAGAAGGGGAGAAAGGGGGTGGGAGGAAGAGGAAGGGGAGGGGAGGAGCGAGGGGGACAGTGGTGGGGCTGGATGGGAGAAAAAGAAGGGGAAATGGGGGAGGGGAAGAAGAGGGCTCTCAAAGAGGTTTTGGGGGGGGGTGTAGGAAATTTCACGAGGGAGAGCGTAGTTTCTACTCTCATCGAAAGCCAAATTCATTGAGGCATGTAAATCTACTCTCTGCAAACCATTAACACATTGAATTTTTTTTTTCCCGAATTAAGTGATAATTCTTTCCTACTGATACCGCTCCTAGTTAACTTGCTTCAATGATTCTAATGATTCTACATTGGGGGATGAGTGCACCTGAATCTGTGTTTCTTTTCCATACAGGCACACATGCCGTATTTTCGGCAGAGGACTGCAAAGGAGATTCTTAGATTGAGAGCTGACTAATTGAAAATGTCAGCCTGTTGCTTTGGAGGATTATGCATGGTACCCATTTGGATGATGAGTATGAAATTGGTAGCCCTCGCCCTTTGGAAGAGATGCCTTCACTTATATCAGGATCTGGGTTCTGTTTTCTTCAAATGAAGGATCAAGAGTATCCTGGTGAGCTGGTTTAGAAGCGGCATCTCCAGTAGCATACAAGTCTGGAGTGGTAACTTGTATATACTATACAAGATTGAGCTGACCATTTGAAGCTTTAATTTGCGAAGGCTAGATTCTCTGGCGATAGCGTTCGCATGCAACAACCAGGATCTTTGTTTAACCCACCCTTCTTTCCTCTTAAATTCTTTCTGCTTAGTGATTGAAGCCATTTTTGCCTGATGCTAGTGTTGGAATTGATTTTACAAATGTAATCATAAGTTTCTGGTGCTCGAGGAAATGTGAAATCCTTGTTTGATGGTTGTAGACAAGTTTATTATGTTTTCACAGGTGGTGGTGTTTCAAATTGCCAGATTTGTTGAGCACACCCTTTGCTCAAACAACTCCAGACACTATAAACTTATTTATTTAATAATGTATCAAATTACTAGCTAATTGAGGTTTGGAAAACCTTTGCTAGAGAGGTAAGGTTACAATTTTATTTCTCTATTTACCTCCGTTTATTTTTGAAAGGGGATGAACCAAAAATTTACCAAGTTAAAGTTTACAACATTCTGCAATGAACACTTCTCTTTTATTCAATATATAGTAAGTCGATTTAACCACTTGGTGAATTCTGCAGGCTAATACATGTGGATTTGTGGTACTGTTCCTGCTGTATGAGCACGGTTCTTTAAAGACAATGGTCCAATGTCATTTGCAGAAGTCCATAATTCAATGAGTATTTATACAAATCCGTTCATAAAATCATGATAAAATCCATGAGCAGCACAAGTGATATTCATAAAAAAGAAAAAACCAAGTTCGCATAATTGATGTACATTTGGTTATACACAACAAGAATAAATGATGATTTCACAATTTGAAGCCCAACCTCGCCCTTGGTAAGCTTTCAACAGAGTTCCCATAACGAATTAGCACATAACCTATTAGCAAAAACAAATATCAGTATAAAACTGCAAATCAGAATCAAATAATATTTCTGCAGCAATATTAGGAATCATGCGTATCTGGATCAATCTTCAACTAGAATGGTAGTAAACAAAGTTGAGGTGGAGAAAATGATTTCAGAAAATTGAAGAAATAATAAAGCATCGATACATCCTTTTTTTTTTTTTTTTCCATTTCCCAACTATAATTTGTGAATCAAGTCCACACCTGTAAACAGCCAAGCTCTATGAACCCTTAAAATCTGGGGAAGATCAAATCAGACTCACCTACAAAATACAATTGACACAGTAAGCCAAAAGGTTGGGTGTGACATCGACCATTGCCCTCAAGTACGGTTTTTCTGTGCATTGCCTTAGACACTCTCCCTAAGTACCTCAATCCTCTGCTCGTGGATCGTGACTGAGATGGAAGGAAAAAAGTATAATTTTCACTGCCAGAAAAGATCCATATACATAGGAAGAAAGTCATTCAACGACAAACAATTAGCACAGCAAAATTATATATAAAAAAAATTACATGGTGTATAGGGTGCACTCATTAAAGCAAAGAAACAAAGAGCTGCCTTAGCGTGGCACCCTTTTCCGACTAAGTATCTCCTGTTCTTTCAATCGGTGCTGGAACCTTTCAAGGCGAGCTTGCAGACTGACCAGACCTGCTGCCTTGCGAGAAAGCGCAAAGTTCAACTGAGTAACATAGTTGTCGATGAGGCTGCCTGGTTGATCCACTTCTGCCAGTAGTTTCATTTCCTAGAATCCAGTGAACGGTTTAGACATTAGACATGTTCGAAATTAAATTTGAGAAGCTATGAAAAAAATATGCACCTGAATTTTCTTGGAATTTCAGCTTTTTACTAAAGGTTAATGGGTGATAATGAACTGTGATTAAAAAAAGTACTCCAACAAAAAAGTCATCGTTTAGAGTATTACTAATGTCGTTCTCTGATTATACTCCTTGGTGTATAACTGGAGGGATACCTCTGTACTTTTATGGCTGGTTGTGGCACTTTAGGAAATCCCTTGAATCTCAAATATTTCAAATAAGATAAATATCTTTCTTTTTTTCTGAGGATTATAGAAGATTAGAACTCATTTTCATGATTTCATATGCTTTGGGATTAAGAAATCAAAGGCACGTGATTATGCCTTGAGCAATAACCAACTATCAAGTCAAAACAACTCCAAAGTTAGAAACCTATAAACTGATCAATTTTTCACTTACTTCACGAACAATCTCCATCGTGTCTTCAATTTCTTTTCTATGCGCAGCAATTAAGGCCTCTTCTTCCTACAGCAGTCAAATAAAAGATAAACAAGAGGCAAAAGGAAACCTCTTACAATTAAAATATTTCCAGGAAAGAACAGGCTACATAGATGTCCAACCTCAAGTATTGCATTGATATTTCCATCAGGCAGGGGTTCTGGTTCATATTGTTGGGGTCCAACATTATTTGAGCTGTATGTGACCATATTCTGCTGCTTGGTTCTTGCAATAAAGAGATCTGATCCATTAAGATCTTTTCTCAGCCAGTTCCCCGGCTTCTCTGATTTTTCTTCCCTAGACACTTTTCTACGAGGTGGGGAAACCTTCTGCACTTTCTCTTCTGTATCTACTGAGTTTTGGGAATAAGAGTTTGACTTTTGAATAGTAGAATCACCATAAGAAATTTTCATTTCATACCTCTCCCTGTCCATTGAGCCGGATGCCACTCCTTTCTCCTCTTGTCCATTTAAGGGGCGACTCAATGAAACACTGGAGGACTGTTTATTGCTATAATCAACAGTAGGATTGTATGAGGGGTTTTCCTTTTCCACAACCCTTCTTCCTACATCTGGTACTTTCACCTCTTGCAACTGGTCATAAACATCATCTGAGTCAACAGAAACTGGCAGAGATGATACTGATGAAACATCTTTATTAATTGGTGGTATTGAATTGATAGCCTGATCCTTTCTTGCATTTCCGCTTCTGGAGAGACTTTTAACCCTATTTATTTAATAGCCATTCTTCAGACAAAATAACACAAGATAATAACCACCGATACTGTTACATAAGATATAACCACTGATACTGGGATACTTCAAATTTTTGAAGCAGGTGATAGTAAAAAATAATACCTGTCTGCATATCGCAAAGTATTAAGTGTGTGCTCACAGGAACCTGCATTGGGAGAAATGCAAGAAATCATAACAGTCCTTGAATTGCCAATAAAGGAGTCACGAAGCACTTCTGTGAGTTTGCTCCCTCGGAAAGGAATATGGAGCTGATCATTGTCAAGTGCACGAATGCACTCCTTGAGAGCCAAAAGACTCTTGTTGATTTCAGCTCCTTCAATCCTGCAGTGAACCAAATGATCCAGGAAAGGCATATATAAGGTCAATTTCCACATCAATTAGACAACAGTCTAACATCGACATAAAAAGCTTCAAAAAGTGGTGTACAAAAATGCAATGTCAAGCTATGAAGGTATCTATTTACAGCAACTCTATGGGAACAAATTAGTTCATTCAATTAATGTTTCCAGATGCATGAGTGGCCTTGCAGACCCAACATGAGCTAAAGTAAATGAGATGCCAGAATTTGGTCTCCCAGTCGATACTCGGAAAAGATGAGGAACACCGTTTAAGTGGAATAACTCACTGGGCATAACCCTAACAAGTCAACAAATGCCACAAAATCCAGCACCTCAAAAAAACCAGGATTGGTTGGTCATTTTGCCAGCAGATTCAGCTCCCGGGCTTGAGCTCTGGCATGGCACCTATCCAAGCTGTGGCCCAATGCTAAAAAGAGCAATGCCCAATCCAACCTGCAGCAATCACCTCTGATAAAGGGTGTTGCCTTTAGTACACAGCAGGGTATGCATGGGAAACACCTAATCAGAATATGGATAAAAAAAAAAAAAAAGCATAGAAAACTCCTGGAGGAAAATCACCATAAAGGTGGATCGTGTCTGCTACAGATGCTTCCCTAAAACAAGCTAAGTTGAACAAGTCAGGGAAGGCTGCCTTATGTGTCTGATGCCCCCACATCACACATCACGCCAAAATCTTATCCTGTTCCATTCCTCCCCCCCAACCTTTCAAATCTTCAGTTAAACCAAAGCCGAATCTAAAAACTTGGGTTTTAATATTAGACACTAATTTTTCATGCTTGACTACACAATGAAATAAGAAAAAGATGCACAAATCTGACCTTGTTTGTCGGTCATTGTCAGTGGTGTCAGCACCTCTTTCACTACCAGCAAGATCGATAAAAGAAATCTTCCCGACAACCTTCCCAGGTTTAGACTCATTTCCTTCATTATTACGCCTGGAATCTTTCACCTCATTTTGCTTCTTAATGGCAAGTTGCAAGATAGCATGCGACCTGGAAGATTCCTCATTGGCACCAGTGGATCCTGTACTTCTTGCAGCATTACCTCTCTCAATGTATTCTTTGACAACTTGTACATCTGAAACTTCAAATTCTTGCAGTCCAACAATACAAACTTGTTGCTTTCCGTCTTCCCTAATAAAAAGTTTCCTATTGGAAAACAATGGTCATTAGATTCCATACAGGCATACATGTGAACGCCCATGCATCCCACATTAATGCAAATGGCTACAAACTCCTATTATAAGATGTAAATCTACTTAACTTTTTTAAAAATATATGGTAATGGTATCTTATCTAACCAAAAATCATGCATTCTGTTGATGTCAGACAGAGTCACACCCTGCATGTATGTACAAGTTAATCAGAATGGCATTTCAAAGATTAATTTACCATCCTGATCCAAGAACTTTGGGTGGCATAGTTGCAAGTAGTGAACCTTTCCACAAATGCTTAGTGTACAGAATTACGCAAAAAATGGAATACTTGAAGCACAAGGACACATGTTATTTGTGAATTATCGGAGCAACAGATGCTTCACAGCATTACGGCATGATAAAAATGAATCATCCACATACAAACACATTAAAACAATGCCATTAACTAAGTCGTACACCTTCAGCTTTTGCAAGAAACAGGCATATTGAAGTTGAATTTGCAAAGCAAGGACTACATTACTTTTCTCAATGAAAAATGATATAAACATATGGCTCTTCATGCCTTCCATGACCGCTATATCAAATTAAATGCAACCAGGTTTTCAAGCAAAATAATAATATTAATAATAATAGCAAATGAAAAGCCAAAAACAACAAAAAACACTAACTTTCTGTCACTGAGAAGATCAAAGAGTTTCCCGCCATATATCTCAAAATAGCTAAGCCACAATTTAAATCTCTGATTACGGTAGAGTGGTTTATGTAACAATCTAGCAAGGTCTTCTGCAGCTCTGAGAGGTAATGGTTGCATTGTGAACGTCTTTCCACTACCTGAAAACCGACATAGCTTTGGTATTTAAATTAATCAGAGTAGAAAATTTAATAAGCACTTACCTCTAAAAAATGTAAAAACCAGGAGCAGTGGCAATGAACAACATAATAGAGAAAATTCACCAAAAAGTTGAGAAACTTGAGATTAGAAATTATTTCAAAAGAGAAATCTATAGATAGATAAAAAATTACATTGAAACATAAGTGTGACAATAACTAAATAAGAAGCTTCAGCCAATATTTTCTTTTTAATTTTTATTTTTATGATGTGGAACTCCACAAGGCAGAGCCCTTCAAAATAGGGATGAAATTGGTTCAGTTCCGTCAGGGTATTGCATGTTTTTCAAACCAAACCCGGTCTGGTTGGTTTGCTGACCGAAAAACTCAAGTTCCGTTTGGGTAGTGAGAAGTGTTATAAATAGTAGTAAAAAGTAGGTAAAAAAAGTAATAATAAAATATTGAATAGTAGTGAAAAGTAATGAATAGTGATAAAAAGTAGGTGAAAAGTAATAATAAAGTAATGAATAGTAATAAAAAGTATGTGAGAAATAATAATAAAATAATGAATAATAATGAATAGTAATAAAGTATTCTGAAAATACTTGAAGTATTTTAACACCCAAACCTACCCTGACTTCAGAGAAACTCATTTTGTGGAATTGAACCTAGGATATCTGAGTCTACAGCTCATAACAAACCTGCTCTTTGACAAATTTTCTGCAGCCTGATGGATAAAACTCCATCCAATATAAGTTCTCTATTCTAGAAGATTAGGAGGATTCCAAACACGGGACCAGATTTTATGCATTACCACTTAAATACCTTACACAACTTCTCCAAATAGGAAACAACCATTTTGTCAAGACACTAAATACAGTTCCCTCCATCCCATTATAGATTATTTGCTTTACTTCTTTAGGCAGAGAGATGATAAACGAAACTCTCCACTTGAATTACCCAAGGTGCACTTGCAAAAAACTGGTTCTTGAGGACCTGTACACTCCTAGGATTAGTCGGGACTTTGTTCTTGGACACCCAATACCAATCAAAAAATAAAAAATATATAAAACTTTCAGAAAATGAAAGCATATATATTATGTAAAAAAAAAAAATATATATATATATATAGCACATCATTTGCTTTGCTTGACTTCTGAGATTACTTTTAAAATAAAATAAAAAATCAAATTTAAATCCAATTTTCCTGACCCATCTAAGGGCATTGGACACCAATAATAAACATGATCTGGCTGGAACTTGCTACTCTTCCTTTTTTTAATTGGGTACTTGTTGTCTCAACATGGATTTAACATAGGGGAACCGTTTCAACAAATCTTTGTTTCAAATTCATAGATAATTTTTATCATTCCTCCATAACTTCAGCACATCTATCTTCTTTCATCTCATTCTAGCAAAAATAAATTTTGAAGGTCACATGATAACTTTCTTTGAAACTTGACAACTCCCTTGTCCAAAAAAAATTCAAGAAACAACATAAGTTCATTATGCGTCCAAATTCCTTGATAACATTTGGGATACATCCACAAACACACAAGTTTAAAGAACCTATACGGTATGAGATGCATCCAAATTCCTGATGTTCTGAACAATTCATATTATTCAACAGGACAAGCTTTAATCTTATTAAATGATTATGACATAATTAGTTTGCTACATGGTAAAGGAGATAAAAAAAACTCAACATACCAGTCTGGCCATAAGCAAAACATGTAGCCTTTGTTCGCTCAAAAATGGTAGGAATGATAGGTTCAACAGTGGCCCTGTATACCTGTCTCAGGTACCATGTAAAGAAGTCATGCATGGATCTAAAAATCAACAATCATAAAGAACAACCAAGTGCAATCATAACTATCAAGGAATGATTATATCAACACATTTCAAAATATTTATTTCTACAAAATATGTCGGACAAGCAGCAGATAGCAAACTTCAATCTATGGTACTAGAACAATTACCTCATCATTGCTGACATCCTCATCAAGAACAGCATCAAAACAAAACTCATGCTTCTCCACATATGCAGTCAAGTCCACCTTTAACACCAAGATAAAAAAATATATATATGCTCTTTAGTGTTTTGTACAAAGGAACAAAAGAGGAGGAGGGGGGGGGGGGGGGGGGGGGGGGAGAGCTCAATATCAGCAGCACAATTTAGTTTAAAATCAATTTAGCAAAAAAACACAAGCTGTGGCGCTTTTTAATAACAAGCAAAAATTACCTTCAGTTTGGGTTCATGGACAGTCAAAGCATTGTCATATACACTTACTATATCCTCCTCCTTCCGAGAATTCTCCTTTTTGTTCAAAGGCCTTTTACGTACCTAATATAACAATTAGAATACAATAGTTTCAGGAAACATGAAAAGAAAATTTGACGAATGAAATCCCTGCTATTTGCATAAGCAAGAAAAGTGACAAACAACATTATCTGTAACCATGCACAATCAAGTCACAAAAGAAATTTGGGACCAGCATATGCCCAAATGCATATGTGATTTTTTCTTCGATAATCAATAAGAATTTTATTACCATGAATAGGCATAGCCTGACTACACAGGAAGTATACAAGAGGAAATACCTATACACCGCGACTAGAAAGATAGAAAAAACTAGATTAACTCTAACACATCATCACCATTCATTACATTAGCCTTAGCCCATAGACATGGAGTTTTAAAAAAAATTCCCTAATTTCTACACTATCAATCGTTCTCTGTCTTCAAAACATCTCCCACTCCTTTCTAGCCATAAACACCAAAATGCATATGTAATTATCAAAAGTGATACTTATGGTTCCAAGTTTTGAATAACATATACTTTTGACAAAAAGAAGAAAATAGAAAATTTATCAAAATGATTTGGTAACATATTTGTAATCCTACGGGTTGGCTCAAGTGGTAAAGGCCTTGGGCTTGGGGATATGCTCCCCCCAAGTCTATGGTTCAAATTCCGTTGGGTGCACCCAATCGCTAGGGAGCCATAGGACTGGGGGCTTTTCTTCTTAAATTACCCGATGTACACTTGCAAGAAACTCCTTGTCGAGGGCCTATGCACCCCCGAGATTAGTCAATATGTTATTTCTAGACACCCGTTGCCAATAAAAGAACAATATATGTGTAGGCAAACATAAAGACAGATTTTCTTGTATGAAATAGGCAGAAGATGTGGTGGGGTATTTTGTGCCGAAACAGCTAACATTACATAGGCAATCAAAAGAGCATAGGTATCTCAAAATCAGTCCTGTTACATCGTGGATATGGAATGGGCATTTATGGACTTGTAATATTCAATCAAAATATTGTGAAGATTGAGAAGAACAAATAACAATCAAAACTATCTTTTAGTACAGTGTATGCCCCAGACAAACAAACAAATAGAGCACCCTACCACAACTTTAATTTTAGCCACATTATTTTCCTTCATGCTCTCTTTTTCATTCACAGGTAATGGAAATGATGCATCTACATCTGGTCGCCCTTCTTGCTGTCCACCACCCGTCACATGGAACTCATCATCAAATACTTTGGCACCACCAGGCATAAAGGGAGAAGCCTCGAAGGGTTCTGAAATAACATGCTGAGAGTGGAAACAAAATGATGATTCATAGGGAAATACATACATATATATATGACACACTTTTAGCACGGATAAATCATCCTAACCTTCTTACAAAAACAGATAATACAACATTGGTGAAATTGTACGCTAAAAAAAAAAGAATCAAATTATTCAGAAAAAAAAAAAGAAACCATGACAAATTGCTATAAACTTCGAACCGTGTCTGGATGATAATACGATGGACTGAGGGGGTAAATAAATAACTAATAGGCAACAGAGCATTATTCTCCTTTTTTTTCCATGAAACTTGCAACCAACACGAAGAACATGTTCGCATTCAAAAAACTTCAATCAGCTTTCTCGCAAAACTAGTGAGCTTAAAAGAGCAATCCAAATCCCAACCCAAACCATAAACAGCCCAAGGAAGGAAAAAAAAAATCGACCATAGTGCCTTTTCTCTTACCAGTAAGAAAGCAAAACTGATACCCTATTTTTTATTACTTATAAAAAGATTAAATAAAGCCTTCGATTTCTCACAAAGGTTATCAAACCAATCCCTAGTCCCTAAAATAACAATAATCACATGCTTTTTGGATTCCATAAGATAAAGCTTTTGTATTAAAAATAGAAGAAGAAGCAAAGAATCCCCACAAAACATAAGCTCAAAAGCAGGTAATCTAATGAATCGTTCTATTGCCCTTCTTATTCCAGCAGAAATTACTCCCTATATATCTCATGCTTTTTATTTAAAGTTAAAAAGCTAGTTCCAGCCCAAAAAAGGTCGAGTAACTCATCCTTCATGCATGTCTACACAATGTAATATAAAAGGTACTTTAAATTTAGGTAAAGTGTTTATGAACCTATGTAGTTGTTGGTGACTGAAGGTTCAGTGAATTATGCCACATGTATTTGACAGTTTTTCTCATATAAGGGGACATAAAGTCAAGCATACTACTGAATTAAAAAAAGAATAAAATATGAAAGGGAACCCCTTTGTGTTTATAAGTAATTGAAGTTTTACTAAAAATTGAGAGAAAACTTTGAGCAACAAGGACTATAGCAATTCCATCGTTTTCAATCTTAGTTCTTAAGACTACGTTATAAGGTACGTTATAACCTGCTTTATCAAAAAAACTTCACATAACCATTTTGGAAGTTTCCTGCACGGTTGGACAGAAAATCTTTCAAAGAAACATACCTCAGACAAAAGCTCTGTATCATCCATAGCATGAAGATCCAAAAGGCCAGCACCAAAATCGCCCCTAAACTCCGGAGAATAAAACCCATCAGATGTGGCTACCATACCTGAAGTTTGGGCAGCATGCATGTATGGCTCAGAACCAGACTCCCCATTAAATTTAAGGTTTCTCATCAACTTAAAAAGCCTCCGTTTCTCTTCAGCAGACTGAGCTCCATATCCCTATGAAAATATCACATACCTCCTCATCAAGTCTCAAACTTTACTCACACCAAAGTACAAAGATGAGCCAACTTTCGAACATTTCAACCATCAAAATCATATGAAAAGTACTACTAAAAGACAAGCTTCATATGTCAATAGACACAGAATGATCAAACCGACCAAGATTAGAACTGAAAATCCCAGAAAGGATGACAGTGCCTTAACAGAAAAATCCACAAACTTTGACAGGAAATACGCATTGATTTCTTATATGACCGAAAAAAAAAAGGAATCAAAATCAAACATGATTATTTTTTAACGTTAAATATGATTTATTGATAACTCACTTAAAAATAAGTTTATTGGCAAGTTATATGCTCGAACAGCTTTTAGGCCCACATCCTTATCCTTCAACCAGTTTTAATGGGAGGTATAAGCGTCGAGTAATGCTACCATGCCACCTAATTTATACTGCTCACTTTGCCCCATTGATGGTAACACGTAGCTTATTAAAAAATATATGTTCAAAACAAAATAACTCCCGAAAGCACAAAAAGAGGGAAGACAAACCCTAGATTCACTATAACCTTTTATGTTTGTGTTTTTAATTTTTTTTGCCATCTAAGGAGGCCAAGTGAGTGGTATAAATTAAGGGCATATTAGCAATTCTTATAAGTGTCGGTTATATCCAATAAGCTATAACCCGATAGCAATAACACCAATAATTCAAATAAAAAAACATAAAATTCTTAAAAAATCTAAAGCCTATCAAAGAAATGGATAATCAAAATTAAAACCCAGGAAGAAATTAACTTCTCTAATTACCTTTCCCAGAAAAATAATGTCAACTCTAATGGGATCACCGAATAGGGTGATAAAAATTGACCACATAAACGTACATAAATATTCTGGGCAAACTTCATACCAAAACAAAACTACAGGCATTCATACTAAACATCAACAAACGAAGATAACCACGTTCACAACCAGCTGATATATCGATAAGCATACCCTTAATGTTACTGAGGGAATGAGCTTCAGCAGTGATACGATTACCTGCATGAGAAGATTGGGGAGGAGGCGGTGATCGACACTGGCGGAGGCCAATGGAGAGGCCAGATGCTGCAACCCAGCGGACTGAAGCCACCGCGCCATGACCGCATCGCCAGCGTCGCTCGCGGGGCCTGCATTGTGAACAGACCCGCCACCGGCATGATCGTATAGGGCGGTTGCTGCCGCAGCATTGCTCTGCTGCATCTGGCCACCCATGTGGCGCTGCGATCGTCTTTGAGGAGCCAACTTTAAGATCTATTGGACAACGCTACACGCAAAATTATCCGTCAAGTTCAAAATAAGGAAAAAAACTGAAACAAAAATCACAAATTCAAAATATAACTATTAAATTTTTAATCCAAATATAAATCAAAACCACAAATGAGAAGGAACTCTTGAAGCCAGTGATATGAACGAACGGTACTCACAAGGAGGGGAAACTTCGAATTCAAAGTAGAACATGAAAATGATGACCGCGAGAACGGGACTCAAATATGCGGAATCTGTAATTAGATGAAATCAGGTTTCAAAAAGACAATTAAAAGAAAAAGAAAGAAAGAATGAAATTCCAGTACTCCAAGTTTCAAGTTTACAACGAAAAAGTTAAAAAGTTACAAGCATTTCGAACACATGAACACGAGTACCGGGCTGCGGTAAGAAAATGGACGCTACCAAGGTCTGTCTTCTGAAATTCTGGGTTGCGATCAGATCCAAAGCGAAAAACCTAAATTGATCGGACAGAAAAGGTTCAATGTCTATTTCTCTCTGCATTCATCTCTGAGAGAAGGCCGAGGCTCCACAGGAGAGAGTAGTGAGTACGCCTTTTTAATTTGTACGTTTATTTATTTTCGTTGGGTATTAAACGGCTATTTTAAACTTCTGTAAAGACTAATTTGCCCTCATTGTTATTTGTAATTGTAGTCGACGGCGAAGCGTTTGAAAAGGTAGGTGCCGACCGTAAAGGGTAGTTTGGCAGCGTGCTAAAAAAGTAAAGAAATCAATTTCTTTTTATCAAATTATCAACGAAAACATAATAATATTATTTACCAATTTCAAATAGACATTTTAATTTATTTATTTTTAATAAAAAGGTGAGTTCATTTATAAAGAATAAATTTTAATTAGTGTAAATTGTGAAAATTATAAAATTCGAGATTTGAAACTTAAATTAAAAAAGAAAAAACTGATAAAATGAGGTTGTATTTCTAATATTTTGCATAAAACTGTACGTATTTGTAGTGCTACTTTTAAAAAAATATAAAATTTAAATTAGAAAAATTATTTATTTAATGATTGACTTCACTATTTGTATAAAAAAAAATCATGAGACTTATGCACATTAAAATTCTAAAAATTATTGCTCAAAATAAGTTTGATGCAATGAAAATAGATCTCTTTTTTTTTTATTATTGGAAAAAAGGAAATAGATCTCTTAAACATACATACTGTCTTTCTTTTAACTGTATTTTTTTGTAAGTCTTTTGTCGTTAGGCTTTAATTTTTAGAGATGGCAAAATCATATGCTTCTTTGCATTGTCTTGCAAGCTCCTCCCATTTTTCTTTTCTTTTATTTTGTTTCATAATCAATATTGTGTTGCTTTCAGCATTATTGGACACATTTATTTCCCTTTTTTTTATTTATCTTTTGTAATCAAAGAGATGCTTGGAGAATGGGATGGTATAAAAAATTTGTAAATAGTAATAAAATAGTTTATAAATAATACCGTGATAATTTGAGTTAAGTAAGAGAAAAAAGTTAAATAAAAAATATTATAAAGTTTTTTTTTATAAGAAATACTTCATTTGATTCTAATAAACGAGATTGCAGCTATGACTAAATACAAAAAAAAATTCAAGATTATAACCCAAAACTAATCAACTATTTGGGGCATCTCATACCCCAATTTATTTATGACGGATATTGTCTAAAACTCTATATTCTCTCAAATGATAAAATTTTTAGAGATTGCTATTTTGGTTTGTCTGAGAGTATAACACTCTGTAAATAGATAATAAACAACTCCTACGTTTTAAAAAATGAGAGGGAATCAACATCATCATCTTTCAAATGAGGAGAGAAAATCAATATCTCCATCCACCAAACATCATTACAATGTTGGGATGAAAACCAAACAACATAAAAAGAAACACAGATTAGCAACAATGGTTGATGGGAGGGAGGGACGGAGGGAGGGAACCGAGGCTTCCCACCCTCTGCAGTAGACGTAGTTGCTTAGGAGCGCAAGGGGCAGTTTATCTTTGTTCTGAAATCGTCAAAGCAAGGTATTGTAGGGATGGTTTCTGAGAGTTGGGATATTATAAAGTTAATATATTGTTATAATATTATTTTTTAATATTATTTTCATTTTAAGATTTGAAAATTTTAAAAACATTGAAAGTTAAAGAATTTGAAATAATTAGTTTAAAAGTATTTGTGTGTGAGCGATATTTGTAAATAAGATAATATGAGATATAATGGAATGAAATAAGATGAGATAAAATGAACAATATTTTTCAAACATCTGCTCCGCTTTAAGCCGGTAGACGTAGAAGTAAAATTTCTTCTTATCCAAGTGAGATAGTTTAGGGTTTTAGAATGAATTAAATATTTTGGATTTGAGACTCTCTATATACACATTATATTTTAATGTTTTTTTTAATATTCGTAAGTGTCCGGGCTAGCTTGCGGGCACCTCGACATATCTTACCGGACCTTGAAGTTAACATGTAGGTAAACTTCTAGTAATCCTGAGGGAACTCGAACTGGTGATCATTGGAGAGCAAACCTTAAGCCTGACCAACTGAGCTACCCCTCGAGATTAACATTATATTTGAATGTTAAGCTAATTTCATATGATTTGTAAATAATAATAAAAATAAATAATTTATAAATAATTGTAAACTGTTTGTGAATAATATTAACACTAATTCACTCGCCAGTCGCCATACCCAAATTCATCGGATTGAAAGAGATTTTTCTTTGAGGGCTTGTATTTCAAAAGTTTATTAAAACTTTATTACGAAATGTCCTGTGGCAGTGAGAAAACAAATGTTTTTTTTTTCTTGGGTTTTCAAAGCTCTGTAATGTTGAAGTATCCAATAATAAAGCTGAAATTAAGACGGAAATTTTTATTTGGTTACCAATTAAACAAAGCAATTTAGTCAAAATCAGTCGTAGATAATACCTTTATATATTAATCAGCAAACATTAATGTCCAGACGGCATTTAGAACAAGACACCAACAACATTGTGTCAAATTGATAGTTGAAAATATAAATTATAAAATCATCTTTAAATGAAGATGCAATGTGTTCGGTTACGAAACCCATGACTCTTTTACAATTATCTTATAATTCAGGTCTCGATCAACCAATGCATGTCGTTACATTAAAAATTAAAAATAAATTTTAATTTATGAAACCATTTGTTATTTTATATAAATTTATAAAATAGTTATAGAAGAGAGTTATAAACTAATCATATATTGACACATTGTTCATAAAGAGATTACTTAAAAATATATTTATAAATTGACATGATTTCATATAATATATTAATCTATCGTATAATAAATAAAATATTATAATCTAACGTATTATATCAAATAATATTGAGATGGCAATCATGCATAAACGTGTTATTTGAAAAGGGAACAAATTATTTTAATTATATGTAAGAGTTTGTACTTTAATTATTTTAATGTGTCCGTGTAAATAAAAGCATACGTTTCCTTTTGCAAAATAATGCACAGCTAAATATGTTCCAAATACGGTATTAACTTTACGGCCTAGATTCTCTGTTTTTGAATTATGTATTCTTATAAATATAAAAAGTTTGGATACATATGATCTTTTCATATGAATTATAAGACAGTTAATTATTATACAGTTTGTCCGTTTTTTTTTTATATTATTATTGAAGGAACAGGATGGAATCTTTTTATGAGAAGATTTAAAAATATATATAAAGTGAGTAATCTTCCATATAATTTTAGTTTGTACAAGTATTAATGTTTTGAACTTTATATTGATAGATGTAGCAATTAAAATATTAGATTGAAATATTTTAAGTACTGATATTATTTTGTATATCGTTTTAAAATAATTTATATATAAATAAATTATATATATAAATTTATATAAATTATATTTTAAAATAATAATTAATATATAAATAAATTATATATATAATATAAATATATATATAATTAGTTTAGTCTAAATTAAGATAAAAAAAAAACCTAACAAAAAATGAAAAAAAAAAAAGATAAAGGCCGAAATATTAGTTGATACGTTTGAAATATTGACCGATATAGATTGGTACGTTCAGTGTTTGAATTGGTATAAAACAACATAATTTTTGTATCATCCAACTGGGCAATACAATTAGTATGATCAGTACGATACAATATTTACAATAATGACAACTATCGCATCGTATACTCTTTTTTGAAAACGTAAAGCTTATTATTAAAAAAAATCATATTAGTTTCAAATTATTTACCTATTTTTTACAAATTAAATGTACAAGGCTTTGTATATCCTAAATTTACAAATATCATTTAGTAATTACAAAAAGAGATAGATGGGTAGTCCCAACCAAATGTTCTACTACAAGTACATTGCATGATTCGAATAAAACAAAAAAGTGAAAGGCAAAGAAGTCAATACCTTGTTTAAAATCATTGTTTCAAATTTGAGATAAGGAAGGAACCGTTGTAATGATGCAACAAACTTGTTTGTTTCGAAGTATTCGATGGAGCGTTTAGATTGATGTGATTTTAAATGATTTGATTTGATTTATAAATAATAATATTTTATAAATCTTATTAAAATGTGTTTTAAGTATAAAGAAATTGATATATATGTTTGAATTTATAAAATGAGTTAAGATAATTTTTAACTTTTTATGAGAATTTGATGAATTAATAGATGTAAAAAAAAAAAAAAAAAAGATAAAGAAGACAAAAGACTCGATCAATGAATGTCTTGCATGCATGAATGCTTAATTCATGGGGATCTCCAATTTGGTTGCTGCAAAACCGACAATGTTTATGAGTGTAGAAGAAGCATAAACAACATGTTAAATTAAACAATCACACGTTTCAAATAAAATTACCTGCATGTTGTGGTTTTGATACGACCTTTGTATGATATAATAATTTTTTTTTAAATTAACTTTAAAAAGATTATTAAAAGTAAATTTAATAACTTGATTTGATACGTCAAATTATAAAATTAATCTGATGTATTATATAAAGTATCTTATAATTAAATTTCCTTCTATAAAATATTTTTGTCGTGGTTCTCTTAAATTTATGGCCGGTTTCCGCCAAACCTTGAATTACTTTTTTGGAGCAAAAAAAAGCAAAGCATAAGGATACGTAAGTTGTAAATGATGTATCGCTGTGATGAATGTGGGGGCAGCAAGAAAGGATTATGATTTTTGTTTTTAATACAGGATTATAATTAATAAATATTGCTGTTCGATCTCAAGGTGGGGCCACCTGAAAAAGGCCAGCCTTTTAAATTCTATCATACCTTGCAACGCACTTCTTTTCGAATAAAGTCTTGCTTTAAGTTAAAGCGTGTAAGGTAGTAAGGTTGAGAACCAATAATTAGGAATGGTAATTTGAATTAAAGCTTCATCATTTGTTGGCCGGATTAGCTCTTGTTATCTCATCTTTTCTAATTAATCATGTTGGCAAAAATTTATTGAGCAATTATTTTTACGTGTTTTTTTTATATATTTTATTAATGTGATTAGTTATATAATTTTTTTAACATAAAATATCTCATCTCATATTTTTTGTTTTGTGTACTCTACTCCCGAGCTACTAGCTTTCGTGCCAAACAAGACGGGCCCAAATTCTGTCATTGGGATGGAAAAAAAGTAGGGGTGTCAAATTGTATCAATGGGTCGTATTCCTGTCGTATCAAAACATGTATATTATACTATATAGGTCAACCATAACCCAACCCGTTAAACTTATCGAGTTAAAATCTCAAACCCTAACACGACCCGTTAACATAACGTGTCGTGTTGTGTCGTATCAACCCGTTATGACCTATTAATGAATATTATGAAATAAATTAATACGATAAAATTTGATATGTTTCAACCTATTTATGTAAATGTGTTAAATATGCTCGAAATTAACCCGTTTGACTTAATTAAACTTAGCATAATTTTATATAAATGTTAAAACTACAATATTTATAAAATTTATAATACTAATTACTAATTACAAGTATGAATTACAATTTAAACAACAAAAATATCAAAATTAAGTTTTTAACAATTTTACTTTTAAATGTAAATGTATACTTATAAATTTAATTTTCATAACATGTTATAACGTGTCATAGCGGGTTAAAATACAGATTGATTCGCTATCAACTCGTTAAACAATTGTGTCGTAACGGGTCAACCTGTTCTGATCCGAAATCTATTAAAATTAAACTATAACCTGCTATTATCGTATCGTATTCGTGTTGGGTTGATGGATCGTGTAACATATTACCTCCCCTAAAAAAAATAGAATGATATGAAGTGAATGAACCTAAGCAATGAATTCTTGACGTGCAAACATAGACAAAGGTTTTGTTCCGAAGAGGAAAAAAGATTTGTTTGGATGAGTCCATAGATTTTAGAGATTCTAAGGTTCAGTGTGTATCATACAGGTGCTAACGTTTGTTTAGAAATGGCAATTGCTGTATTTGCATGGAGAGATAAATACCTATATTATTGTTGTTATTATTATTATTATTATTATTATTATTATTATTATACCAACTTTTAAGTAAGAGTTGATGTAACATATTGAGAGGCGCTTAAAGCCTTTGGATTCGACCTAATTATGATCCGTATATACAATATTATCTCCACTCACATTTGACACATTTTAGTAGCATTCAAACTGTTTATGCATGCAATTCACTTCAGAAGTATTAGTATTGGTCTCATTAAAATTTATCATTAAAAATTAATAAAATGTATAAATTTATACACAAATTAAAAAAAAAATCGTCATATTTAATCAAAAATGAGAAAAAAATAGGAAGAATAATATAAAAATACTTTTTACTTGACTTTTTCTTGTACTTTTATGTTATTCTTCTCACTTTTTTTTTTCATTTTTGATCAAATATGAAAAAAATATTTTGATGTGTATATAAACTTGTACTTTTTATCAACTTTTAATAATAAATTTTAATGAGACAAATACTAATGCTCTTAGAGCACTTTCATTATATTGGCTAAAAGTCAAATCTAATAAAAATTTAGATATTAAAACTTATTTTAGGCCCACGTTGGATTATTCAAAAGCAAAATAATTTGATTTTTGTGTATAGTAAACTCAAACCAAATGTCAAATATAGTCAATCAAATACAATGGTCAAATATTTATTTTATTATTTATTTTCTTTTTCTTTCTTACTTTACTCTCTCTTCCTATAATTCTTAGATAGAAAAAATTAAGTTACTAAAAAAATATAATTGGATAAGGAATAAAAATAATTTTTATAAAAAAATATTAATTAGTAATTTAATTTAAATATAATATGATTACTAATTATTTTTTTAAACTCATAAATTAATTAAAATATGGTTATTAATTAATATATAATAGATAAAATAGTCAAATATGATAAAATTAATTAATTTAATACTTGTAAATAATTTTAAAAGATTTAATTATTAATTACTCATTATTGTGTATCTTCATAAATGGAAAATCCATAGAGATTTGATATAAATATCAAAGTCAAAAGTTTGTTATATTATTTTATTTAGGGGTGTAAATGATCCGGTCCGGTCCGGGAAATTTGTGGACCGATTTCATTCGGTCCAAAAATTCTCACCCTGGACCGGACCGAACAGGAGTTCGATCCATACCGGTCCGGTCCAATTCGGTCCAGGGGCGGTCCGGTCAGGTTCAGGGGTGCCCCATATGATTTAATGGGCTAAATTTAATATATAATTCTACAATGATCAAATATTTTTTTAGTCCAAATTTAATTACTATAAATTATAATATGTTAATATTATAAAAGTATATATTATATATTAATATGTTAATATATATTATATATTAAGTATGTTAGTAAATTATAACTAATAGTCTAATAGTCTAATAACACTTTCACATTAATATATGTTAATAAACTATAACTAATAAGTAATAACACTATTACAATTTACATTAGTATATTATATATTTATATGTTAGTAAATAGTGATAAATTATTAATAATATATTAAATAATAATAATACACTTATTATTTATATATTAATATATAAGAGTATATATTATATATTAATATATTAGTTAATATTAAATATTAAGTATATTAGTAAACTATAACTAATAATCTAATAGTCTAATAATACTATTACATTAGTATATGTTAATAAACTATAACTAATAAGTAATAACATTATTACAATTTACATTAGTATATTATATATTTATATGTTAATAAATAGTAATAATATATTAAATAATAATAATACACTTATTATTTATATGTTAATATTATAAGAGTATATATTATATATTAATATATATTAATATTAATATTAAAAGTTATATATTATTATTTATATATACATATATTTAAAAAAAATAAAAATATATATATATATAGGGATTCGGTTCGGTCCGGTCCGGTCCAGGGGGATGAACTCCCTGGACCGGGACCGGACCGAAATTTTCCGGTCCATATATTTTTTGGACCGGACCGGACCGAACTCCAACCGGTCCGATCCCGGTCCGGGACAACCGGTTCGGTCCGATTCGATCTTTTTACAGCCCTAATTTTATTGTCATATTTTGAAAAAAATAGCTATTCCAATATGAAAAATCATGTGAATAGAATGACCAAAAGTTAAAATAAGGATTACATTGGCTAAAATTATATTTTAGCAATAGCCAATCTAATAAGAATGCTCTAATAGCAAGACCTGCATAATTTTTATTTATTTTTAATAAGAAATAGACTTCATTCATTCATGAAAACGAAGTTACAACTATATGTTAAGAATGAAGATGATAAAGATTTACCACAATCTTAGCCTGATGTTAATACTAGAACCAGTGATGTAATAGTTGAGAACAACCAACCAATGACACCAACAAACATTATCAGATGACTTGTAAAATTGATGAGTTTGAATTTAATTTTTTAAAAACACAATATAGACTTTGTAACTAATGTTTGTTATTCTATTATTGCCATGTATCAAATACCTTCTATAAATATTGAATATGTTCTATTGTTTTGATCAAGTTAATCAAAACACCTTCAAACACTTGTCTCGTATCACTTTCTTTCTTGGTATCAGAGATTAAAGCTCACGCCTTTTTTTTCAATCCTACAAATGGCTTCTACTTCTGCTATCTCACCCTCCACATCTTTCTCTTTTGTTGTCAGGGACACCTCACTTTTATTTGGTGACTTCCAAGCTGAGCTGCTGTCATATGAGATTACTGCACCTGATGCATCAAACTTTGCTCTCTATGCACCTAAGCAAGGATCTTACCAAAACTATGGCAACAAAAAGCATGTTGGTGGTAAACAAAAATATCAGAAGTCCCCTCCTCCAACCTTTGTTGGATCATAGTCCCCACCAACTCAAGAACAAACTCCTTAGCAGCAAAACTTTGCTCCTCAAGGACCCTCGACCTCACGATCACCATGCCAAATCTATGGCAAGACCAACCACTGAGCTTTGGACTACTACCACGGGATGGACTATGCCTATTAAGGTAGAAATCCTCCTGGCCAATTAGTAGCTATGGTTGCACAATCCAATGTCATTCATGGAGAGAACAGCCTTGGTTTACAGATAGTGGTGCTAATAAACACATCACCTCTGAGATTGCCAATCTCAACATTCAACAACCCTTTTTAGGTGATGAATTAGTAGATGTTGGTAATGGCTCTACACTACCTATTCTTCATTCTGGTTCCTCTTCTCTTCAATTTGGTTAGCATACCTTTTTCATGAACAATATTTTTCATTGTCCCAAAATCTCTGCCAATTTACTTTTCATCAATCAATTTTGTATACAAAATAATTGTTTTTATTTTTTGTATCCTCACTGGTTCCCCTTATATTGTGAAGGACAACTTAATGGATACAACACTGCTGGAGGGAAGGAATGAATTTGGTCTCTATCCTATTTATCTGAGCAAGACTCCTAAGAATAAAGTGCATGGCGTTAAACATGATGTCGTAACCTATTTAGGAAATAAAACCACATTTGATATGTCATATGTGGATTCTAGACTAGGACACCATTCTAACAAAGTTGTTCTTCATTTGCTTAAGACTCATAACTTACCTGTTTTGGGCAAGTTAGCTTCTTCTTATGTATTTTCCCCTTGTCAATTAGGGAAGAATAAAAATTAGCATTTTCTAATTCCAATCATTTTTCTACATCACCACTTGAACTTATACACACTGTGTATGGTCTTGTTCTATTTCATATTTAAATGGATGCCACTATTATGTCATATTTATTGATGACTTCTCAAAATTCTCATGGTTATATCCAATTCACCAAAAATATGATGTGTTCTCTTACTTTATTGAATTCGAAGGTTTGGTTGAGAACCTATTATCTACTAAGGGTTTGTTTGCTTTCAAGAATAAAACCAAAACTTAAAACATGTTGAACCCAAAGTTTCAAGTTTCATGTAAATCTACAAATGGATTTTGATGATAACAAATGAATCCAAAGAATAAAGGAATCTCAAGCTCAAGTTGTCCACACAATATAATCAAGCACATCAAGGAAGCAAGCATGAGCAAGAAGAGAACAAGTTTACATTAAAATCATAGAGTAATGTTGTAAATCTCTTAAAAATTCAAAATTAGGATTAAGGCTAAAAATTAATATTTTATCATAAAGCATTAAAATACATTTTCCACATATGCATGAATATTTTGAAAATTAAATTTGAAAATTTTGAAAGATGATTGATTGTCATCTTTCACATGTGCATGACATGATTAAAGGTTTAAATTTTGAAAATATTAAGATGATTGATTGTCATCTTTCACATGTGCATGTTTTATTTGAATATTTTCAAAAGTGGTGGATGTTTTTCTTGACTTATGCAAAAGGTAGATGTCTTTATTTGAAAATTTTGAAAAGTAAAGTGTGCTCCTTTTGTCATATGCAAAAAGTAAAAGATTATGTTTGAAATTTTTGAAAAGTAAAGTGTGCTCCTTTTGTCACATGCAAAAAGTAAAAATATTAGATTTGAAATTTTTGAAAAGTAAATGATGATGTTTTTGACATGGGAATCTTTTCAAATTTGAAATTGAAAAATTATTTGCCTATAAATAGCTCACTTGAGTTTTGCAAAATTTACAACAAGAGCTTACACATCTATTGCTAAGTTTTGCTTCATTTCTTCAAAGCTCTCATTCTCGCTTTTCTAAAGTTTTGAGCCTTAATTCTTGTTCTTGTTGAGAGAGATATAGGTTGCGCTGTATTGTTTTTATCTCACTCATTGAGGAGTGTACTTTGATAGTCTACCTACTATCAACTCTTGTATTTGTAAAAAGGTGTGTATAACCCTTGTGTGTGTAGAATGTGTTCTACACGGGAAATATTTAAATCACCAAGAGTGAGGTGATTGGAAGTGTAGAAGGTGTTCTACACGGGGAATAGTTAAATCACCAAGTGTAAGGTGATTGGAAGTGTAGAGGGTGTTCTACACAGATTCTTTGGAGCGGTGCTGCTCAAAGGTGTAATAGATTTCTATCTCCACCTAAAGGAGATTGAATAGTGGATTTGGGGATCCTCAAGAGGTAGCTTGAGGCGAGGACGTAGGCAGTGGGGCCGAACCTCGTTAACATACTGAGTTTGCTTCTCTCTTACCCTTACTCTTTATATTTATTATTGTTTCATATTTTGTTTATATTTTATATTATATATTTGATTTATAATTGTTTTTTTTTTTAAATACAACTCAATTCATCCCCCTTCTTGTGTTAGTTATCTGGACAACAATTGGTATCAGAGCTAGAGCTCTATTATAAGATTAACTATCTTTTGAGTTAAGATCTTATGGCTAACATTGCAGTTTCATTTGGTGAAGGTCAATCTAGCAGTCGGCCTCCACTCTTTTGCGGAGACAATTACTCATTCTGGAAAGTTAGAATGAGAATATTTCTTCAGGCTCAAGGTCGAGAAATCTGGAAATGCATTGTAAATGGACCTCATATTCCAACAAAAGTAGTTGATGGAGTAAAGGTCAAAAAGGAAGAAGAAGAGTTTAATCATGAAGACGATAGACTTTATACTTTGAATTTAACTGCTATGAATTTATTATATAATGCTCTCAATGATAATGAATTTAATAGAGTAATGACTTGCACTACAGTAAAGGAAATTTGGGATAAGTTGGAAGTTACTTATGAAGGAACTTCTCAAGTCAATGAATCAAAAATTTATATTCTTACTCATGAATATGAAATGTTTAAGATGAATGATGATGAATCTATTTCTAGTATGCATACTCGTTTTACTAACATCATAAACAGCTTGACAGCTCTTGGCAAAGTTTATTCCAAAGTGGAGATAGTAAGAAAAATTCTCAACTCTCTACCAAAACGTTGGGAGTCAAAAGTGACAGTGATTCTTGAAGTTAGAGACCTCAAAAAGCTCGAAGTGAATGAACTCATCGGGTCACTTATCATCCATGAGTACACATTGAAAAGAGGAGAAGAAGAAGGAAATTCAAAGAAGAGTTTGGCACTTAAAGCTGTTCCATATGAAAGTGAAAGTGATGATGACGACAAAGATGAAGAAGTTGCGATGATAATAAGAAGAATTCAGAGGTTCTTAAAGAAAAATAAAACTCCTCCAAGGAAATCCTTCAATAAGTTTTCCAAGAAAGATTCAGGTAAAAATGACACTTTAATTTGTTATAAATGCAATAAACCTGGTCATATCAAGTCAGATTGTCCTCTGCTAAAGAAAGATCGAAACAAAGGCAAAAAAACAATGAAAACTACGTGAAATGATGATTCAAGTAGCTCAGATAGTGAAGCAAGCAATGGAGAATCAGCAAATCTTTGTCTTATGGCTAAATATGACATTGAGGTAACAAATTTTGATAATATTGAAGATCCTTCATATGAAGAATTGTAAAATGTTTTAAAAGAGGTATATGAGGAATTTGAAAAATTGGGTATCAAGTATACTGTTTTGAAAAAGAAAAATTCTTCTTTAACAAACGAAATTGATATTTTAAGAAAAGAAAATATTGTTTTGAAAGATGAAAATCTTGAGTTGAAAAAAAAGAAAACTGATTTAGAAAATATTATTGAAAACTTTACGAATGGAAAAAGAAATTTTGAAAAACTTCTTGGTAGTCAAAGATGTATTTTTGATAAGGCAGGCTTGGGATATAAGCCAAAACAAAAATACAAATATTATAAAAACTTCTTTGATAATCCTTCTACATCAAAATCCAATATTCAAAATTCTTTTCATAAAAATAATTTTGTTAAAAAAGGATACTATTATAATCACTCAAGTTCTTCATATATGTCACATGCTATTTGCAATTTTTGTAATAGAAATGGTCATAATTATTTTGCTTGTCCTATTAGAAGAAAACATACAATGACTATTAGGGCCATATGGGTACCTAAAAATCTTATTTTTTCTAATACGAATAAATAAAGGACCCAAAGAACTTAGGTACCAGGAATTGTTTTTAATTGCTTTTGTAGGTATGCATGAAGTATTCTACAGGTAAAAGTAAATGATTTTTAGATAACGGATGCTCAAGATACGTGACAGAAGACAAAACTAAATTCATTGACTTCACTTCTAAAGAAAAAGGATGTGTGATATTTGGAAACAATTCAAAAGAGAAGATCATGGAAATAGAAGGAAAGATCATCAAGACTTAGTACAAGATGCAACCAAATAGTGGAAACATGTGAAAGATCATCCAGCGGAATAAATTCTAGGAGAACTTTCACGAGGTGTAAGTACTCGATCATTTCTTAGAAATATTTGTAATCACACACTTTTTCTATTTCAAATTGAACCCAAAATATTGATGAAACTCTTATTGATAAATCATGGATTCTATTTGTGTAAGAAGAACTAAATTAATTTGAAAGAAATAATGTATGGACATTTGTTCCTAAACCTAAAAATTATGCTGTTATTGGAACAAAATGAGTTTTTAGAAATAAGAAAGATGAGTCTAAAATCATTACTAGAAATAAGGCTCGACTTGTAGTCCAAGGTTTCAATCAAGAAGAAGGAATCGATTATGATGAGACATATGCACCAGTCGCAAGATTAGAAACTATTCGAATGCTACTTGCATATGCTTGTTATAAAAATTTCAAACTTTTTCAAATGGATGTTAAAAGTGCTTTCTTAAACGGTTTTATAAATGAAGAAGTATATGCTGAGCAACTTCCAGGTTTTGAAAATCATATTTCTCTAAATCATGTTTTCAAACTCACAAAAGTACTATTTGGACTCAAACAAGCTCCTAGAGCGTGGTACGAGAGATTCAGTAGTTTTTTGATTAAAAAAAAAAGATTTTTGAGAGGAAAAATTGATACAACTATTTTCATTAAATACGAAAATGATGATATTCTTTTGATTCAGATTTATGTTGATGATATAATATTCGGTGCTACTAATGAAAATATGTGCCAAGTTTTTGCTAAGACTATGCAGGAAGAATTTGAAATGAGCATGATGGGAGAGCTTATATTCTTTCTCGGATTGCAAATTAAGCAAGCAAAAAGTGGGATATTCATCAATCAATCAAAATATATTAAAAAATTACTGAAAAAGTTTGGGATGGAAGGTGCTAAGGAAACTGGAACACCAATGAGCCCATCCACTAAACTTGATAAAGATGAATTCGGTAAACTAGTTGATTCGAAGGTATATCGAGGTATGATTGGTAACTTATTATATTTGACAGGCAGTAGACCAAATATTATGTTTAGTGTATGTTTATGTGCACGTTTTCAATTATTTCCAAAACAATCTCATTTGATTGCAGTCAAACGGATTTTTAGATATTTTGCCAGTACCATTGACTTAGAGTTATGGTATCCTAAACACACTTCTTTCGATCTTATTAGTTATTCAGGTACCGATTATACTGGTTGCAAAGATGATCGAAAAAGTTTTAGTAGAACATGTCATTTCTTAAGTCGTGCACTAGTTTCCTGATTTAGTAAAAAAAAAAAATTATGTTGCACTATCTACTGCTGAGGCAGAATATGTTGCTGCGGGTAGTTGTTGTGCTCAAGTTCTTTACATGAAGCAACAACTTGAGGATTTTAAACTTATGTATAATCACATTCCAATCAAATGTGATAATACAAGTGATATAAATCTTAAAAAAAAAAAACCAATACAACATTCTAAAATTAAGCGTATTGAAATAAGATATCATTTTTTTTCGAGATCATGTGCAGAAAGGCGATATAGTACTGGAGTTCACAAACACACATGATCAGTTAGCAGATATATTCACAAAACCCTTACCAGAAGATAGATTATGTATGATTAAAAGAGAAATAGGTATGATGCATGTTATGAATATCTCTTGAAAGTAGATCAGAGTTCATAAAAATAGAGAGATATTTTTTTAAATACTTTTACATAAACTTGAGGTTCTTAGCCTCATGTTTGAGACGCTCATTCTCTTCATACAATATCATGTCATCCCTATCTATGGGAACTGGCAAGCGGAATGAAGAATCCAATAGAGATTTTAACTTTTTATTCTTCTGCCGAAGGATTCCTTCCCTTGTGTGAGACTCTGGAACAATTCGTTGAAGTACAACAATTTGTTCTTTAAGTTTTTCAACCTCATGATTTTTGACTTGTAGCCACTGGGAAAAAGCGACAATAGAGGATGAGTAGCGAGTCCCGAGACTCATCAAGTCGTAGATAGCATCGGAGTCTGGCTTATTAGCCAAACTATTGTTCTCTTGCTGCAACATGGCTCCAATGGTAGCTGCAGAAAGGACATGAGATTGAGATGTAGAATACCTCATGGATGCATCTAGAGGAATGTTAGAAGAATGAGCCATTGAGAAAAGAATTGAAAACTTAAAGCGAGAATATTGAAGGAAAGCAGATGAGTTATAGAGATGAGAATAAGATTTGATGCAAATCGGATGAATTTTAAAACTGAGTTTATAGAGATAGCATAAAGAACAAGACAAACTATTGTCTCTTCAAATCTTATTAGTCAAAAGAAATATAAGATATGCTGGACACACATTGTCAAAAGTTTTCTTACTAGAAAAACAGTTCTCTGCTCCTATCATGGCATTGACGGCCTTAGGAGAGAAGATTGATAGTTGATGCGTTAAGGGTTCCTGATTCAAGTCTGGAACATTAGTGGAAGAGAATTGTTCGGCCATTCTATCGTTATGGAGAAACAGAACTTAGGTCAAGAAGCAATGTTTTTTTTTTTTGTATCCGATAGGTGAAAATGATTTTTTTATAGAAACTCAGATCCTTCAAACCCGTTTGTCAACAATATCAGGCGATTGATCTGCTTTCGCACCGACTGCTAGAGTTAGGCGTCCAACCTTTACAGGTTTTGTCAGATACGCGTGGCTCCGCACCGAATTGTCAGAGTTAGACTTCCAACATTTGCAGGTTTTGTCGGACATGCATAGCTCCGCACCGCATTGCCAGAGCTAGGCCTGCAGCTTTTGCTGTCTTTGTCGGACACGAATAATTTTAATTATTCAATTTCAAATCTCTGGAACATCTAATTCGTCAATAACATCAAGCGGATTTAAATTTTCTTCCGCACCGAAATGATAAAATTCGGCTTCAACCTTTGCAGGTTTTGTCGGACACGAGTGGTTCTAACTTCTACAGTCTCTACTAACGCAGCGTTTTATTTGTCTGTTAGTTATTGTAGGAATATATCTTATTGAGATAATTATGATTCCTTTTTAATGATGCCAAAAGGGGGAGAAGTTTTAGACTAGAACATTAACATTGTTTAAATCGCTAAACTCGTTATATATGCTTGGAATTATGTTTATATTTTTGCTTGAAAAACTAACGCACATTCTCAGGGGGAGCTTAAGTATTAATACAGGATTTAGGTTCTATCAAGCATTTGTCATCATCAAAAAGGGGGAGATTGTTGAACCTAAGGTTTCAAGTTTCATGTAAATTTACAAATGGATTTTGATGATAACAAATGAATCCAAAGAATAAAGGAGTCTCAAGCTCAAGTTGTCCACACAATATAATCAAGCACATCAAGGAAGCAAGCATGAGCAAGAAGAGAACAAGTTCACATTAAAATCATAGAGTAATGTTGTAAATCTCTTAAAAATTCAAAATTAGGATTAAGGCTCAAAATTAATATTTTATCATAAAGCATTAAAATACATTTTCCACATATGCATGAATATTTTGAAAATTAAATTTGAAAATTTTGAAAAATGATTGATTGTCATCTTTCACATGTGCATGACATGATTAAAGGTTTAAATTTTGAAAATATTAAGATGATTGATTGTCATCTTTCACATGTACATGTTTTATTTGAATATTTTTAAAAGTGGTGGATACTTTTCTTGACTTATGCAAAAGGTAGATGTCTTTATTTGAAAATCTTGAAAAGTAAAGTGTGCTCCTTTTGTCATATGCAAAAAGTAAAAGATTATATTTGAAATTTTTGAAAAGTAAAGTGTGCTCCTTTTGTCACATGCAAAAAGTAAAAATATTAGATTTGAAATTTTTGAAAAGTAAATGATGATGTTTTTGATATGGGAATCTTTTCAAATTTGAAATTGAAAAATCATTTGCCTATAAATAGCTCACTTGAGTTTTGCAAAATTCACAACAAGAGTTTACACATCTATTGCTAAGTTTTGCATCATTTCTTCAAAACTCTCATTCTCTCTTTTCTAAAGTTTTGAGCCTTAATTCTCGTTCTTGTTGAGAGAGATATAGGTTGCGCTGTATTGTTTTTATCTCACTCATTGAGGAGTGTACTTTGATAGTCTACCTACTATCAACTCTTGTATTTGTAAAAGGGTGTGTATAACCCTTGTGTGTGTAGAATGTGTTCTACACGGGAAATAGATAAATCACCAAGAGTGAGGTGATTGGAAGTGTAGAAGGTGTTCTACACGGGGAATAGTTAAATCACCAAGTGTAAGGTGATTGGAAGTGTAGAGGGTGTTCTACACGGATTCTTTGGAGCGGTGCTGCTCAAAGGTGTAATAGGTTTCTATCTCCACCTAAAGGAGATTGAATAGTGGATTTGGGGATCCTCAAGAGGTAGCTTGAGGCGAGGACGTAGGCAGTGGGGCCGAACCTCGTTAACATACTGAGTTTGCTTCTCTCTTACCCTTACTCTTTATATTTATTATTGTTTCATATTTTGTTTATATTTTATATTATATATTTGATTTATAATTGTTATTTTTTTTTAAATACAACTCAATTCATCCCCCCTCTTGTGTTAGTCATCTGGGCAACAAAACATATCTCAAACTCATCATTATACTTTTTCAAATCTCTATATAAAATATAATAAAAAATTTAACTTTTTCAAATTCCAAAACTACTTTTTCAATTCCTAAACCAAAATTAATATTAAAAAAATATTTTATAATAATATTTTATTTTATTTTTAATTTTTATCTCATCTCTTCTCATCTCTAAAAATAAATAAGGCAAATTAAACAATTACAAAGTGATGGAGGTGGAGAGTATGTGTCTCGGCAATTTAAAATTTTTCTTAAAAGTAATGGTATCCATCATAGATGGACTTGCCCTCATACACTTGAACAAAATGGTGTATTCGAAAGAAAGCATAGATACATCATGAAAATTGGTATTTCTCTTCTTACTCAATTACACCTAAAACAAAATTTTTGGATTGATGCATTCCAAACAGCCATATACCTGATCAATAGACTTCTTACTCTCATTCTTGGAAATACATCTCCATATTTTAAGTTGTTTGGACATAACCTCAAAAAAGTTATTGGTGCTTCGATCCTTCTTCCAAGAGAGTGTTTGTTTCACGTCATATTATATTTGATGAAACAAGTTTTTTAACAAAGGGTATGGACCAAACTCACTCACCACCTTCAAGTGCAACACCCATTGGTTGTCCAGCATATTCAGCACCATCAATGATACCTCTTCCTCCCACATTTGCTCCTTCCAATGAACACCAACCTGACACGGGTATCACTTCTCTCTCAAATTCTCATTCTGATCCTCCCTTATCTCTTAATTCCCATATTGATCATTCTTCATCATCTGCTAATTCTCTTTCATTAGAAAACTTATCTAGCCCTTTTTTTGATTTACCAGACAACTCATCTCTGTCAACTCACCCTTAAACCTCTAGCACTAACCTCATCCAACTCATCCCATGATGACTAGATCCAAAACCGGCCACTCTAAGCCTAAACAATTCCCAAATATTACACTCTGCACTACAGCACCAAACACCCTTATACAGATCTTCATTCTCATTTATCCAACATTGAGCCCACCTGCTATACCCAAGCAAAGTCCTTTCCTGAGTGGCAAAGGGCTATGCAAGCAGAGATTGATGCTCTTATCAAAACTGAAACATGGAGTTTATGTCCTAAACCAATGTATCACGATATTGTGAGAAACAACTGGGTCTGCAAAATTAAAAGAAAACCAGATGGGACTACTGATCGATTCAAAGCTTGTCTTGTTACCAAGGGCTTTGATCAGCATAGCGACATTGATTATAATGAGACTTTTAGTCCAGTTATTGAACAAGCCACTATTCGAATGGTGTTAGCCATTGCAATACAATTTGATTGGCCTATTAAGCAACTTGATTTTTTCAATGCATTCTTACATTGTGTTTAGATTATGCAGTGTATATGGAACAACCCAAGGGTTTTTTGGATCCCTCACCACTTGACTTTGTATGCAAATTAAATAAGGCCTTCTATGGTCTTAAACAAGCCCCACAAGCTTGGTTTAATTGTCTTTCTCAAGCACTTCAAGAACTCAATTTTCTAAGCTCACTATTGATTCCTCTCTCTTTACATACAAAAATAAAGCCATTGATTTGTATGTCTTGGTTTATATTGATAACATTTTAGTCACAAGTAATATTGAGGAGGGCTGTTAAGGATAAAGATGATAAAGATTTACCACAATCTTAGCCTAATGTTGATACCAAAACCAGTGATATTGTAGCTAAGAATAGCCAACCCACAACACCAACAAACATCATCAAATGACTTGTAAAATTGATGAGTCTGAATTTAAATTTTGTAAAACACAAGATAGACTCTGTAACTGATCGTTGTTATTCTGTTATTGCCATCTATCAAACACCTTCTATAAATATTGAATACATTCTATTATTTTGATCAAGTTAATCAAAACACCTTCAAACACTTGTCTTGTATCACTTTCTTTCTTAGTATCAGAGATGAAAGCTCACGCCTTTTTTTTCGATCCTACAAATGGCTTTTGCTTCTGCTGTCTCACCCTCACCCTTCACCTCTTTCTCTTTTGCTGCCAGGGACACCTCTCTTTCATTTGGTGACTTCCAAGCTGAATTGCTGTCATATGAGATTATTGCACTTGATACATATAGAAAAAATTCCCAGATTACCAGGACCTAACTGACACATAATTAACTAATTGTGTTTTGGGATATTTAACAAGTCATTTGTCCTTAGTTTTGGAGATCTCAAACCCATCACACAACAAAAAAGGAGATATTGAAAACATCTTTTGTTAAACTTGAAAAAAAAAACGGAGGAGAGAAGAGGCAGGGTTTGCATATCCACAGTAAACTAAAGATTACCAAGAACCTGGAAATTGCATATTGCAAAAACAACTTGTTATATCATTCAATGCTTCGTTTTAGAATGAATCGATCTTTAATTATTTTCGACTTCCGTTTTGAAACAAATACATAAGAATGTGCCTTTGCCAGATTTTCTATTATTTTCTTAAAAACAATGTCATGCTTCAATGCATTAAAATCGACTTTCTAAAACATTAATTCAATTTTGTACTAGCTTCAGTTCATTTTCAATCTATACACGTATATCAGTAAATCTAATTACAAAAAAATGAGACTTTGTAATAACATTCGTGACTAGCTTGGTACTATGGTTTATCAAAGACCCCCTCATGTACTTCCGATAATTTTTAAGATATCTTCTTTTGATCGGTGTCCACTCTTAATATATCTACATCGGTAAGGACATCACAGAAACCATGAATCCATGCCCAAACAAGTTTATGATACTCCTTTAAATTTTAATTTTTACAACTGATTTATACTCCCTTCACTAAACTTGACACATCTCTTCATGACAAGGAATTCCGGAGACCATGTGACCGCAACATGTCTTTCAACCCCTGCAATGCTTTCCCATTAAATCATTGACTAATGGGACGCAACTCTTAAAAATAGTTCGAATCATAATTTTGAATAACTTGCCATATCAGCCGATGTTGCAGAAATATGGAATTCCATGCCATATCAGCCGATATTCCAGAAATATTCCAGAAATATTCTAAAAGTGTCATACCAATTACTTGATCGGTACCAAAAAAATAAATCATATTTCGTTTCATCCTATATTTCGGCTGTTTCAACTTGTATCAACCAAAATACCGAATTTCAACCCGAACCCAATTTCAAATTTCGGTAATTTGTTTTTTTTAAAAGTGATTTCTTAAGTAGATTTGCAGTTTTTCCTTTTTGTGTATATAAAAAATATATTTTATTTGTATGAATCACAAAATAAATAATAATTTTATATTTTTGTAATTTATGAATATCTATAATTTATTCATATATAGATTATTCTAAAACAATATACAAAATAGTACCAAAATATTTGGTTTCAATACCTTGACAGATACGACCTACAATATAGTATTTAAAACATTGATTTGAACCAAAGATTTAAACCTTAGACCCAGAGGGCCAATGGAACATACACCAAGGCCCTTGAGCCATCCCATTGACTAAACTCATATATAACACCCATTAAATCAGAGAAAACACATTATAATGAGAAAATACCCATCAAAATCCAAATACCACAAAGCCTTATGTCAACAGTAAAAACATCATAAGAGAAAACAAACAGATAACTGCAAGTTCATCAAGAACATCTTTGCAAGCAAGCAACTCCACTTCTTAGCACTTGACCTCCTTCAAAGCATGGCCAAAGTACAAAAATGTTGGGTCGGTGGCGCCATCCTTGTAGTAAGCAAATACGAGGCAACCATCATCATGCATGCTCTCCCCCACAAAACTGCAAAGGGTATAAAGACTTCATTTGAGCTCTTTTAAGCCAAAGATAAAGGCATTAACAACTAAAAAACTAACTTTCAAGCTACTCGGTTGAGCCTGATATTATATCAGACCATAGAAGAAGAAGAGAGAATAATTACATGCGTCAACATAGAAAAAACATTGACACAAGGAAGTGGTAACAAATCAGTAACTATTTCAAACAGCATCATATATAAGAGGGCCTTACAATTGAAGGTCACTGAGCTTTGAAAGCAGGAACTTGGTTGCTGCCTCAATGTTTTTCTTAAATTTATCTTGCTCCTCTCCCTCAAGCTTGGGTGTCAACAACTTGATGAACCTCTTAATATATGTGACAAATTGCTTCTTGTCAAAAGGAGGTTGCTCCTGCAACCATGAGATAATAACCTAGTCAAACACTGCTTTGCAATAAAAAATATGATGTCATAAGATTTTGTGAGCACAACAAACCTGAAGTCTAAATGTGTCAACAATGTCAACCACCTTAACAGCTTTGTCATCAACACCATCATCATCCTCTCCACCTTCAGCAGACGGGTTTGCACCAATGTCTACATCAACAGCTCCTTGAACAACCCACTGAATATGCAAATACATTGATACCATAATTAATTGAATTCCAATATATATATATATAAAGTCAACACAAATAAAATCCTGGATATCCTAATCGAGCTACAGAATTGTTTTCTTTTAGTTCTTGTACTGCATAAACACGTAATGGCAAAAGTCAGTCACTTGCATCAAAACCCTTGCTAGCATTCCAAAGTAGTAAAACTCTTCAAGCTAGGTATTCAAACTAAGATCGAAAGCAAGGAAGTTTAACACCAACCTTTCCCTCAACTTCCCACAATATTCCATTCTCGATTTCCCTGTATGGAAACGAGTCCGAGAGAAGCTCATCACCTGATATCAATGCAACATTTAAAAGGTCAGACAACTTCCTCCATAACATCCCACTGTAGAAGCAAATTTCACTAGAAAAATGTAATACCACTCAAAACCAATAAACTAATCCATCAGGGAAAAAAAAAACGCAAGGATCAGATCATCACAGTCAGAAAGAGAGACTACAACAAAACTAGCAACAATCTAATATGCACATTCAAAAGAAGTCTCAAAGAAGTTAAATGAAAGGACAGCAGAGTATAAACCAATTAGCAAAGTCACCCAAAACAATACAAATAGAGAAAAACAAAGCGAAAGATTGTTCAAATGGGTCAGCTAGATTATCTGATATATGGCTTTAAGTAAACGATATCTCAGCTAAGGTATGATAATTAAAATGGGCCCATTAACTTAGCTCACGCAAACCTGTTCAACTTAAACCTATATGTAAAACATCCAGATCTCAACAACATACGAAACAACGAACACCAGACATATGCAATAACACGCAAGAAAGGAAAAAATACCTTTAGAAATAAAACTTGATAGACAACACACCGATCTAAAACATTTGTGATGCTTAAAACAAGACAAGCCTCGTTTTAAACAAAAAGGTGAATCTGAGAGAGAAGAAAGGGTACCTGTGAGGAGGTCCTGGTAAACCAACATGCTTGCGGAATCTCTCGGACCGTTCCAACAAAGAGTTGAGGGGCTAAGGAGGCTGGAGGAGAGAGCGAGTAAGCAGCCGAGAGAGAGCAAGAGAAGGAGGGCTCTGATGAGCCGAGGACACGGAGAATTTATAGTCGAGGGTTTGAGCGAGACGCCGAGAACTAGAACGCAGTGTTGAGTGGGGTGGGCTGTGGGTGTTCGGTAATTACGGGAAAAGGACTTCTGTTTGTGAATAATGACCAATGGGTCCTTCGTCTCGTGGTAGGAGTGTGGTGCTAATTTCGAATTGGGCCAGGTGTCCATGGGCCAGGTACCTCCAACAAATATACTTTCTCTAGGCAAAGTTGGCACTCTACTCAACTATATTCAGAAATAAAAATTTTACTTATTATTCCTTACACTACATATTATTTTTTATTTTTATTTTTTATTTAGATAATGTATAAATATATGTTTTAAATAAAATAATAAAAATGAAAAATAATATGTTGATCTGGTGTGTATATGGAGATGATAAGTAGCATCTTATTTCATTTTCTATATTTTTTTAAGAGAAATATTTAATCAAAGAGAAACAGAAAAAAAATAAGAAGTAAAGAAGATACCAACTGGGTCAATCGTGGGCCAACTAACATGTTCCTTGAGTTTGATCTAATTTTCTCAAATCGTTATGATCCATCTCCGGAACTAGAAGTTATGGAATGGACTGAAGGTGCTTTTGTTCCCCAGTTGAAAGTTATGCTTCTAATGAAGAAGATGTTTTAGATGTCCAGACATTCATGGGGATGTGATGGGCCTTCGGCTCTTTGTCAGCCTATGGGGCTGAGGTTGCGCATGACTTGGTTCAAACCGGCATGCATGCCCCCTTCGCCATTTTCCTTAGCCTATATACAGTTTTGGGTCTGGCCTTAGGCCTGTCTACAGGCACCTCGAAGGATCTTTCACCCATTAATTATAAAATCTAGGCCTACAAATGAACTAATTTTTTCGATAGCCTGTTAAATACTCACTTGATTAAATTCAAATTAAATTTGACTTGTAAAAAAGCTCACTTGTAAAAATAGATTTATACTCGATTAGTAAATGACACATACCTGACAAATTTCGACTCGACTTAACTAAAAATTGTTAATGCCCGCTCGTTTATGCTTGAATTGACTCATTAGTTCGACTCGATTAAAATTTATTCATATATTGATAAATGTATTGATAATAATATAAACATAACACTTTTATAATAAAATATGTAATATGTAATCAAATTACTTATGTCTATATATATTTTTTTATATAAAATATCTTATGTTTACATATTGAATATAATTCATAACTATATTTTATAATTTGTACAATAATTATTTTATAAAATTTAATAATTTCATATATAAAAATCTCGAGTTTGAACTCGAACTCGAAATCAAATATTTTGAGTGAAATCAAATTTAGAAAGCCAAAGATCAGTTCGACTTACCTCTATTACAGCCCTGAAGTATATCTATGCAAAGTGTGATAATTATATAGGAATTTTATAAAACTAAATTTATAAAATAACATAATTTTATATGATAGGCTAAATCTAGTTTATAATAAAAATAATTTTATAATCATATTGAGTCTTTTGCAAATTATATTTAATGACTAAAAGTTCTAAAACTTAAAAATAGTTATATAGATTTAAGCCAATTTGAACATTAGATGTAAAATGAGTATATTATCCAAATAAAACTGTTAGCCAATCATCAATGAAAAATAGAGTTCTTCTAACCATAATCAACACTTAGGCCTAATTTACAAATCTTTAAAACCATCTTTATATGAACATTCAAATATTAATTTCATATAAACATCTAACAGTGGCAAAGTTAAAAACTTTTACCCATTCTCTCGTGAAACTATTTTAGAAAATTCTAGCCTTCGTTTTCAGCCTTGAGAGGAGGAGGAGGAGGAGGAGGAGGAGGAGGAGGAGGAGGAGGAGAGGGGGGGGGGGGGGAATGAGCTCCATTCCTCCCTCCGTTCTCTCTCCTCTTTTTTTTTTGTCTTTGTCCTTTCCCGGCCACCAGTGTTGTACAGTTGATGGTGGTTTTCAAGTTTTGACTCGGCCAGTGCAGGTTAGAGGTAGTTTGAGGGTTGAAGTCCACCACACACCTCGCCGTCGTTTTTCCTGACTATTGATCATGTTGTCAATTGAAACTTTTATCGTTCGGAGCGACACGTGCATAGTACACACAAGGTTTATTGGAGAGTGAGCTCGACGCGCCTCACCAATCTGGAGGATCCTTCCACCATGCTCGGTTGCTATTGTTCTAGGGTTGCTAAGCTCCCTAAACCTGTGGGTTTTGGCCGCAGCCCGGGGGGGGGGGGGATCGAGCTCCATTCCTCCTCCTGTTCTCCCTCCTCTTTTTTTTTTTTTTGTCTTTCTCCTTTCCCGGCCACCAGTGTTGTACACTTGATGGTGGTTTTCGAGTTTTGACTCGGCTAGTGCAGGTTAGAGGTAGTTTGAGGGTTGAAGTCCACCACACGCCTCGCCTCCGTTCTTCCCGACTGTTGATCATGTTGTCAATCAAAACTTTTGTCGTTCGGAGTAGCACGTGCATGGTACACACGGGTCTATTGGAGAGTGAGCTCGATGCGCCTCACCAATCTGGAGGATCCTTCCACCATGCACGGTTGCTATTGTTCCAGGGTTGCTAAGCTCCCTAAACTTGTGGGTTTCCACTCTTAGAGTGGTGTGTGCATCATGCGTGCCACCATAGTCGATTTTGGTTTTTAAATAGTCGTCCGTGTTTTGTTGTGTGCTTGGTTTTGTTTTGTTTCGTTTGTATAGAAAAATTTTAAATAGAGAAATAGTCTCTCAGATCCTTTATTTGTAGAGATTTAGAAGTTGGATCCTATTTGATTTTAGTTGACTTGTATATTGAGTTATCTCGATCATATTAATCACATTTGTATACTTCAAGTTTGCTGAATAAATAAAAGTCAGCCTATTTTTCTAAAATATATATATATATATTAATTTTAGACTTTTAATTTACTAGTCTTATAAATTTTTCATTCAATCTCATCTTGTCAATGTCTAATATAATCGAGAAAATTATTAATTATTTTAAGAAAGAGTCATGTTATACAATTTCACAACGTTTTATATATTATATATATTTTTTATTTTTTTATTTTTTTATTTTTTAAAATTAATTATTAATTATTAATTATTTATATATAAAATATTTAATAAAGAAAATAAATAATAAAAATTAAAAAAATGTGATAGGTAAGAGATTGAGAAATTGTATAAATTTTCTCTTTTAAGAATACATGTATGAGTGGGATCTCTGCAGATTATGGTCAGTATCTTCTGTGCTTCATAGAGCGACAGACTGAAGTATGTGAAGCATCGTTAAAGCTGACACAACTTTCTCCGCCTAATCTATATTCTAAACCCAATGCCCACAACAGCTCTGACGCCACTCTCTTGTACTTGGCATCCGCCCTACAAGAAATGACAAACGCATACAATTTTTAATAACATAGATCCGAAAATAAAATAATGTATTTAAAAATTAAAGAAAACACGCATCTCCATCCCAATAATTCAAATAATATATTCTAAAATTGAGAAAAACAAGGACCACGTGGAAGCACGAAATTGAACAAAGAACAAGAAACCAAGAAAGGCCACCGAAGCAACCTCAACAAACGACAAAAATTGTTACGTGTCTCTCTCTGAGAGAAACGGCCACCAATGACAACGGCGCCACACGGACTCATGTACTCACCGTCAGTGACCAATTTATGTAATTTCTTAAGTCCGAATTCAAAAAAGCAAGAGTCTCTTCGGAATTTAATTATTGAAGTGTCTAATTTTATTATTTTCTTAATTACAATACCAACATTTTTACTTCTTTCGTTATATCATTTCACTTACCTTTTGAACTTCCTTTTGCATTATTTAAAAAAAAATTTGATATTTGTAATTAATTAGCAACAACTAACAAAATTATTTATGATGATTTTCATTATAATTAATTAATCATAAATATTTATTTTTCTTATAATAATTTAAAAAAACATTTATTGCCAATTTTAATTCTTAAAAACCCTTCAATTTTTGCTTACTGTGATGACCTTTCAAATTTCAGGCCAATCATAATCATCATCTAAAAACTAAAATAATTTCCCGTTAAATTTAAAGACCTTCGGCTTCCCTCAAGTAGTTATCCCAAAAGTCAAACCATCTGCAAGATTCGTTCACGTCCATACATGTTGATATTTGAATGATGAAGAAAAATTCCTAGGAGCGGAATAATAAAAATAATATATATATTTTCTAACTTTTATCTCTCTTTCTATTTAAATAAATTTTAAATCTTTATTTTTACAGATAAAATAAAATAAAATAAAATATTATTAAAATGAATTGGAAATTTTTTTTTGAAAATCTAGATTAGAAAAATATCAAATAAAAAAAAAACAGTTTCTCAAAAGGATAATTCTTAGATTAATAAAAATCAAAGCTGTAAAACGTACAAATGTTCTAATTTTTCTGAATCATGAACAGAATAATCTCAAAAGTCTTTCATTTCCATGTGTATACATGACAATTCTACGTCGTACGTACGTACACTATACCCATATACCACAAAAAAGTAATTAAAAATAAAACCCAAAAACCAAAGAACAATCAACGCCTTGAAAAGCGAGATCCATCCACGTTATTCATCGGAGTCGTCACCGCCGCCGAAGATCGAGAAGCGATTGTGCAAGAGAAACAAGACGATGATAAGAACGAGAGCCACCCCAACCGGCGACCCACTAACTCTGTGGATGGTATCGGGCTCGCCGGTAGAGAAAATGCTAGAGATGAATGAGCCACGTTCGGATGAGAGAAACTGGATGGTGAGGAGGAGGATGATGGGGAGGAGCAGAAGTCCGACCGGGCTCAGCATCTCGGAGATGGCCTCGGTGATGGCCTCACCTTGCTCGCCGATGAAGGACGGCACCACAAGCACTAGAACCACCACGACGGCCAGCAGGATAGCGTGGGGTGTTCCGGCTTGTCTTTCCTGATCTATCATTCTGATCTGTGAAGTTTTGTGGGCTTTGTTTTCTGATTGACTTTGGTGTTTTGGTTATGGAGAAGAGTGATGGAGATAGGTGCAATGGCTTGCCTTAAAATAGGTGCTAGAGACGCGTTTCTCCAAATAAACGTGGATTAGCTTCCTTCTCCATAGAATTCAAAAGTACGAGTAATGTTAAAGCTGTAAACTGTAAAGTTAGTAAATATTGTATAATTATTTTGAAAAATTATTATTAAAACAATTATTAATTTTTGTTGATATTTTTTTATTTATTTTATAAAAATATATAATATTTATGACTATAAATATAATTAATTATTTATTTATTTATAAAGTTTACTTGGAAGTCGAAACTTGTAAATAATATACCATTCATGTATTATCCGAGATTAGGGATAAAATTATTTTCGATCTTTAAATGTTGAGTTAATTATTTGAGATGGTTTGAATTTTTTTATAAATGATAATAAGTTGAGAAGATGGATTGAGTTTTGTAGAGTTTTGGTTTGTTTTTAAAGATGAGATGATATAAAATAAAGATAAAAAAATATTGTTGTAATATATTTTTTTAATATTAATTTTGGTTTGAGTTTTGATAAAATTGTTTTGAAATTTGAAAATGTTAAATTATTTATTTTATTTTGTATGAAAATTAAAAAAATTATAATTATAAGTTTGGGATGAGATTGAATGAGATGAGACGATTTGTTAAAAAAATCCAACCTAAATATATTCAGATATTAATATGAGTTTAGATATATTTATAAAGAATTAAAAAAAATTGTAAGTCTTACGTATAAAGAAGTGTTAAATTAAAAAAGATTATAAATTTTATATATAAAGAGATTTTAAGTTAAGATAAATTTAATAATTTAAAAGCTAAATATTTAAATATTGGATTTAATTTAAAATTAAGTTGAATTAAATTAAGCTTAAATGAGTTTAAGACATGAGAAACATTGAAAGTCGAATTTTCTTATATTTTTTAAAATTTTATATCGTTTGAAATGAAGTACATTTCAATGGAGAAGTAGAAAATTCTTATAATTTTCTTATTCGAAGATTAAACCAAAAATTAAAAAGATATAAAGACAGCGTATAGATACTATTTCGTAGAATTTAGTTTATATGCAATTTAGGTTTTAAATTAATCTTATAAATTAAGATCAATCATGTCCTTAGCTTAGAAAATATCAAATCAATATTTTGATTACTGTAGCATATACGTATGTCAATTATTTCATTACGAAAGGTAGGAGTAAGGGTTTTTCCCCCCTCCCCCCTCTTTGGAAGTAGAAATGAGTTTGACCCGCGTCAAATGAATGGTAGAAAGCAGAAGAAAGCGAATGCGAACGTGGAAATTAATACCAAGAGACGAGTAAGGGGAAAATGCAGTGCAATTTCCTTTGATTTTATTCGTTAATTTCCACGTTGGGAGGAAGTTGGGAGGAAGATGTCAGAGAGCACAAGGCCTAAACCGTTAAACTAAAAAAGTTCATTTGGAAACGTTTCTAAAGGTATTTTTTCTTCTCAATATTTTATAATACGACATCAAATAATTGATAGTCTGAAATTTAAAAAAAAAAAAATTATGATTATAGAGATTTTATAAATATAAATTTCTTAATTTGACATAATTTGATGTAGTAAATTTAAACATAAAATTATTTGATTATAAGATAAATTTAACATATTATATTATCAATAGTGCTTGGTATACACAGGGTCATGTACTCGTTGCAGACATACTGATGTGGCGACATACCATGTTAGCCGAAATATAATAAAATCTCCATTTCAAGGGTTTGCCGTCATCAAAGGAAGAGAGCATTGCACATTCTAGATATTTTCATTTTAGCTCTATTTGTAGTATTCATTTGCAATGTCTAACTATAATAAAACCATTTCGAGTAGTTTTAGCAGAGGTCAAACTAATATTGTCTTGAATAATGATGTGATTAATGTTCTTCAAAAGCCACTCGAGATTCCTAATCTTAGGAATGGTTATCCTCTATTGCCAAGTGAATTCGTGAAAATGTACATTAAAAAGTCAATACTCAGCCAAAACCTTAATCAGACTCCAAAAAGCAAGGCACAGAACAGAATGCACCAAGATTTGGAAAAACACACACATATACCTACATAGATTTTACATAGATGATACAACCCTATACTTTGTTGTCACTTACAGATAAACAAGCCACAAGCCAAATCCAGGGGAGGTTAGCATTTAGAAAGATCTTGACAATTGCTAGGCAAAGGTAACCTAACTTTCCAGTTCTAAAACAATAATAAGTTACATTTATTTTATCATAACTGGGTCTACAAATGGAAACATGTAGAGGAAATCGGATAAAAGGAAGGGGAAGGGTAAAGAATCTTGGATATTTTTGTGCAGCCAATGAGAATGGAAAGTGTTAATGGAGATGAAAAGCATCCACCCATTGCACTGTCTAGAATCCTTAACTTACCAAGTAGGATAATTTGACACTCAGCTCACTCGGTCAGTGAGCAAGTTGATAAATAAGAGATGAAAAACACATTTAACCCATCACTTAAAACAACAAAGTAACTCCTATATCCCGTTTTGTGATTGATAGTGCTTCTTTGAAGAGCATTTATGAGCATTTGAGAAGTTGTTGAATGTCGTATATCATTTTGTGTTTTGATTGAAAAAGAGAATTCCATTACTCAACATTCACATTATTTTTCAATTTGTTTATAAAACTCACTCTTTCTTCATTTACCTGCAACTTTGTCATAAAACTGATTTTGTTCTCAAGTTAATGACTTAGGCCTCATTTATTTTTCCAAAACATCTTATCTCATCTCAAATTCATTATTGTATTTTTTCAAATTTCTATATAAAATAAAATAAACAATTCAAATTTTTTAAATTTCAAAATAAAATTAATATAAAAAAAATATTATAATAATTATTTATTTATTTTTTAACTTTTATTTTATCTTATCTTATCTCTAAAAATAAATTAGACCTTAGAGAACGTACACATCAATATATACATTTGAAGATAAATCCTTTTCTTTTTCTTATAACAGATTTGGTGAAAATTTATAGAAGGCAAGCTGATGACTGAGCTTCCACTAACTCCCTTTTGTTTTAACACTAGGTCACCGAATTTGAAAGATCTTGACTTGACCTACCTATTAAAAAACTTTTCAGCCATGCGTTTATGGTGTTCTACTCTTACAGCTGCATCTGCCTGTCTTTCCTCGAGGATATCCAGCTGTTGTAACAATTTTGCTTCATTGTCCTCCGGGTGGAAATTTTGTATCCTTGAGGTGGGGACTCCTACCTCTATCGGAATGACGGCTTCACTGCCATATGTAAGAGCAAATGGGGTTTCTCCTGTAGGAGTCCGAACGGTAGTGCGATAGGACCATAACACTCTGGGAAATTCATCTGCCCCTGCTCCCTTATAACTTCCTAGCATCTTTTTAAGAATAGACAAAATAGTCTTATTAGTTACGTCTGCTTGACCACTTGCTTGTAGGTGTCCTGGCAATGAATACCACATTTCGATTATCAATTCTGTGCACCACTGTCGGTAATGCGAAGAGTCAAATTGACCCCCATTGTCGGATACAAAACTTTGTGGTATTCCAAACTGGCATATAATGAATTTTCAGAGGAACTTAGTGATGGTTTGGGTAATTATTTTGGACAGAGCTTCCGTCTCAACTCACTTTGTGAAATAATGAACAACAACTACGATGAATTTAACTCCTCCACATCTCATTGGAAGAGGACCTAGAGATCTAGTCCCCATTGCGCAAAGGGCCAAGCCGTTATCATGGACGATAATTCTGTAGGCGGGAGGCGTAAAACGTTGGCATGTGCTTGACATTGGAGGCATTTTTGGGTGAATTCTTTTGCATCTTTGGGGATGTTTGGCTAGTAATAACCTGCTCGATTTATTTTAATGGCCAAAGTTCTTCCTCCAGAATAATTCCCGCAAATGCATTCATGAATTTTTACTAATACATACCGAGATTCTTCTGTTAATAGAAATCTGAGCAGCAGTATCGAGAATCCCTTTCTATATAGTATCCCTTCTAGAATAGTGAACCTGGCGGCCCGATTTATGACTTTTCTTGCTTCATTTGAGTTGATGGGTAGCTTACTATCCTGCAGAAAATCCATTATGTCTTTAGCCCATCCGGGCTGAGTTATCTCTGCTTGGAATATTTCTTTTCCAATAGAAGGAATGTCAGCTTGCCTCACCTCAGTGTTCTCAAAAAAATGGATATCTATTTGCCAGAGGCTGTTCTTGCCAGGCGATCAGCTTGGCAATTACTGGCTCTCGGGATCTGTTGAATAGAAGAATATCAAAAATAATCTCTCACTTCACAAACTAATTGGAAATACTTTTTCAATCGTTCTCCTTTAGCAGTAAATGTGCCTGTTACTTGGTTAACCACCACCTGGGAGTCGGCATACACTTCTACCTCTTCAGCCCCCAGAAGGCGAGCGACGGTCAAGCTAATTAAGAGTGCCTCATACTCCGCTTCATTATTAGTAACCTTGAAAGTAATTTTAACAGCGTAGTTATACTTTCTTCCATCGTTAGAAATGATGTGGATACCTGATCCCTCTCCTGCTTTACATGCCAACCTGTCTACATAAACCATCCAAGGTTTGCTAGGGGGAGTCTTAGGAATTTCCTCGGGGAAGCCAGTAAGTTCGACTATAAAATCAGCTAGTACTTGCCCTTTGATCGCCTTTCTCGGTGCATACTGGATGTCAAATTCGCTAAGTTCTATAGCCCACTTTGCTAACCTCCCCGAGGTATCTGGTTGCTATAATATTGCTTTGAAGGACTAATCTGTAAGTACTTATATGGTGTGAGCTTGGAAATATGGTCTGAGTCGCTTAGTGGCGACCACTAATGCCAGGACCATCATTTCCAACTTAAGGTACCTGGCTTCTGCCCCTCGAAATGCTCGACTTACATAATATACCGGCCATTGCCTAGTCATCGTATCCCTGACCAAACGATAAAGGTCGCATTGGGTGATATTACTAAATAAGCAATTAACATTTCATCTGGCTCGATTTGGCTAAGTAACGATGAGTGAGTTAAATATTTTTTTAGCTCGTTGAGGGCTTTGTCACAAGTAGAGTTAAATAAGCAATTCAAGGCGGCCACCCAGCCCACCAATTGCTATACCTCATGATGATTCCGGGATGCAATCATGTGAGAAATGTAGCCTTTACTTTCTCTGGATTAGCTTCGATTCCTCTTTCGAAGACTATATAACCTAAGATTTTCCTGACCTGACCCCAAATGAGCATTTGTTTGGATTAAGTTTCATCTTATACCTACGTAAGACCTCGAAAGCTTCTTGCAAGTCGTCTATGTGTTGCCCGGATGTTTTACTCTTTATCAGTAGATCATCAATATATACTTCTACATTCCTCAATATCTACTGTTTAAACATTTGGTTTACCAAGCGTTGATATGTAGCTCCTGCATTTTTCAGCCCAAAAGGCATTACTTTATAGCAATACAATCCTCGATATGTAATGAAAGCCGTTTTCTCTTCATCTTCTGCACTAATTCTGATTTGATTATATCCTGAGTATGCATCCATGAAGCTAAGTAAGGGATGACCAGCGGTGGAATCTACAATCAGATCAATGTGAGGAAGTGGGAAACTATCTTTCAGACATGTTTTGTTAAGATCAGTGAAGTCTACACACATTCTCCATTTGCCGCTCGCTTTTTTTACTAATACCACATTAAACAACCATTCCGGATATTGGACTTCTCTAATAAATCCAGCTTGTAAGAGGCGATCTACTTCCTCAGTTATGGCAGTGTATTTTTCGGCACAAAAGTTATGTCTTTTTTGTTTGACTTTTCGAGCTCCCTGATTGACACATAGACGATGTTCAATAATGCTATTATCTATACCTGGCATATCCTGATGAATCCAAACAAAGATGTCTTGATGTTCAACCAAGAGTTATTTGAGCTTCTATTTCAGACTAGGTTCCAAATTGGAACCTATCTGAACCTTCTGCTCAGGCTTCGCTGGATCAAAGGCGATTAGCTCCAGCGGCTCTCCGGGCTTGGCTTGCTTGATGGCCTGTTCATCTCGAACTTCTTCATCCCATTGTGTTAAGGGTGGTGGTGGTGGTAATTCAGCTGTAACTACACTATTTCCTGGATCTTCCTTAATGGTGATGATTACCATTTCGCATATGGGTTTTAGCTCACGAGAATAACACTCACGGGCTAAGGTTTGCTCGCCTTTCAATTCCCCAATACCACTTCGAGTTGGGAACTTCATTTTCAAATGATACGCAAAAGTAACTGCCTTTAAACGATTTAAAGCAGGACGCCCTATTATAACATTATATGAAGAAGGGGCTTTGACCACCAAAAAGTCAACCATGATCATTGAAATCTTAGGTGCCTCGCTAGCTATAACAAGCAGGGTTATAACTCATTCAGGCTGAATTATCTCGCTGGCGAATCCTCTGAGAGATGTTGGGGCTCGCTGTAGTCTGTCTCTCTCGATCCTCATTTTATCAAAAGCCTCCCAATAGAGAATATCTACTGAGCTTCCATTATCAACAAGGATTATTTTGGTTATGAAATTGACAATTAACAGGGTTACTACTAAAACATCATCATGAGGCTGCATCACTCATTCATCTTGTCTGTCAAAAATGATTGAAAAATCCTCCGAAGGCTGTCTCTCGGGTTGCCTCTGATGTGATGAAGATTTCTGCGTAGCGTGCTTCTCGTGCATATGCTTTCTTTGAAGCTGAGGTTTCCCCCCCTCTTGGCACTCCCCCAGCAATGGTTCGTATTTCACCTAAGGGTCCTCCCCCTTGGGATGAGTTTCAGGTACTTATCTCTCCTTTATCTTTATGAGGGCTCGGGCTACGTTTACTATTAGGATACCCCCATTTCTTTGCTGCTTTCCTCTTTGCTCTTCATCTCTTCTTTTTAGGATCCTACAGTCTCGAGTATTGTGCCAAGTAGATTTATGATATTCACAATACATGTTCGCCGGTCAACCCTGGCTTTGGTTGCGATGTTGCCTCTCCTCAGGTTCTTTATCGACTGTCAAATTGTTGTGAAGACGTTGTTTATACTGTGAGCTCCCTTGAGACTGTGAGTTTCCTTGGATATTCCGTCTCCTCGAGTCGTTAGTATTTTTCTTTTTTGCTGATGAGTTTGCTTCGGTTTGGTTGGTACGCTTTATTTCTTCCCGTCGAGGTTTTATGAGAGTTTGCAGGGTGTCTTCAGCATTTATATAACCATCAGCCCTATCCATGAATTTTGCTAAAGTGGCTAAAGTTCTTCGAGCTATCTCTGCTAAAAAAGGACTTCCTGGCCATACTCCACTCAGGAGAGTAGCTAAAGTGATTTTCTCATCCTGATCACCTATCATCATCAGCTCCTTGTTGAATCGGGAAAGATATTTTTTGAGACTTTCCTGATTATTCTGTTTAACTGTGAGGAGGTAAGCAGCTGGTCATTTTCTTTTTCGACTTCCTAAAACCTGAGTAATAAAAAGACGAGTGAGACATTCGAAACTATCTATAGTGCCGGTCAGAACTGTTCTGAACCAAGTTCATGCCACTCCTTTTAGGTTGAGTGGAAATGCTCTGCACGCCACTTCATTAGGATAGTCATGTAAGTTTATGTGCATCCTAAACGCCTCAATATGTTCATACAGGTCTGTATTCCCATCGTAAAGTTTCATCTGAGGTGCTCGAAACTTATGAGGCAGCGGCACTGCCATCACACTTGCATTGTAAGGAGTGCCCAGATTGTTGCATCATTGTCCAGTGATGGAAGGGGCTTCAATACACTTGGCTATGTTTTCATATTTACCTTCCAATTTTTTGAGTTCCAGTTGCATTTTACGCCTTTCTTCCTCTTCCTCCTTGCGATTGGACTCATTGGTTCGATGAGATTCCGCGCATCTACTAACGGAAGGTTCTTCACGGGCCGTAAGTTCTTCGTTATTCTTTTGTAGCTTCTCGTTTTCTCTAATGAGCTCCCTTATTGTTTCTTCCATGGCAGCTAGTCGCTCTTCCATCGAGCTGTATTTTAAACCGTAATCATTACCTTGCAATCGCAAAGCGATCGGTTTGCAGAGAACATGGAGTAGTATCCCACAGACGGTGCCACTGTTGATGTGTGTTCTATAACCCTTAGTAACGTCCAGATTCCAAGCTAATTGATCTGCACAAGGAAAAAATAGAGGATTGGGTCTTAAAACCCTTAGAATTCTCAGATGCCTTTGTTATAGATAGAATTCATATATATCCATTTACAGATAATGAACTCAAACTGTTTGTACATACCTTTTTGTTCATGACGAACCTTTTCTTTTATATGGGCTGAGATACCAATCTGATACATGTGTCACCATTCGGGATTATAGAGAAGGATGTCAATAAATCATCATAATTTCCCTTCCCCTTTATCTTGGGTCATTTATTATTTTTGTTTCTTCTAAATAATATCTTTCTTAGTATGATCATACTTGGTCGATCTATACTCATTCCAGATATTTAAATCGATCAGTTTGCATTAAATGCAAGATGTCACATTGTCAAGCATTAAATACCTTTAAGGGTTTTAATTTTTATATTGTTCTTGCGATAGGGATAAGGGCAGTGAATTTATTGAATTCACTGTACTTACCTTAGAAGAATCAACTATGATAAATATAGTTAGGCTAATTAGAATCGGACTACAACTCTCTGTTTCAGATACTTCCTTCCTGATTCTTCCTAAAGTACTTTTGAGAAGAGGAGGCGGACGTCATGCCTTTTGGGAACCATATTATTTTATAATTTGATTATCCCTTCATAGGATGTTTGACCTTACTATTCCCAAAGCCAAAACTACTATTTACATTTTCCCTTGATAAAAACTCATAACGAATTCCTCATAAGAACACCAAAATTCACAAACAATAGAATCTAACCCATATTAGCAGAGAGGTTGCATAAATACGAAAATAAAGAGTATAAATATGATTCTCAACCATCAAATGAAAGTACTGCCATAAATTCCCAAAATAAAATTGAATTTCTTAGTAGGTACCTAAGAAGAACTACTACAAAGAGGAAGAAGATAAGCTGTTGTTGCGTACAAGAGAAGAACTATGAGAGAAGGAATATGAGAAGAAGATGCGAAGAAGAATAAGAATTTAGTCAAGAGGTACTTGATCTAGGATTTTCAATCTGTCGAACAAGAGCATGAGCTGGGATGCTGGACTTAAGGTCTTGATCTATCAAATTTGAAATGGAGGAAGAGAGCAAAAAATGAAAGCACAACATTAATTCACGTGTACCCAACGGCATGTATAGACAACATTTTTCTTATATTATAAAATCATATCATTTTATTGGTTTTTTTTTTCTATTTATAATTATAGTAATTTCCTAAAATAAAATATATTTATCAATCATTCTTGAGATAATAGAGTTTTTGAAAAATTTCTCAAAATATCCTTGCACTCAATCTAAGCATGATACTTGTACAAAAACAACCTCAATCGTCAAAACATTTTGTGCTAATTCTCGTGAGAAACATAAATTAACGTCCAGTTTGTTTTTAAAATTCATCTCATTTTATTTCAATTTTATTATTATATATTTTCAAATTTTTACACAAAATATAATAAACAATTCAATATTTTAAAATAATAATAATAGTAAAAAAATAATATTTTAATAATATTTTATTTGACTTTCAAAACTTATCTCAACTCATCTCTAAATCCAAATGAGATCTAAAAAACTTCTACGAAATTAAAAAATAAAATAAAATACCTTACAAAAATATCTTCACATAATTTTTTTCTTTCATTTGGCTCATTCACTTTTTCCAATCTTAATAAAAACATTTCTAAATCCAAATATATTTTAATACACATTCTAACTTTCGCAAATTTCACAAAACCCGATTTTAAAAAAAAATATGATTGTATGTCATTTTTGGATAGAATAATTTGAATTTTGATTTAGATCTTGATTTATGGCATGATTTCAAAGGTTAAAATCTGATTTGAACTTGGTGTAAAACCCAAGTTTAAATTTTAGGGAAAACCTTGTGTTCAAATGGATTTATAAACACATTTTTGACCCAACCAATGCTAATATGCCACGTAGCCACTTAGGAGAAACACAGACTGAATCCGCTCCATGCGATTCCCCTCTCATTTGTTTCCTTTGAAGCTCTCTCCCTCTTCCATTATTTGCATCATTGTTTTTAATTTTGTACTGTATTGGCCGGTAGGGGTGTAACCGGTCCCGTTCGGTCTGGTTTTGAACAAAATTAAGAACCGAACCGGTACTATCGGTTTTACATTTCTTAAAATCGATTACGCTCCGATTGTCTCCCAAAACCGGTAGTATCAGTTTTACCGGTTCGGTCCAGTTTCGGTCTAGTTTTCCAGTTTTAATAAAATGTCAATTTATAAAAACCAATTTGTTTTTTTTTTTAAAAAAAAAAACTGGTTTGAAAATTCTTTATTAAAAAGATTGTAATCCATTACAAAAATATTTTTTAATAAAAAAAATCTGTTATATAAAAAAATTCATAAAAAAAAATGCTATAAAATAAAAACTACTCTATAAAAATATATGTTTTAGCAAAATTTGTTGTAAAAAAAATTCTGCATTAAAAAACTGCTTGAAAAAATTGTTTTATAAAAATCTACATTATCTCATATATAATTATAATTTATATTATTATATATAGCATAGAACATATTATATAATAATACTAAAAAAATAAAAAATAGAACAAATAAATAGAATCGGTACGGTTTGGTCTGGTCTGGTTTTAAAATGGATGGAACCGGACCGATATTATCCGGTTTTTCAATTTATGAAACTGTTACCGAATCGGAATGATCCAAAACTTGCATTTCCAGTCCAGTCTGGTTCAATTTGGGCCAATTCTCCAATTTTTCGGTTTAAATTTACACCCCTACTGGCCCCATATGGCCAAAACATGCTGTGCCAGCCGATTCTCCAGCAGAGATTATAGGGATGTACCATTTCGACAAAAATATCGGTCGTACTGACCAATATTTTGGTTGGTATCGGCCTCGTATCGGATTTCGGTCATTCATTTTTTACTATTTCTTTATCTCAATTCATACTAGACTAATTACATATATTTATATATAATTACTCATATATTGACTATTATTTTGAAATATAATTTATATATGTATTTATATATATAATTCTTTTTATATAGATTATCTCAAAATGGTATATGAAACGGTATCGGTATCAAATATTTCATTCCAATACTTTGACTGGTACGCTCACTGATACAGTATTCAAAACTTTGATTTGCACTCAAGCAAGCCACTTTTTCTCCATCTCTCACCCGTTTTGTAAACTAGGATTCCTTTGAAACTCTCTCCCTTCCCCAGCACATATAAATCCCTCGATTAACGGTAGAATAAATTACCTATTATGTATTCCAACCACCTATAAAACCAGATTTTTAAATAAAAACTATTGCTATGTAATGTAAATGCAAGTTCCTGCAACTGGATATATATTGGTGTGGATGCAATGAGTTATGGCTGGATAAAAATGGAAATAATAACTAAAGGCCAGTTTGTTTAATAAATTGAGTTTTATTATTCACAACTCATTTCGTAGTTTCAACTTATCTCAACCATTCATATCAAATTTCAACTCATCTCAACCACTTATTTATTACTATTCATAACTCATATCATCTCATCTCATCTCTTAATTCAAACCACCTCTTAAAGGAAGTGCAGGCTAGGGAGAAGATGGAGAACATGATGAAGAGTGATGGAAAAATATTGGTGGGGATTAGAATACAACACTCAAGGCTTTGTGGACCGACCATTTCTGCCATAGCCAAGATTCAAGAACAAGCTCCCACCTGGACACTCACTCCATCATTACAATCAATAATTTTCTCTTACACTCTTTCTTGATTTCATTGAAAAATGTATCCTCAAAACTTTCAAAATATCGTTTATCTAATTCTAGAAAACCCATTTGGTGAAGCAATTTTTTTTTTAAATCATCTCTTTGTTTTTTCTAGTTTCGGTTCGATTCTTCTTCAAGAATCATGAAATAACTTTCCTTTTCGTGATGGGTTGCTGGTGAGTACGTGGGTCCTTGACAGTTCTTGGTTTGGTGCGTGACGGGGAATTACTATTGTAAGTGGGAACCTCAATTTACAAAGTCTCAGTTTAGTTGCCTGTGCGCTCTCCATGGGAGAGGGACAGAGCCTCGAAGGAGACAAAGAAGAGGGGGATCGGGTTGATGTGGATTCATTCCGATTTTCTCTGAAGTGGCTACGTGGCAAATTAGTATTGACTGGGTGCAAAATGCGTTTTTATACCCATCCAGATATTAGCACAACTCTAAATTTTAATATGCAGTCCAGACAATAAATTTTATGATTTATGGATGTAAATCCAAATCTAGTAACAAAACACATCATACAAATCTTATAAATATAACAAATTCTAAATAGAAGTTTCACACCCTACATATCTACTTAAAAAAGTAATGCAGTCAAACATCCACAAGAGATCAAACCTAAAACATAACAGTGCATTAGTAGTAACCAGTATGGTGCACCTACCACCTACATCGACCGGTTGCATAGATGGTAGGTGTGTTGGTTATTTCCTTAGCTTTAGATAGAAGTTTAGCCTCCAAATTCAGTTAATTTTATGCAAATTACCTATCAGTTAATTAAGAAATGCAGTCCCTTTTCGGGCAATTGTTTCATGACCTAGAGAAAAGAATGAAAAAGAGTTATTAATATTAAATATAATTTTAGAATATGCAAAATTTATGCACTCTTTTTAAAAAGAGTGTGAGATTTGCATGTTTTATGACGGTAAAAATGATTTCTCTTTATTAAGTACTAAAGGGTGCGTAAACCAACTTTTATCAACTTTTATCTGACTTAAACTTGAGCTATCTAGATTCTAGATGCCTAATTCCTAATTTTACTGGCTTGTTTATCATCCTTCCACCGTCTTCTTACCTGACATTCAATACTTGGATGATAAGTAATAGATTATAATTCATTTTTAATAATTTAATGTCACGTAAAGAATGATGGGACTTGCAAACGAGCCCGAAATGTTTGCGGTAATTGCACGTTTCAGATACTAATTTGGAGTAAAGTGAGCCATGCACGATAACAAGAGCAAGTGAACTTCATTTTACTTCTTTGAACATGAGAACCTACATCCATAATATTTTCGAATTGCAACCGACACAACCACGGACAGAAAATGCACCTAAGAGACACAGAGAGATCCAAAAAGGAGAAAAAAAAAAAAAACAATGAATGGTTATAAATTTATAAGATTTTAATTGCCCAATCACCCACCATAGTCACACATATAGCATAGGAGCAACAAGATTAAAAATGTTATTTGGGGGGCGGTATTTCTAAAATGTTATTTTAGTATATAATTTTTTTTAAATGTCTTAATATAAAAATAATTTGCCCCCCTAAATTTTAAAAATAATATTCATTTAATATGTAAATAATTATAAATTTTTTTATATGATTAAAATTGCCCTCCCAATACTCAGGTTTTCAAAATTTTTATTAAAATTGTCTCTAACAAACTACAAAAATTCTAAAAAATATATATTATAAGATGATTTATAAATATATATTTCTTATATACAATTTTATGACGTATAATTATTATTTTTTTATATAATTACATACAAAAGTTACATATTATTTATACTCATACATACTACACACTTTATCAATTATCTTCCAAAACATCAAATCCTAGTTCCGCATGCCACAAGCGCATACCCTCACATTCTCCACAGTGGTTTATATCTCTCATGTATTTTTGCAAAAATGTTGGAAAACAACATGTGCTGCCACCCCCAAAGGTTTTTCTTACGGTCTGAGCATACATTTGGATCTTTGGCACACGACAATACTCTGTTCCTCGTAAAGCATAACAAGTTCAAATGTGCTGGACCATTCGATCCCTGCAAAGATGTTTTTTGGGATGTTGCATGAGCAATCCCATGGGAAGCTGTAACAGTCAAAACAAAGAATATGAGGGGCCAGTGGCAGTATGTTATGGAAGTGAGTAGAAAGATATTGCCAGCATTTTTTGAGTTGGGAGTATGCAGAAATTAGCATGAAAGTTCCAAAACAAAAACTTCAGCATATGTGATTTTTGTAGCGTTTTGAATTGAAAGACCTCCCTAGGTTGAGAAAGCATCAAAGAAAGACATGCACTTCTGTACTGATGATTTTTAATTTTTTTTTGGCTGCTAAAACTGTGTAAAAAACGTAGCTAGCTCGAACACTCTTTGATTACGTACATAATCAACCTATCATATTGTTTCAAACTATTAATGAGTAGTTAAGTGAAACATACATGAATTAAATCATTTGGGGAAAAGATGATTAATCGAATTCATGTACTGATGTACTTGTTTCTCCCTCCTTTAGTCAATGAGAATCTTCCAACCAACCATTTTTACAAGTACTAAAAATTGACATTCTCTCTCTAAGCATGGGGCAACGATGTTTCTTTTGCTTAATGCATACTTGAAGTTGTTGTGGGAATATACTTTATAGTTTTAAGACTTATAGTTTATAACTTAAATAATAAGTTCCATGTTTCAAAGTTATTTATTGTTTAATAAATATGTATTAAAATTGGTTACAATAATTTTTTTAAAATATATAGTTATTTGTAAGAGTTTTTTCATAATAAAATTTTATAAAAATTTTAATTTGGTGATTTTTAAAAAAGTTGACTTTAAGTTTTTAAATTATTTTTTTTAAAATTATTAAATACGTCATTTTTTTGAAAAAAAAATTTAATAAGAGCACTTTTTAAAATTTAATCCTGTTTGGTTCTTAATTGATTGGAAAAAGTTTAGGTAACTAACTCCAGAGTGTCAAACCTGTTCAACTTATCTTTTTTAGATATTTATTTTTTTGTCCTTTTTTCTTTTTTTTCATCTTATATGAATGGAGGGATCAGCCGTAAGGGAAAACCTTTCATCGCCATTTTTCTAAGAAAGCAAGCGCACACTTCATCGGTTAGCAATTAAATAGGAAATCATTTCAGACAAGTTGAGAATTAGGGAAGACCCAAATGAATATTTAAGTCCAAAAAACCAGAATTTAGGTGCCATCACAAGTGTTAAACTATGGTTTTGGTGGGGAGTGCGCCGGGCCCTTGCAGATGTGCAACGCATGGACGACGCTAGAAGACCCCAGCAGCAAGCTACTGTGGTGGGCTTTCCCCCTAAAAATATTAATTTAATATCGTGTGGCCCATTGGGCCACGTATCAATTGTCTTCCTTCCTTCTTTATAGCTCGCTTTTGGTTCACCCTGCTATCAATTCCTCGGTATGGGATCAGAAAAACGTCCAGTATCTGACCTAGTCACTTTTCTCATCGATTAATTAGTTAAAAACACCCACACTAGAGGCAACCGTAGGCTCATGTCTACCATAGCAAGAGATGAGTTTTATTAGGTACGTACACTTTAGGAACTTATAATTTAACGAAAAGTTAAGGGGTAGCTTAGCTACTAGCTAGATGCCTAATTCTTGGCTTGTTAATCAATATCCTCCCACCATTAGTGTTAAGACATAAGCAAAACAGAGGCAACATCGTTGAAGGAAAACTTTCTGTATATTTTCAAAGATTTACAGTGGCCTATATAATTCAGAGGAGGGACTCAAATCCTTTATTCTATATAACACATAAGGAAGGAAATAATTGCCTAAAGTCGCCAATATAAAAAATAAGAGATATTCTACAACAAAATATAATAAATATTGATCTACAAGATGAGAAATACTCACATTTAAGTTGGAGCATGGAGATCTGTAATACTTAACTTGAGTTAAAACGTTCAAAAGCATAGGTGGTCGAGATATAGGTGGTGGAAATAAGGTGAGATCAGAACTTTTTATGAATAATATGATAGTTGATTTAGATGTGCTTGAAACGTTCATGAAAACGAGATTTTGAGCAATAGAAGAGTAGCAAACTATTATCACAATAAAGTAACATAGGCTGAGGATGAGGGAAAATAATATCATTAAGGAGTAGGGGTGTAAGAAAAAAATTGAGAAATCGAAAAATTAGTCCGAATTGGTGGAACCGATCCAGATTTGAACTAATCCGGTTCGAAATCGGTTTCCATAATGTCAAAACCGGTTAATACAAGTTTGAATCCAGTTTTAGGCTTTTTAGGACTGGATGGGTTCCATATAATATATATTTTAAATTATTAATGTATTATTATATATAATATTTTTATATTATATATAATTTTAATATAAGATATACATATTAATATAAGTTATAATTATATATAAGATAATATTGTTATAATTTATAAATACAAGTTTAATCTTAAACATAAAAATTTAATTGATTACATGCTTTAAACATAAAATATATACATTAATAGCACTATAAGTACAATGTTGATGGGACAAACAATGTTCAGCGTTGTAATGATGAGATATATCAATCTACCTACCAAACTTCAATGTGCGCTAGGATTAGAGAGAAGGGCACCATTTGTGTTAGTGAGCTTGAAGTTCTATGCCATGGGAAAAGGAGCCGAGCGAGTGTAAAAATGACCACTATCAATGAGCATATCTAAGACATATTTGCGCTAATTGAGAAAACTACCGGTAGGAGATCATGCAACTTCTAATCTAAGAAAATATTTTAAAGTATCAAGATCTTTAATTTTGAATTTTTGAGTAAGGAAGCTCTTGATCTTTGTTATGACCGAGGGATAATTGCCTGTTACAAGAAGATATCAACATAAATAAGGATGAGAGTAAAAGAAGAATATTGGGAAAGAGTGAAGAGGTAATGATCATGTTAGATTATTTCAAATATGATTTCAATTATTCCACCAAATATTATTTCAAATATTCTATCTAATTTTTTGAATTAACCATTTTTTAAAAATTTTCTCTAATATATTTTTTCTTAATGCCATATTAGAAAGATGGAGAAATTTTTAGTGGTTTACAATTGAACGAATTTCACTATATATAAAATAGAATAAAATGGTAGATACACTCTTGTAGTTTCATCCAATAACCGCACGTGCGCGCAACGCATTGATGCTTTAGACACATTTAATACTTAGTACATAAGCATCATCGAAGTGATGAATTTTTTTTTGTTAAATTAAATGAAGAGTCTAATCATATTTTTGACAGTTATGACTAATTGTCAATTATAATTATTTTTGTACCTTTTTAGACAATAACTATTATGATAGCTATTTCCATACCCCTTCAGACAGTAATTGTTACATTTAAATTCAAACTGAAAAAATTGTAATTACTACTACTGCATTTATTCATTCTAAATATCAGTGTTTAGAATTTGCAAGCTGCACACTGTATAAACAATATTATATCCTGATGACATACTTGTTAGATTCCCTTTTGCAAAACTTTATGCGAGTGGGAGACAATATTTATTTAAAAAATAAATTAACAATTGTCTCACTATTTTTCTTCCATCTCTATTTTCTATTATGTTTCTAACATGATCAATCCTAAACGTCAAAATATAGCAGTAATCAAACTAGAGTATAGCTTAGAGAGCCAATTATGGGAAGCTTGTTTGAGGTTATAAAAAGACCCTTGAAGAAGACATACACGGGTCTCCTCCTATTTGCAATAATTCGGTGGAAGAGTCATGTAGACTTCTTCATCAAAATCACCATGAAGAAAAACATTGTTAACATTCAACTTATGAAGGGAACAATTCCGAATAGTAGCAAATCTTGGTTTTTGAAATAAATGTTATCATTTATTTTTTAAGAGAATGAATTATTTATTAATTTGCTCTTGTACCCTTTAAGACTAGTTACCTAATCTTTTAAAGTCTAGATGACAAATATTTGTGACATAAATGCATAACTAGCAATGTCATGACCAGTTAATTCTGGCATGCTAATCAAAACCATTTGCTCATTCCAAAATCCATGAGTTTTTTTGTTTTTGTTTTGAGAACAGTACTATAAAATAAAACTTAATCATCGAAGACACTGAAATGAATATATCAAGTCAATTATTAGTCATGTGAACCGGAATCCTATCCTATATATAATTGAAGTCTCTAAAGTTTTTGTTTGAAATATAAAGTCGAGAGAGAGAGAGAGAGAGAATCCTATCCTATAATTAATATTTATCTCTTATATTGTTACTTCGAATATAATTTAATAGAGAAATTAATAATATTCTTGGTTAAAAGTATACACTAGTTGGCTCGACCTAAATTTAGACCACATGCGATCAAATCAAATTATAGTTCTCATAAGACAAATATATAGAGATTGGAGAATGACTAGAACCAATAGAATGAGGGAGTTAATTTGTTTGGAGAATGATTGATTGGAGTCCCCCACAATAATGAGCAAGAGATGGAAATAATAGGCATGCAACAACAGAATGCGCGCCCGTGATCATCATCCAATATATATCTCTTTGTTTATATATTTTTATATTTTCTTTTCTTTTCTTTCTATACTCATCGAAATATATGCATATATATATATATATATTAAATAAAAATAACGTGCAAAGTACATTTATCTAGTTTAATTTCTAAGAAAAATTAGAATATTAATTACAATTCAATGGATGATAAATAATTACACGTTTTCGTATATTATAAAAAAAAATATTAATGAAAACAATAAGATAGTCTCATAAATAAACATAACCTATAGTTTTATCAAATTTGTTTGAGATAATTTTGATTGAAATTTTAATAAAAGATTCATTCAAAATATTATATTTTTATAATTATAAGACAATGATATAATATTTGCGTCATTTTGCACAGCCTCAAAAGAGAGGACATTAAAATACTTATATTTTTAGTTTTTGAGTTTTTCTAGATCTATATAAACTTGAATCATCCACAGTTTTTTTAGTTATGTGATTATTTTCAAGAAATAATATAATTTAAAAAAAAAATAAATTATGTAGTTTATAATTTATATAAAAGAATGTTATATTATAATTTATAACATGAAATTTTAATTTTAAATATGTAAATTTATTAGATCATATATATTTCAATTAAATATCAAATATATATAATATATTAATTATATTTATTGTATATTATTACCAATTTAATTTAATTATAGTTAATTATATATATCGTATATTTATCATCTCAAAAAAAATAATACATTTATTTTAAAATTATAAAATAATTTTAAAGAATGAAATTATTAATTATATAATAGAAATAAATTTTTATGAATAAAATTAAACTCTTTAACGTATAAATTAACATCTCTAAGTGAGGATTGCATTCTTATATTGTTATGAATGGTTTATTTATATATATTGTTATATATTCTATACTATTATTATGTCATTCTATAATATTATTATTATTCTATATTTATTTTACATAAAAAAAATTTAAATAAAAAGTTTATCGTTATAGAAAATTGAAGTGGTGTAATTAAATTTAATGTCAAAAACATTATTTCAGTGATTAATGGAATTAATGGATTGTATTTAAAATAATATTTTTCATTAAATACAGTATTTATTTTAACAAAAATAGATAAAAAGTGTTAACTTTAAAAAAAATAAATAAAAATTTTCATTAAAATAAGATATTTCGTTAGATAACTACTTTATATATATATATATATATATATATATATATAAATATGCCATGAAAATATATGCATATATATTGATTCTTGAAAATGACCTTGCTCGATCAATCCCTGATCAATAATGATCATTCATGGCCTAGTCCGAGCCGTATATATGTTCCGTGCTGAATGGACAATTTCATGGTCATGGTCCTGGCCACCGGCCAGCAGCCCACAGCCACGTCTCATGACCTTACTTTCCCCGACTGGTCACTGGGCCTGCCCCAGCCTTATTTGAATATAATGAATGACGCCAGACTACTGCAAACCTGCAGTCACGGTTCTTCAAGTAGAAACGACACACCATCCGACCCCTTCTCAGCCTGGCTGGCCACGGATTATATTGATACAAAACCCTTTTCTTGATAGAAAGATAATACTCGTATTAAACATATATACGTCAAAATCATAACGGAAGATGCATTGGTTCGATGGTATTTGTAAAGGAATTTTTCCTCTTTTATAAGCTCACGAGTAGGCCTGTTCATCCGGATCGGATTGTGACATTTTGATATATTTCTTAATATTTTAATTTTTTTTAAAAGATTGAAGAAAATTTTAAATCCGGATTCCGGATTTGAGAATCCGAAATCCGAATGAACACCCCTACCCACGAGACACTCATGAAAGGCCAGTGAGACATAGGAGTACTCCTCAACGGCTAGGGTCCGATCGAGCCTAGGAAGTATTCCCAAACGAGATTGGTGGGCATCTACGAAATACTTGGCTAGGTGACAAAACTTATCGGTAAAGTAACAAAAGACAAAACTTGCCCATAAAATAACTTACACAAAAAGTAAACGAACAGCAGGGACTGATGAGACATACTAACCTGAAACCTTCCACAACGCCCCACTCATGAGGACTCTCTTACTTAAAATACAAGCTTTTAAAAGAAAATATTGATTTAGGTATTGGAAACTCTCCCGCCTTCATCTCATTCTCCTAATCTTCTTTGTGATTGCAGGGCCTAATTCAAACGATTCGAGTTGCTAGAACATGTCTAAAAAACGTACGAAACACGACATTAACATATAATACGTTTCTTCTAAATTGAAAGTTTTGAACCTTTGTGTGTAAACAAATTATCGCCAATAACAGATCATTATTATTTCTAAAAGGGAAAATAAAGAACAATTGGTGAAATATATCAACCAAATCAAATCACATTGACTAAAATTTCCTTGCTTTTTTGGGGGTGGTGGTTACTATAGGCTCATGTGATCTGGATCAAACTTTGAAAAAACCTAGACTCTTCATAAAGATTATTGATATTCTGCTCGTGACGGACAGAGATCACAGGGTTCCAATGCCAATTGTACAAGAGCAAATATCAAAAGCTGATAATCAATGATGCATATCTTCATAGCTAATACTGCAGGCTTGCATGCATGGAGATCATAGAATTAATTTTTATGGATACCACGTTAATATCATTACAAAAAAATGAATACTGCAGACATGATTATTTATAATGAAAATAAACAATTTTTATCACAAATAATCTATTTTATTATAATTAAAATGTTGCACTGACCCATTTTTCTTGTAGTATTTGTATAAGACTTCCGCCACAGCAAAAATGGATAAATATAGCATAGGCTTGATCTGAATGCTGCTAGATGATGCTTCAGTGGGTCATGTCCCTTTCACAAGTCACGGATCTGCATGGACTCGACGATCACGTCAGGTAACAAGGGAATCAAGTGGTCATTAATTTATCTTATCATTTAAGTGCTTGAAATGGCTCTAAATATTCCATCACCGTGCAGCTTGAAATGTAGTTCCATGGATGATATGCATGCATCAGTCATCACCCATGCTTCATGCATGCTTCTATAATTATTATAAAAAAATTATTTATTTATAGTCAATTATTTTTATTAAATTAATTATTTTTAATTAAAATAAATTTATTTTTAGTATAAATAATTATTTTAATCATAAATAATTTATTATAAATACCTATTTTTCTTATAATAAATCTCTAACTACCTATATAGTAATGGGAAAAGATAATCATAAAAAAATAAAAGATAAATTAATATCAGATTGTACGTCCAAAAATCTAATCAGATGAAGAAATTTGTTAAAGCTAGCTAGTCTGCTAGTGGTGTCGGCCACTAGGTTTGCATGGTTGTAGCTTAAGATCATGTTGAAACAGGACGAATAGAGACAACTGATTGCTGCGTGTAATACTTCCGAATTTTAAAAATAATTCCAAGTTTGATTTGATGTAATACTTCCAAATTTTAAAATAGTTTTATATTGTAGAGATTAATTCTGAACAAGGCTAGAGGAGGCCGACAGGAGGTTCAATGATTCACTTAGAAGTACATAACCCTAAAAATTATACACCTTTTAGAATAGAAGTACAAGAACTACACGTGAGTCATGTTACTTAGCAACTAGCTTGCTTAAAGAGAAAATTCCTGTTGTTTTCACCATTTAAGTCATATAATTTAATTGGGTGGGAGACCAAAATAACAAATGGGAGAGGGAGAGGGAGAGGCAAAATTAACTACAAAGTGATGGTTCACCTAGGCCCGTTTGGATATTTAGATAAGCTCAATATATGGATAAATATTATTAAAATAATTTAAGTTAAAATGTTTCATTGAATTTTGAAAAATAAGAAAGAAAAAATTAAACAAAAAAATTATAAATTAATAAACTAGTTAAACATTATTTTTTAATTTTAAAAAAATATTATTATTTTTTATATTTTGTTTGAAATATTTGAAATTGAAAAGTATTTTAAATTTGAGTAACGTTTGAAAATGAAATATTTAAAAATTATGAAAATATCCGAGAATACTTGAAAATTGTTGTGTTGCCAAAAACACCCTTAGACTTGCTTCGACTAAAGACTTGTTCACTTTCTTAAACTCTCTCAATTCATCTCACAATTACTACTTTTTTAAATTCTCATACAAAAAGAAAATAAATTTTTCTAAATTTTTCAAATTCCAAAACAAAATTAATATTAAAAATGAAATTTTAACAAAATTTTAACCAATTTTTAATTTTTATCTCATCTTATCTACGAAAACAAACAAAACCTAAGATAATTGCCTCCCACCTACACAACAAGATCCAAAACAACCAATCAATACATCGTAGTTGTATGTCTATCATTTTTCTGAAAAATTCATAGCTTAGAGCTTCTAGTAGCCAAGAACTAGAAAGAATCATAGTTGGCATGCGAAGGTAATTACCAAATGAATGTTCTCTCTCTTTTCTTCCCTCCCTTAAATGAAACAACGGTCAGTTTTTTGTCTGAGGCCAAGAGGGTCCACTGAAGTTTAGAGATTTGGCTGGTATAGTCACGGGAAATTGTTGCAGACATCCACAACTCTGCAACACTAACAAAACTCTCTTTTTTTCCTAAGCATATCAGGCACAATCTTCTTCCTCCTCAAGACATGAACATGTCTTCTAATTCCATGGTTCCTATTGCCTCCTTCCTCTCCTCCACCTCCTCCTCCTCCTCTTGTTCTTCATCAATTGTTCCATCCAATGATTATGAAAGACCAGACATCAACTCCATACAGGTACTCGTTGTTTCAATCAATAATTACATCACTGAACTGTTCGGAAATGCTGAGGCTAGGAGTTCTCTACAATTGATATGCACCTCAAAGCTGAAATATCAAAAGCCGGAATCCTTTGAATTCGACGAGCAATCTGTACTCGCAAACTTTTACTGGGGCATTAACAGCATTGAATCTGCAATTCAAACAAATAGGCAGGAAGAGACAGATTCTCGACTGAGGAAGTCGGTACAAATGCTTCAGGTTCCAGCATTGCTTGATAAGCAAGATTTCACAGCCGGAGTTCCAAACCGCCATTTGGTGTGTTGCTCCTACTTTTACCTCTCGGTAGTTAGTAACCTCCAAAAAGATGAGTGGCAGGCTGCTCTGCATTTCATCCAAGCGCTTTTGGTGTATCCAAAACTTGTTCGAACAGCATTGGCACCGCGACTTTGTCAAAGTATAATTCCTTCATGCACTGTAGATGAAAGGAAGGAAATTATTAGAGAGACAAGCTTGGGGTCTACATATCTCGTGGGGTCTGAAGAGGATGATTATAGTGCCAAAATAAGGCAAATGGCAAGGAGCTACAAAGACTGGTTAATATATTATCAGGTCATGTCATATAGAGAGACTCCTCAGTGGCACTGTGGCTGCAGAGATATTCCATCCCATGACAGTGAATCGCAATGTAAGATGTAAGTTCTTCCCTTAAGCTCATCATAAAATTAACAGGGAAAGCCAAATACAACTCCATGACTGCTGCAACTTAGGATTTGAATGTTCAACTTGTATTTGAAAAAGTTGGAATATTGTGAACAAGGAAGGAGATTGATTTTAGCAAGAAATTATTTCTAATGAATGTCATTCTGCAAGAGCTAATTATGATTCACTACTCATGAGCAGGCATACAATACCCACCACCTCTGAATCTTTGAGTTCAATTGAGCAAGGACAACTCAGCGTGCAGAATTATTATAATGTAAGGCATCGGCTACTTTTCATCATCATCATCGTTGTTTCATTATTTCAGATGCTCTTCAAGTATTTGCAAGTAGGATTTCACATATGTGCTCTGCAGATGCTTCATACTAAAACAAAGAGAATTGCATACACTACCCACAAAGTTAACCGATATTATTGGCACACTGCATTGACTATTTTTTTTTCATTTAATTTATATGATATGAAACTAGATTTTGTATGATGTTACAACTTGGTGTAGTATGAGAAGGTGCATCCGCTTGATCCCCACGATGTAATAGATCAAATGGTGGAAAAACCCAAGGCATCCACTGAAGTTCCAGAGTTTGAAGACCATAGAAATCCTAGTATCAGATGCCTAAAGGAGTTAGTTCAGGAGTCACAGTCAGACGCAACTGCTTCAGTAGGTTCATCAAACGATGATTCATTATACGACAGTGACATGGAGGTAATTGTTCACAAGACAGTAATATTGCCAAGGATTTTGTTGTTGAGAAGGATGCCTCTTTCTGTATAATTGAGGAACTAATGATTGCAAAATACTTTTGCATCTCTTTATGAATCAGGCAGACATGGATGGAACTAAATACTCAAGAAAAATCCCAACAACAAATGCTGATGACCGACAACCAGAAGTTTGCGATCAGTTCAGTACACTATCACAATAACATATACCATTTTCTTTTATATGTACTAATGAAAATCTGATATCCATATCCAGACCATTTATTAAATTCATTGCACTGACCTGCACAGGAAGGTGCAGAGCCCTTGCTCAACATCAGAACCAGAACTTACAGCATTATCTTTGCCGTGTGCTCCTAAGAATCCAAGGCCCAATATTGAAGCCATCAGTGAATTAAGCACAACCATTATGCAAGATAGAGATAAAAAATCAAACACCATTTGGAATATCCATGCAGAGAAGGAATCAAATCAAAGAGCATTAAATCCACACAAATTCCTGTTCTTTGATCATAAAGCATCTTCTACATCACTGCAGAAACATAGTATCAACCTGACAAATTGTCAAGGAAGTGATGCCAGAGATATACAGAACTCAAGTAGCTGGAAAAGCTTCAATACAGTTTGTTCACATTCTGGAAAACACTCCACCAGTGAACTATTGGAGATATTTGAAAAGACAATTCCAAAGCTGTGTTTCTCCAGAGGATTAGGAAAAAGTGATGAAGATTTTGCAGAGGAAGTTGCAAATTTGTACAAAATGTTGAACAACAAAACAGAAGTGAAATATGGTATGTTCAAGGATGTAATTCTGGATCAGCTGCTTGCAGGTATTTCAACTTCCAAAGAGGAAAGAGTAATTAGGACATCAGTGTCTATACTCACAGAAATCGTTTTGGCAAACAAGTCAGCTATCGAAGACATCAAGAAAAAAGGCTTACAGCTACATGTTTTAGCAAGTGCTCTAAAGCAAAACGTGCATGAGGCTGCAATCCTAATCTATCTAATAAATCCATCTCCTGGGGAGATCAAAATGTTAGAAATATTACCAGCACTGGTGGAGGTCGTGTGCACCCCAGGCAGTTACAAGGGTGGGAGGGCATCGCTTCTGCCAACACCTCCTGGAGCATCACTTAAGATTATTGAAGTATTAGTAACTGCATTTGATTACACGACAAATAACAAGCACTTGGCTGCAATCAATTCTCCTTGCATTATTTCCAGGTTCCTGGATGTAGCAAGAACTAATAATCTGAATGAGTTTCTCTCTTTGGCCACTATTCTCATAAAGTGCATGCAATTTGATGGGCAATGCAGAAAGTATATCTTGCAATTTACTCCTGTGACTCGATTCATTCTGCTACTACAAAGTAACAAGAATCAAGACAAGTTCATAGCACTTGAGTTTTTTCATGAGATCCTTCAAATACCAAGGTCTGAAAGATGATTTAACTTCATTAGTTTACTTGTTATTTTGTATTTATATTTTGGAGAAGAATGCAGTTAATGTACATCTAGATATTTAGGTATACGAAACAGGAGTGCTAAATGTAGAGAAACCAAATTTTGATCCATAAGTCTATGCAGCCAAATGAGATTTGGACATGGACTAAACTCTTTTTTTGTGGTGCATGTGGTCATAATTCTATCTGTGATCCAGTCTGCATGTACTTACTTGCACGTCATAGAGAATTGTATCTCATTATTTGTAAGAATTATCTGTTAGAGACCTAATTGTATCTCATTCATTTGTAAGGACTATCTGTTAGAGACTTAATTGTATCTCATTTCATTTGTAAGGACAATCCGCTAGAAGCCTCTTTTTAGAGTTTTATATGTCTAGTCTTTTCGTGATCCTAGCCCTAGAAGGTCTTCTGAAATTTATTTATCATTTTCTTCAGGTCATCAGCCATTAGCCTGTTGCAGAAAATACAAAAAGAAGGAAGCACCGATATTATGCACAAACTAATGGATTGTCTCCAACAACTGCAACCCGAATACCAACTTTTGGCAGCAAATGTACTTCTTCAATTGGACACAATGGTAATTTTTATGATCATATAGGCCATAGTTTAATTTTGTAGCTTACAATACAGAATCAAAACCAAAAATTGAACCAGGCAGTTGATGCATATAATATTGTCTTACTATCTTGCACTATGCAGTTATAGTTATCAACTGATTAAGGCAGGATCCAAGGGCATAGATATTGCAGTTCTGTTGGACTGTAGCCAACTATAGCACATACACCCTTCATTAAACAGTTACATGTCTAGACACAGTTTTGCAACCAAAAGTGTGAGGGTATCACAAAGCTAATGTAACGGAGGCTTAAGTCACATATGAGTCTATACTCTATAAAGACTAGTCAATGGTATAATTAGAGTCCAATGGAATCATTATAAAGAGCAAAAATTTATTCCTCCTAAGTAATATAGGATACTATTCAACATCTATATACTTACCCAATATGGTGTATTACAATTTCCCACCTTAAATTCTTGATGTCCTCGTCGGACTATTCTATCATAAGAGTTCCAAACTTCTAGTTGAGAGAGGCTCTGACCATATTTACCAAATATGATAAACTACCTGTTTAGAGGTAATGATAAACAAATAAAAAAAAATACAAGAAGCTAGCAGATGTTGAAAATGATGAAGTGTTCCTTTTATCACATAGATGCAAGAAAACACCAGCATCTAATAGTTGCATAAGGTACTATATGTTTCCTTAAGATAAATTCAGAGGATTTATTGTTTCAAGACAAGAAGGTGAGACTCCAGAAAATATATTATGAGTTCTCAATGAAGGGATCTAACAAATCAAAACTAATTTTATCAGCACGGCTACCCATTTTTCCAAGAAAACAGATGATATATTTTCTTGCATTCAAAACGATCTGATGGGCCTCGTGTTTATTGAATAATTAAACTGGAATTGGGCATGATAACTTTCAGGGGGTATAACTTTGTGGTACAAAAATGAAGACTTCTTGTTACTATTGAGTTTGGTGTTTACTCCATGATAGTCGATTTAGACTTTGAACCTCTAAAATAAGCTTTCATTAACCTAGTTAGGCAATGTATTTTGAGCAGAATAACTCACCTAGCAAAAGCGTGTTCGGAGAAGAGGCTATGCAGGTCGTTCGGAAGCATCTGGCATCTGAAGAAGGATCTTCTATGCAGCTATTATCTGCATACATCCTATCAAATCTTGGTGGAACATATGCTTGGACAGGGGAACCATATACCGTAGCTTGGTTGGTTAAAAAAACTGGGTTGGCCTCTCCATATCACTGCAATATGCTGAGAAACTTTAACTGGTTGGATGAAAACCTGCAGGTAAGCTGTAATAAAAATCTATGGTTTTCATGGTATCAAACAGGCCAACAAAGAAAAACTGCATGGACTTGCAGGATGCTTTCACAGACTCGTGGTGCAGCAGGATTTCCAGAAGCATCATTAACATTGGGAATCCTATCTTCCATGCATTAGAGAAAGGGCTAAAGAGCAAGAAAAAAATTGTATCTAGGGCTTGTCTAATAACCATTGCATGGCTTGGATTTGAAATAACAAAGAGCCCAGATGGCATACGATATTCTGCATGTGAGATTTTACTAAGTGGCATTGAGCAATTTTTGCATCCTGGTTTGGAGCTTGAAGACAGGCTTCTAGCATGTCTGTGCATCTATAACTATGCTTCTGGAAAAGGTAATGCCCACACTATAAAATATCTCTATGTAATATCAATTTACAGTAACAAAGAGCACAAAAAAGTATAAGATTGGACTCTACTGCCCATGCAAATTCATCCCATATAACCACTATGAAATTTGTTAGTGGTTATACAAATGATTGTCAATAGTTCTTCACTCATTCACTGGTTTTCAGACAACTCATAATTTTATTTTTGAAAAATATTAATCAGAGACAAGTTCAGGTAGTACATCAGATCAAGTACAATCAGGTAACTTATTGAGTTGCGCTTCAAATACAAAAAATATAACAATGAGCTCTAAAGCACTTGCTTTAAGCATATTGAGAAGTATACAGAACTCCATTCCACATTGCATTATTAAAATGCTTATTGCACATCATGACATGAACAGCCCCATATGCTTATTAGATTCTAGGTTCCAAATGGCAGAATCCTACCTCATGTGCTAAAGGTCAAAATGGAATAACTTCCCCATGGCCCAAATCCCCCTCCAAATATAAATATATTTTAAAACACTGAAAATTACGTTTTTAACTTGATGGCTGTGAAAATCTCCACAACCATTGATTTCAAGGACGCATGCCCTTGACCTGATTTTCTAAGGTCACCCTGTAAGCAGGTCAATAAATAGTTATATGCTATTTTACAGTTTGGCTGATTATATAAATATAATCCATGTCTAATTTTCTTTGCAGAATGGAGAGTATGATTTTGTTTTTTTTAAAAAGTGCAATTTTCCTCATGCAAACCTTGGATAAATTATCTTTGTGCAGGAATGCAAAAAGTGATTTATTTCTCTGAAGGAGTAAAGGAGTCACTAAGGCGCCTTTCAAGCATAACCTGGATGGCAGAGGAATTGCATAAAGTAATCAATTATTACCTACCGAACAAATCGGTAAGTACTCATCAAGTGGCAGAATTAATCCAAGCTTATATGTATGCCCTCTTTTTTCCATACCTTCCGCTTCTTCTTCTTCTTCTTGTTTTAACTCAGAAGCATTCTAGCAATCAGTAAATATTTCAAAATCAATATCTTCCAGATATTTGGATTTAGAAAGAAAAAGAGACAGAAGAAGCAGAATTTGAGCTGACAATTGATAGGGCTAAGTGTATTTGTTTTTTAAAAGCAACATATATCATGTCCTTACCTCGAATTATACTGGGAAAAAGACACCATAAGTAAATGCAAGTATGCAACTAAGAATGCATCCTTTATTAGCTCACTCAACATGATGCCACCACTATGTCCAGTTTGTGTTTTGAGCAATTAGCATAAAAGATGCCCTAAAGTTAGTTGTCAATCATAAGCTGTATAACACTGACCCTCAATAATGGGTGTTGATTCACTGTGTTCCCAAAATCATCACAATTGCAAGAGCAGCGTATTTCATGCGTTCACACACAAATCATGGAAGCGGGTCTCAAATGCAATGGAGCTGTATGTGCCCTCATCTACTACAAGGGACTGCTTTACAGTGGATACTCAGATGGTTCAATCAAGGTGAGGAATTATGTTACCTACTTCAAATATGAAGACTATTACATCACCTCACTTAATGTAGCTTGTGAGGCCTTGGTGCTACCACAAAGTGTCGGAAATAAAAACAGAATAAATGTTAGGTTGCCAGAAATGCAAACAATGATATCCGCTGCCCTGAATAGGTGTGGGACATCAAGGGGCAATCAGCCATGCTTGTATGGAACATCAAGGAGCACAAGAAGGCAGTGACATGCTTTTCACTTTTTGAACCAGGAGATAGCCTTTTAAGCGGCTCTGTTGATAAAACCATCAGGGTATTGTAAATTTTTTATTGCAGCAACCTCTTACTTTCTTGAATGGGCTGCAGAAAATTGAACTGAATATCATTCACACTTGAATCTTCTACAGGTTTGGCAAATTATTCACAGAAAGTTGGAGTGTATTGAAGTAATAGCAGTGAAAGAATCAATTCAGCACATGGATGCATATGGTGAAATGATTTTTGTAGTTACTCATGGCCATGGGTTGAAGGTAACACAAATTATGAACGTACAATAAGAAATATTCAGCCCAAACACCAAGACACTTGCATCCAGATATAACACAGAGAAGCTCAAAGTCCAGAAATTTTATAACAAATGAAGATCTTGTGATCACCAAGAACTAGAAAAAGTACAATAAATCTCTCAATACATAAAAAATCCAGATTTTATTATAAGGATTAATAAAAAAAAATGGAGAACAAGGATATATAAAAAATCATTCACAGCTTAAGCTCAATTCAGATGGCATGAATTCTAACTACAAGTTTTGTCAGAAGAATATGCCAATAAATTACTTTTACACTAACAATTTCAAAGAAAGCAATCCGTGAAAGCCAGCCAAGCCACTCAACATGTAATGAAGCTGTATAAGAAGATCAAAACATTCAATTACCTTTCATGGAGGTTGGGGGGAACGCCAAAAAAAAAGACTCATGTCAAACATTTTAAAATGGCCATTTAACTACATCAAGATGTCATTTCTCCAGGTATTTGACGAATCAAGAACAGTCAAGGAGATTGGCAAGAACAAAAATGTGAAGTGCATGAGGGTGTTTCAGGAAAAGATTTACGTAGGCTGTACAAATTCAAGCATACAGGTTAGTTAAAAGGCCACGCCTGTCAGAAATAAATGCACCAACTGAGATATAAGTGCTATGTCACTCTTTTTCAGGAGTTTTGTATAACAAACAGCCGGACGCATGAAATTAAAGCACGGGCAAAGGGTTGGAAGAGCCAAAAAAAGTCCATCAATTCAATTGTCGTGTATAAAGATTGGCTTTATTGTGCTGGTGCAAGTGTTGAAGGTTCAAGTTTTAAGGTAATTAACTCTACTTGTATCCCCATGTACTGGGAAAAGCCTTTGACTTAAATGGTCAAATGGAATAGGAATGGAGAAGACAATGCAAATCCCAAATGTCAATAGCAACAGACAAAGGAGATCGTGTGCTGGCGATGGGAGTAGTTGAAGACTTCATATACCTAAACTGCAGCTCATCAACACATTACATTCAGGTGATTAATTTATTCTCTCAAAAGAATGCCATAAATGACATTTTCTAGAATATTCAAAGTGGCTGCTCAACTTTTGAATTCATCTTCCTGTGGATTTTCCAGCAGTTTTCTTAAACCCTTCAATCATTAATTTTAAATTAAATGGTCCATATTTTCTCATCATCTAAAGATCTTTTATTAATAAATTGTTCAGTATTATCATCTAAACCATTCAAGTTAAACCTAATAGATATGATGTTAAGAACTCTACCGTGAAGTTACTAAAGACATCTAGATAATCATACTCTATTCAAAAATAAGTTTCGAGCTTCCAAGTATTCTGAAGAACTGACAAAAATTTTGCTCCACTAAAGAAAAAACCTCTGAATATATAACTACACAGAGTGAAGTTTCAACTTAACAAGAATTTAAAAAGCTAAGGAAATGTCATTGAATTTTTACATACCTTGTGAAAAAATTAGATCTGGTTGAGAGAGACAAAGAAGAAGTTGGGGAGGATCTCAGCAGGCAGCAGGATAACAAGCCTCCTCACTGCCAATGACATGGTACTGTGTGGTACAGAGTCAGGGCTAATCAAGGTGTGCACGTTTGGATTTGTATATAGTTTTAGCCGTTTCACTTTTCAATTTGGTTTGAACGATTTTTAACCTAATTCAGCAATCCCCATAACTAACAGGGCTGGATTCCGTTGTAGCAGAAGATTTGCAACGCCAAAATTCAAATTTCACCAACCCATCAAGCATGCACTATGTATAGAACTGTGGTTTTGGTTTGTTGTTATTACAACGGGAAAAGCAAGTGTTAAATATATTTAGCTCTCAATGGGAACATCAGAACTACACTGTATCGTTATTGATATTTCACAGAGAATGTAATGTTGTATAACTTCTAAGATACGGAATTACTATGCACAGTCGTAAAGTATATAAAAATATAATCGAATGAGAGTATAGTTTTTTTTTTAATTATTATTATTATTATTATTATTATTATGTAAACCTCATATTTATTTATTTATTTTTTAAAATAGATTGTGTAATATTTTTATAATTTACTACTCTAAATATCATTTCGAGAGTTCTGAATTGGTACCAATTGTAACTTGTGAAAGAAAGAACAGATTTTAAAAGGTTGAAACAATACAAAGAGACTTGAAGAGTGAAATGTCTCACGGCCCACGAGATTGATGGAAATTTTTGAAAGAGATGTGCTAAGGAGTATTTACACTCAATACTCCCCCTCACATGAATAGTATGGATACTCTCTTACCAGGGGGAGTATCCTGAGTGTGGATACTCCCCATAATTTTTCTTTTTGAAATGAGGGAGATGCAGTTGCAGAGTTAGGAATTTGAAATAATATATATATAATATTTTAAAGGGCAAAGTAAAATTAAAATAATATATATAATATATTTTTTTTTACTTCTATTTTTATACAATTTGTAGTATTTTGAAAAATAATAAGAGTGAATATAAACATCTACAAGTAGAATTATAGGTTAAAAATTATCTAATATTTTTTTTATCTATAATAAAAATATTTTATCATATTATTAGATTATTTTATTTTATGTAAGATATATTTTATTTATTTTATTTTTAAATTACGGTGAGTTCTCTCTCCCTCACTCCGGGATCTCTCTCTCACTCTTATCACAATATTTCTCCCTTCCACAGTGACCTGCCATCATTCTCAGCTGCACCGCTGTCAACATCCACCCAGGCCACCTTTCTTGCCCCGTCGAGTGCAACTCAGTCTCACCTTGCACCATCTTTTCCTCGGTGAGCCCCTTTGTCATGCAACTCGTGTGCCAAGAATTCCACCCTTTTAAAATGGAGATGGCCCATGGGACAAGCCCATGAGGTCAATTGACTTTACCAAAGTGCCTTTATAATCTTTTAATAGTGTGTCAAAGTACCTCATTCCATGTGTTAGAAAATCGTTCTTACAACTATTTAACTTGTGCCACACCTTTTTCTTTGATAGTCCTAAAAGTATTGAACTTTTGTCTCCTTATCATGGTTGGTAACTCAAGATATTTATCATAGCTACTACAAGGATAAACCCCAATCACTTGAATTATTTGCTACTTTGCTATAGATTCTGTATTAGTATTGAAAAAGATGGTTTATTGTTATTGCTTCTTTAAGCATTGACCCGATGCAACCTCATATATATCCAAAATTCTTTGTACTTTATTCCATTCTTTTTTGTTTTTTTTTTTGTCTAAGCAAGTTAAGTATATTAGATAAATTAATGGATTACAGGTTACAAATCTAAGTAGGGTGAAAGTCTTCTACAATCTTTCCAAAAAACTAATACACAATGCAACACAAAAAAAAAGTCAAATAAATAGTTCTCGCCCAATTCAGAATAAAGGGAGGGATCACTTGGTAATGATTTTAGGCTACAGCTAAAAGTCACAACAGTAGAGTGTGTGTTGCACCATATTAGTCTAGGTTGATTGTGAGGAACATCTACATCCACTTACTCTTTATCTTTGATTATGGAAAGCATGAACATAAGAAAATCGGAATCTGTGCCGAATCTCCGGTGGATGACCAACGGTGACGGTGGCTTGTGCACTATACGAGCCACTTAAGAAGGGAAATGGGCGGCCAGATCTGGGAGATCTAAGGCCGCCAAACCCGCCGGAGTCACGCGTGGCCTCTGGAGCCACTCTAAGACGCTACTATGCGTGAGCGACGTTGTTGAGACTCCATAAAAAAAGGTCTATGGTTAAGGTCCTAGACACACATGGACACCCGAGATTGTACTACTTGTGGGGGCAAACACAGCATTGGAGGACTTCCTTAAGGGTTTAGAGTATGCCCTAGGAAGTTCAGAAGAGACGCACGAGTCAATTGGGATGTGGTTCACTTTTTTCCACTTGATTGTGCCACGGCTAGGCCCTGATAGCACCATGACAATGCCACAACTCAATCCTGACAGCCCCGACTGCCCCCTGACACTGTTTTTGACATGCCTTGACAACATCTCGACACTACCACTGACATGCCTTAATAGTCTCATGGCATATGCCTAGATAGCCAGCAAGGTTAGTGGCACACCCAGTGTGCATGCCAGTATCCCACATGCAGCCCAACAGCACCATCAAATCATGTGCACATCAACCGCAAGCCATGGTCAGGACTTGGTCATACTCATGGCCTTTGTCATGGACCAACCAAGGCCATTTGAAGCATGCCACTAGTAGCACATCAACCGTGCTCATGGCTTATGTCATGACACGGCTTGAACAACTCCACAGGCATGTCATGATTCCCGCCATGAGCCATTCTAGGCCATCCAAGGGCCGATGAGAGTCTTAGTTCAATTAGGATTTAATTTATCTTTTATAATTCAATTTATGATTTAATTTATCTTTTTCTAGTTCAAATAGAATTTGATTTATCTTTTATGGGATTCATTAAGAGTCTCCAACTTATTTTTTTTATTATTATAAGTAGGACCTTAGGTAGTTTATTTTACATCTTTTGAATATTTTGAATATTTGGAGCATTTAGCTTATTTTCCTAAAAAAGAATAATGTGTTTGAGAAATCATCGCAGTGCACTTGCACTTGGACTTTTAGGGTGAAATTCGTGAATTCCTCAGAGAGGATTATACAATGCAATTCGTGAATTGGTGTGTTTCTATTATCTTTCTTTCATCATATTGCAATTCGTGAATAGGTGGTAAATTATTTATCAATTTTATGAGTAATTTCTTCTCTACAATTGTTTTTTGTTGGTCATCTATTTTCTAATTTTGTTCTAGTATTTTCTCGCACTTTCTCTGATATCAAAAATACCATAAATATTATTCTTCATAGCTTTTTATTTTCTCATATATTCAAAAATACCAAAAAAAGTTTACCTTTCATAAATCTAAAAATACCAAAAAGAGTTTTCTTATAATTGTCAATCTTAGCCTAGAAAACTTTTTCCAATCACCCAAATAACCTTTGGCCAAATTCTATAAGCCTAATTTTAGGGTTTCCAACACTTTGGAAACCCTAGACCAAACCCTAGACCAAATCTTAGTCCAACTTAAACTCCTAGTCATTATCCAATTCCAGCTCATAGTTTTAATCCAACTCCAACTCCTAATCCTTATCCAACTTCAATACTTTTTTTCCATACTTCTATCTCGATAAAAACTCCTAAGTCATATCCTTCTTACCATAGAACTCTAGCCACTCATTCTTATCCAACCCTACTTCCCATTAGAACTCTTACAAGTGATGAGTCCTAACTTTATCCCATAATCTTAATCCCATCCAAACTTACCAAATTCTTAGAGTATAGGAAGCGACCCAAACTAACTTAAACTCAACCTTTCTTATTCCCTAAACCTTATCCAAATACCAAAACCCTAGACATATATTTCAAATCTCGAAATTTTCTTAAGTTTAGACAAAAACCCTAGCCTCCCTACACCTTATAAGTCATATACCTTACCAAAAATACCCCAACACATAAGCCTACCCAAATGTCATTCGTTTGAACATTTTCTATCATAATCTATCACTTAGACCATCATATCTTCTTACCCATATCAAATTCATCATAAACTCCATAACCTTATAGCTATAGAAACTCAAAAAAGTTAGAAAATGGCCTAAACCAGCCAATTCGACAAGACATGATCGATCATTACCAAAAGATACAAGGTTAGAGAACCCTATTGTTTATGGACTAGATCGAGGTCCATAACAGATGTGCACGACCAAGACCGTGTGTGCAGCACACACACCCAACGGAATCGCAAAGTTCCCAATGGACTTGAAGATTGGCATCTGTAGGGTTTAGGTAGATGGTGTGTGTGGGTCGATGAGTGCCAATATGGAGTAGATCGGCAAGAAACGACTCAAACAAACAAACTGAAATAAAAAATTGATGAAAAATAAACAGGCAACACGACGATAATCAATAGAAAAATAAAGGGGATGGGAGGAGGTGTCAGAGCCTAAGCTCCGAACCACCCCCGCCTGGAAAGAGGATCAAAATTTTAGGTTTTTTTCTTACTGAAAATCGCCTGGAGAGAAGCAGAAATAAGAGAGAGAAACTTATCCTAACCCTTTCGATTTACCGATTTACTTTGTTCCATTCAGTAATATTGGCTCTATAAAAAGGATATAATCATTTGCAAACATCAATGACTATTTTGTATAGAAGTGATAGGGTTTTGTAACATAGGGCAATTACTATTCTAACTTGGAAAAATACTTAGGCTTTCCAAAATCCAACCATACCTTCATATACATGAGCAATTGCCACAATCATTTACCCTTATCCCGTTCTACTCCTATATGATCCAACAAATTTGTAATTTTGATACTCTCTTCCTCATCCACAAAGCCCATCTTCTAGAAGTGTAATCGGTTCAATTCGATCAAGTTCTGAACATATTTAGAACAAACTGGTATACACCGATTTTGAGATTTAAAGAATCGATATTGTACTGGTTATACCCCTAAACCTGTACTTTCGATATTATCGATTTCTATTCAAATCGATATGATTTTTATAATATATTATATGTAGTATATATAATAGGCGATATATTTTATAGTATATAATAATATAGTGATAATACATTATAGTATATTACAGTGGTATTAGAAACTATAGTATACTATAATATGTAGTGACATTGTATTAGTATAACTACTAATATTGTAGACTATAGTGATAATATATAGTTCTTCATTTAGGATTTTAAAATTTAATGTGATTTCAATTGTAATTTAGCATATAATGCAAGAGTATTTTATACATGCGATATATATAGTATATAATAATATAGTGATAATACATTATAGTATATTATAATTGTATTATAAACTCTAGTGATATATTATAGTATGCTATAATATGCAGTGACATTGTATTAGTGTAACCACTAATATTGTAGACTATTGTCATAACATGTAGTTATTCATATAGGATTATAAAATTTAATGTTATTTTAATTAGTAATTTAGCATATAATAAGAGTATTTTAAATATAATTATATATATTAGATCTAAAGATTATATACAATATGAAAAATTATATAAAAAATATTTTATATAATATAAAAAATTAATATATATATATATATATATTTACACGAACCGGTCCAGTCTAAATCGATCCAGTATTAGAAAAAGAAAAATCAGAACCGAGCCAATTTTGATCGATTTAAAAAATATATAATCAGTACCAGACCAAACCAATTTAGAACCAAACCGAACCTACCAATTTAGTCCGATTTATGGGTTCACCAAAATTTTCTCCCCTACCACCTTCAAAGTAGAGGGAGTTGCTCCAGCTCTTCTATTCCTCTCAAAATGTCATAATTTCTAGCTAATCAATTTCTTTCTTTAAATTCTTTTTTTGTTTTACATATTTTTATCAAGATTTTTGTTGTTACTTAGATCTATATTTCCCTGTCCTTCATAACCACCAACACACCTCCTCATTGTGATCCTCTCATCAGCGTATTTCTAGCAAGTCAAATACAACCTCTATTTGGTGGGCTTGTGGTTCTTGTGTGCCTCACATACTTTAAGAAAATTTCAAAGTCCTGACCCCTTTTAGGATAGTTTTGAATTATAAGATGAGACACAAAATATTCATATTATCTTATTTCATCTCATTTAATCTTATTCTTAAACATAATTCAAATATAAAATTTTCAAAATATTAAAAAAATTTCAAACTTTTAAATAAAAAATAAAAAACAATTCTAACCTTTTCAAATTTCCAAACAAATTAATATTTAAAAACTATGTTTTTACAATATTTTAATTTGATATTATTTTTATTCAAGTTTTTCTCTCTCCTTTTCCAAAATTCAAAAAATAATCAACTCAAACTATCTCACTACGACTCACAAACCATTTTACTACCATTCACAAAATTTTCACATTATCTCAATCTTCAAACGAGCCCTCCTCACCACCCTCACACACTAAAAAATGTTATTATAGTCCATGTTGCCTCCCGAACCACCTCATTGCCCTCATCAACTACAGTGTGTTTAGTGCACTAATATTGGTTTTTTTTTTATATGCATCTTCAAAATCAGATTTTTCGAAAATTGATTTGGCATATAAAGAAAAACTGTCATTTTGAGTTATGCATCTTTGAATCAAATATTATTATTTTGTTTATTTTTTTTTTCTAAAATTATTATTTTTACACATTAACATGTGCTAAAAAACATTTGTATCATCAACTCAATACAAATTCTATGTATCAAACATATTAATATAAATTCCGCTAAGAGCTATTGAAATGGGTAGTAGAGATAAAAATAGAAAAATAATGTTTGGAGAGTGAATAGTATTTATTCAAATATGAAGAAACACAATTCATAGCTATACAAAATTCTAAAGATGCATAATTCAATGTAAACTAATTTGAAGAGATATTATACAAATATGAATATTCATAAGCCATTGCTAATGCTTTATATTGGAGTTATTGTGCATGACCATTGCACACCGTTACCCAAAATTTACCATACTAAGCCCACATCTTTACAATCTCCCAAGCACTCTGTTGTTGTTAGGATATTATCGTATTTAAGATCAATTATATTTCGATTAAAAAAATAGATCAATTATATTCATAATGTTCTAATATATGTATAATAATATGATTTATTGTCTACCATTTAGTTTATTGCATAAATAATTGAATATAATTGATTTATTGTATTTTCATTCTTTCTCTGACCTTATTCTGACCTTATTCATCTATAAATAAGGATAAATATTATGTATTCAATAACAATTCAAAATAATAAAGATGTAGCTATCAAACTTTCTCCCTCATTCTCTCTTATTCATCATATTATCTATTATATTTTATTTTCTATTGGTCTTTATTAAGACTAACAATATTGTTGTATTATTTGTTTTTGTTTTGTGTTATCTAGGTAGGTGTTTGGAAGCTAGATCTATCATCATTTTCGAGATGCCAAGCTCTCATGTTAATTTTTTGAAAATTCGCTAGTATATTTTCTAGTAAATTGATAGACATATAACTATTTTTACAACCTTTTATATAATCATATTTTAAATGAGGGATGTAAGGGGATTTTTCCCTCTCCCAAGGCCCATCTAATCTCTCCCAAGAAGTAATGGATTTTGCCTATCACTCAGCCTAGGGTCCAACTTGGCCCTCAAAGCCATTCACCTATAATGGAAGCAAGCTATGATGGTTGACGGGACATGAGAGCTTGACACAGCCCCATAGTAGCCCACCCACATGGACATGCATAAGGGGTTGGAGGGAGAGAAGGACCCTCGATCTAATAACAAAGGAGTATCAACAGACAACCAAAGAAGTTTGCGGAGGAAAGCAAACAGGAAAGCCATGCTACATTAATAGCACAACTACCTAGACTACACGCCGCATTAATAAAACAATCGTAGAGGACACTCTATATTAAATGACTCAAACAAAGTAATAGTGGAAATAACAACACAGAAACATGCACGATCTATCTCCCTGGATCCAAATATAAATAGTAGCTATCCAGGTGCGATAGATCTCTCTAGCCTTTCATTATTTGCAAGCTTCCAAGTATTGGAAACTCCCAGGCCCTCAAGGCCGCTCTCTCCACACCTTCTTTTACACCGTTTTTGCAGGCCCAATCTAAAAGAGCTGAGTTAACAGTGATGTTGTCTGTAGGATTCCTATAAATTTTGCGTGTACTTTGTATGCTTTTGACAACCCATTTTAGACAACTTGAAAACCAAAACAGACGATATTGACTAACAAGGAAATTGAAGAAGACAAAGTCAAAGAATAAAGGATAGGACATACCCAAGAAAGGGCACTGCAGAACGGCAAGATAGATGGTTGTACCTTGCCACCACCTCTTGAACAACCCCCAGTAGAAGGCAAAACTCGAGACAAGCAAACACTTCGAAAGGTAGAGCCGAACGAGCTACTAGAGTTCTACCCTTTGAATCTACACCATCCATAAGCCACCACTAGGATCAGTGGGGAGATGATGTCGAGTTGCAAAATGCCATACAATAGATCCTTGCCAAACACCAAGATGTCTTTACCTGGAGCCACAAAAACATGCTCAGCATAATCCCAGAATTCATATAACATCTACTCAGTGTGGACTCAAAGGCCAAGGGTCGGCCAAAAGCACTGAAACTTTAGCGTGGAAAAGAAGGTCGCTATAGCCGAAGAGGTTGATAGCCTATTAGCCGCATGTTTTATTCGTGAGGTCCAATATCTGGACTGATTGTCTAAATTGGTGTTGGTAAGAAGCCAAACAGTAAATAGAGAATGTGTGTCGACTTCACCGATGTTAACAAAACTTGCCTAAAAGATAGCATCCCACTATTGCGTATTGACCTGATTGTCAATTCTACAGTAGAGCATTGTATACTTAGCTTCATGGACGTCAATTCTATTGAAAGTACTATTCTCGTCGTTCCTGATCATGATTGGATCCATAGCATCAAGTCGTGTGAAGATAGTATCCACGAATGCGAGAACACTCAACTTATAGGGCATAGAACAGTCCACTATGCCCTTATTACAACTAGACATGTTACACGCAAGATGGTTGACTTCCCATTCATATTGGATAGACATGATATCCATCTAAACCCTTACCAAGAATAATGTCAATTGGGCCAATAAGCTCGTCACATTTGTTCCTCCAATACAGACGCATGAAGATCATAATAAAATTAGAAAAGGTGAATTATCTTATTCAAACTTTAGTTCACCAAATGATCTCCCATTCTTTCCCCTTTCCTTTATCAAAGGATCAACGAGGTGTCCTTGTAAAACCCTTGAGTGAAAAAATATACACTATAAGAAAATTCTAGGAATACCACCTCCTTTCAAGATTTATTCCATTCCACTCAAAAGCAACCCTAAGTATGAATTCATTGAGTAATTGAGGAGTGACATTTTTATCCACTAAAACTTGCAAAACCATGAGATTTGTCCATTGCCATCCACCACATATTATAAGAGAAGTATAATGGGTTTCAAATATCTCAAAAATACCATTAATTTTATGCTTTGCACTTGAATCTTGATAAAAATGAAATTGTAGACAAAGGAATTGTGCTTAGCACCTACAAAGACAAGGACCCCACTCTTCATTGGATCCAAATAGTCGCCATCCATTGTGAATCTAGTTGAAGGCCCATCATTAATTGTAATCCCCTTCAGTCGAATTATGCCCATAGAAGTACATGATGTGTAAACGCTCTAAACCAACAAGTAGTAGTGTCGATCCATTCCTATTGATGGAAATTTTATAAACCATGAGATTGAGTTGCTTATCTCCTTGCAATTACTTTAGAGGATGAAGTAGTAAAGACAAAAGTGGGTTCAGGCTCACTATAACACACCCCAAAGTTCATAAACACCATACACTATAACGTCTCCTATCATTTTATTGAATAGGTTAGACGCTTCCTCAATAATTTTATTTGGTTCCGCTAATTTCTAATTATATTTGTAGGAACAAGAGATGTATGTTAGTTCCACTTAAGTTTTAGAGGCAATGGACTCGCATGTTAGTATCTTATTTAGTTCGATGAAGATAATGTCGTGAACTACGAACTATTTTGTGAAGGGAAAATTGAAATGATGAAGATTGTTATAAAATTAGAATAAAAACTATTATTACAAGAGAAAATATTTTGAATTCTTTATTTCTCAATAACTGAATTTTCACTCTTCATTTCTTTCTTTCTTTTTCTCATTTTTCTTTCTTTATTTTATTTTTTTTTTCTTCTGCTTCATTGTACAAAACTGAATAAAAACATTCGTATTTATAAGCACAAATTACTGTGCAAAACTATTGTGCACATTTACAAAAGTCATTGGTGGGAGACGATGCTCGCATGGGTTTATTGGGGGTTTATTCATTACCCCCTGCAGAATTATTGTTCATAATACTCATCCTTAAATGATTACCCATAAAAAATCTATCTTGTTAAAATCTTGCCAAGGAAAAATTCAGTGGAAGAAAAATCAATGGCGAAAGAAAAAAAGTACAGAATTCTTATGTACCTCCAAGTGCTTTAAGATTGCCTCATTAAAACCTTGCAGAGGAAAACCCAGTGGGATAAAATCTCAGTGAAGGAAAAAAAGTACAATCAGCACAAGTCTTTAAGACATTTACTCTCCTTGAAAAGTGCATGTCGATAAATTTTTGAGTTTTCGCATTCCAATATTTTGCATAATTTTCTTGAATGTTGCAGTTGGTAATGCCTTTGTCAATAAATCTGTCAGATTATCACTAGATCGTATCTGCTTGACATCAATTTTACCTTTCTCTTGAAATTCATAAGAATAAAAGAATTTAAGTGAACATGTTTGGTTCTGTCTCCTTTGATATATCCTCCTCTGATTTGAGTAATACAAGCAATATTATTTTCATATAAAATTGTTGGGTTATCATTGATTATGGGAAGTCCACACTTTTCCTGGATATATTAAATTACTGATCTCAGCTAAATACACTCTTGATTTGTTTCATAAATAGAAATGATCTCTGAGTGATTTGAAGATGTGGTAGATAGAGTCTGCTTGATAGATCTCCATAATATGACAGTATCTCTATAAGTAAATAAATATCCAGTTTAAGATCTACCTCTGTGTAAATTTGAAAGATAACCTACATCTGCATACCTAATCAATTGCAGAGTTGATCCACATTGATAAAATAATCACATATCAACCGTACCATGAAGGTAACGAATGACATGTTTAATTACATTCCAATGGTTTTGAGTTGGTGCAAAACTATATCTTGCAAGTAGATTAACTGAGAATGTAATATCAGGCCGAGTGCAATTTGCAAGATACATCAAAACTCCAATTACAATTAGATATGGTACTTTATGACCATGAATTTCTTCATCGTTATCACACGGATGGAATGGATCATTCTTCACATCAAGTGTTCGAACAATCATTGGAATACTCAGGAGATGAGTTTTGTCCATATAAAAGTGCTTCAGAACTTTCTCTATATGCATGGACTGATGAATAAAAATTCCATTTGGCAAGTGCTCAAGCTGTAGGCCAAGACAAAGTTTTGTTTTTCCAAAATCATTCATTTCAAATTCATTCTTTAAATATGTAGCAATTCTTGAGATCTTTTTAGGAGTTCTCACAATATTTAAATCATCAACATAAACCGCAATAATGGCAAATTCAGATTCTATTTTTTTAATAAAAACACATGGGCATATATGATTATTCTCAAATCCTTCTTTCAATAGATATTCGCTTAGGCGATTATACTACATACATCCGGATTGCTTCAACCCATATAAAGATCATTGTAGTCTGATAGAGTATATATTTCTAGAAGTATTTGTAGATACTTTAGGCATTTTATATCATTCAGGAATTTTCATATATATGTCATGGTCTAAGGATCTATATAAATATGCAGTGACCACATCCATCAACTGCATTTCTAATTCTTTTGTAATAACCATATTAATCAAAAATCTAAATGTGATTGCATCCATAATGAGAGAATATATTTCTTCATAACCAATTCCGGATTTCTGCAGGAAACTTTATGCGACAAGTCGTGCTTTGTACCACACAATTTCATTTTTCTCATTGCGTTTTCGAACAAATATTCACTTATATCCAACAAGTATTACACCTTTTGGTGTTTGGACAACATGTCCAAATACTTCTTACTTTGTTAGCGAATTTAATTCAGTTTCAATAGTTGGTTTCCATTTTGGCCAATCATTTTTACGTCGACATTTTTCGACGGTTTTTAGCTCACTTTTTTCATTATTTATGGTAATTTCAAGATCCATTTCATATTAAAATATGTTGTTGACAACAATTTTATTTCTGTCAAGAATTTCTCCAGTACTCATGAAATGTATTGAGATCTCATTATTTTTAGGCATCTATTCCTCTTCACGAGAAAACATTTCATGAAACACCTATTCAGGAGGTTCCTTTTAAGGAGATTTTGGGATAGGAGATTTAACCTCTTCTAGAGCATCAATTATATTTTTAGCCTGTATTGTGGGTATGTGTTCTTCATGAATACCAAATTCATTTTGTCTCATTTTCCTTTGGGAAATTTTATCTTTTGCACCAATAGGTCTTCTACGTTTTAGGCGTTTTTTAGACTCACCTATTGCTGTTTTGACAATTTGTCATTCAGTGATTTCAATTCTTGTTGGAACATTAATAGCAGGAATATAATATTTTACTACACTTTTAGCGTCATTAAATACATTCGGTAAATTATTTGCAACACTTTGTAAATGAATAATCTTCTGAACTTCCAGTTTACATTTATTTGTAGGAGGATCAAATTGAAACAAGATTTTATTATCCTAACTAATTACTTGTCGTGCTTCAGGTACTGACTTTTCGTTATCCATTAATGGAAAAATGGATTCGTCAAAGTGACAATCATCAAAACGTGCTTGAAACATTTCTCTTGTAAGTGGTTTAAGATATCTAATAATAGATGGAGAATCAAAACTAACATATATCCCAAATCTACATTGAATACCCATTTTTGAACTCTGTGGAGGTACAATTGGAACATATACAGCACATCCAAAAGTACGAAGATGAGAAATATTTGGTTGTTGATTAAATGTAAGCTGTAATGGAGAATATTTATGATATGCAGATGGTCTAATGCGAATTAATAATGCTGCATGAAGTATAGTATGTCTCCAAGCAGAAATATGTAGTCTTGATTTCAGATTAAATGTCTAGCGATTACCTGAAACTTTTTGATCAAAATTCAGTTAAACCATTTTGAGTGTGTGTATGGGCAATAGGATGTTCAATATCTATTCCTATTGACATGTAATAATTATCAAAAGTTTGAGATGAAAATTCACCTGCGTTATCCAATCGAATGGTTTTAATTGGATATTCAGGAAATTGTACTCGTAGTTTGATTATTTTAGCAAGAAGTCTAACAAATGCAACATTTCTAATGGAAAGTAGACAAACATGTGACTATTGACTAGATGCATCAATTAAAACCATAAAGTATCTAACTAGTCCACTTGTTGGATGAATATGTCCACATATATCTCCGTGAATCTTTTGTAAAAAAGATGGGGATTCAACAATAATTTCTGAGGGAGATGGTTTAATAATCAACTTACCTTAAGAACAAGCAGAGTACGGATATTCATTGGGTAAGATAATCTTTTGATTATTTAAGGAATACCCATGGAAATTTTCAATAATTCGTCTTATCATTATAGATCCCGGATGTCCAAGGAGATCATGCCAAGTCATAAATATTTTGGGGTCAATGCATTTCTGGTACACTACCACATATGATTTAATTGTTCACATCTTTGTATAATACAATTCTGAATATAGAGCATACAATTTTTATAATACGAGATTTTGATCCAATATTATCTTAATAATAAGAAAATACTCTTTACTGCCTTCATTAGTCGTTTCAATATGGTTATTATTACGACGTATAGATTTGAAACTCAATAAATTTCTTCTGGATTGTGAGGAAAATAAAGTATCATCGATACAAAACCTATTTCAAACATTTTTTTCTTTCCTTTAATAGATGCTTGATATAAATCAGCTAAGTGTTTGACTGTACGACAAGTACGTGACCAATGTCCAATCATTCCATATTTATCGCATACTTTTTCTCTTCTATTTGAAAAATTATTCTGGAGATTTTTATCCCTTTCTGAATTGTACAATTTCTGGTGATACGATATATTATTATTATCCCTTTTACTGTGGTCACTTTTGGGATCAATATTTTTATAATTTCTCCTACCACGTTTACGCCATTGATTTCTTCTAAAGGATGCACCATTAGCTTCTGGGAATAATATTGAATCAGTATGGCGTGACTGATGGTTTTTTAATAAGAGTTCATTATTCTACTCAGCTACTAGAAGATATGATATAAGTTCAGAATATTTCTTGAACTTTCGCTCTTGATACTGCTGTTGCAGGAGCACATTCGAGGCATAAAATGTAGTATAAGTCTTCTCTAACATATCATTTTCAGTGATTTTCTCATCGTATAATTTTAATACTGAGCTTATTTTAAAAAGTGCGGAATTATGCTCACTAACACTTTTATAATCTTTCAACTTTAGGTGCAACAATTCATAACGAGCCATTGTGAGGATGACAATCTTTTGGTGTTCATACTTCTTCCTTAAGTTATTCCACAAAATATAGGGATATTTTATTGTAAAATATTCAGACTTTAATTTTTCATGAATATGGTGGCGAAGGAAAATCATTACTTTAGCACGGTTTTGCAGGGACGTTTGATTTTCTTCTTTAATTATTTCACCCAGGTTCTTTACTTCAAGATGGATTTCAACATCAAGAATCTATACTAAATAATTTTTTCCAAAAATATCAAGAGCGACGAATTCTAATTTTGTAAAGTTTGTCATTTTCTACACATATAAATAATGAAATAAATATGTATATCTCAGAAATATATTTATAAATTCACACAGATTTTATATAATAATCATTAATAAGATATATCAAAAATTGTAAATAATATATTGAAAAATTTACAGAGGAATAAGATCACTAGTTTCAGAATTGGTATAACCGTTGTATTGATAACGTGTTATAAAACTAGAATAAAAACTATTATTGCAAGAAAAAATATTTGAAATCTTTTATTTTTTAAGAACTGAATTTTCCATCTTCTTTTCTTTCTTTATTTCTCTCATCTTTCTTTATTTTCTTATTTCTTCTGTTTCGTTGTATAAAATCGAACGAAAACGTTCGTATTTATAAGTATAAATTACTGTGTAAAATTACTGTGCACATTTACAAAAGTCACTGATGAGGGACGATGCTCACATAGATTTGTTGGGGGTCATTTATTGCCCCTTGCAGAATTATTACTCATCATAAAGATAAGTTTTTAAGTAATCACATATTTAATATTATTTTTTAAAATAATAAACTATGTATTCCATGATTATAAATAATATTTTTTTAATTATTTTTTGAATTCTTACAAATATTATGAAAAAAATTCAACAAATTCTTTCAAAATTTCTTCTTTAATAATTAAATAAAAAAATAAAAAATGAAAATCAGTGTCAAATATGCATTAGATGCATCATTTCACTTTCCGAAAGCAGCTCAGCAGACTCGGGGGAGTTAGGACACTTGCAGGGTAAGGTGTGGGACTGGAAGATGCCAGGGCCCTCCCTAGAGATGGAACCAGTGGAGCCACAGTCGCTGAAGAAGCTGAGCTTCAAATCTCTCAAGCGAGCCCTCGATCTCTTCTCTCCTCTCCATGGCCACCTCGCTCCTCCTGACCCGGAGAGGTTTACCCTAAAATCTATGTATTTTGCCCCGACTGAAATTACGTTATGGCTCTAGTTTCGTTGTGACCTAATTGTTTTTTTTTTTCATTGCTGTGCAGTAAAAAAATTCGCATGAGCCACAAGGTCAGTGGGTTTGCCGTTCATTTATAAATTGTGGGTTCTTTAATCGTGTATGAAAAGTAAACAAATCCCGGAGCGTATATCGGATGGTTTCAAGTTTTTGGATTTTGAACTAAATCTTAATTCGGTTATGTAGGTTAGCCGCGAGTATTTAGGAACCAAAGCCACGAGTCGACCTCTTAGAGAAGCTAATGCCGTTGCATTGGATGGCGGTGCTCAACCTCCCGTGCCTCCTAATACCCTTGCTCTTACGGGTAATTTTTTAATATTGTAATGATCCAAAATAATGATTGAATTAATAATTAATTTAGTTCTTTAATTGGTGATTTAGTTCTCAAACTGTAACTAAATCACTGGAGTTTGGAAAACAATGTCATTTATCTGTGAGTCTTAGGATATATTGACATTTCCACCTGTGTCTTGTCGGTCTTCCCTACTAGTGAATCAGTTGCTGAAATTATTTCTGACTGGTATTGCAGTACATGTGCTCAATTGTTCGTTTGTTTTGATCAAGTAGGGGTCATCTATGACTTTTTCATGTAAATTCAGCCTTGGGATTGAAGGTGAACTTGGCTAAATCAGATTTAGTTTCGGTTTGTTGTTTTTGGGGGGGGGGGGGGGGGGGCGTTCCTAATGTGGGGAGCATGGCTTACATTTTTTTTTTGCTTTTTTCTGATGTTGGGGAACCTCTCCAAGGAAGGGCCCTTCGTACTCACCCTTGCAGAGTAAATCCCAGTCCCGTGCACCACACTCTCGAAAGTTTTTCTACACGGAACTGGTTAAATCGCTGCCTTTTCACTAGGGGGTGTGGCCCCAAAAGATTGTTTGCATCGATGAGGTGTTGAACTTTGGACCTTGAAGGGAGTGATACCTTAAGATTAAGGCCTTCACCACTTGGTCCAAACCCTTTAGGGCCTTCATTTGGGTTATATTCTGGAATTTAAGATATCTTAGTTGACGATGAAATATTTGGGCCTTCATTTGGGTGTTCTGCTCAAACCAAAATCTATTTGGGACGATAGCGAAAAGTGGCTAATTGGAAGTGGATGTATTTATCTAGAGGTGGTGGGGTCACTTTAGTCAATGGTACCATTTCCAACTTGCCAACTTACTTTCTATCACTATTTCTGATTCCCACCAAGGTGGCTCATTGCATGGAGAAACTTCAACTTGATTCTATTTTTTGGTTGGGTGGGGGGGAGGGATGAATGATGAGTTTAAATTCCACTTGGTAAAATGGGCCATGGTATGCTCCCCTAACCGGAAAGAGGATTAAGTATTCGAAATTTGCAGTTTTTTAACAAAGCTTTGCTTGGAAAAGGGTTATGGAGATACCACAATGAGTGGGGAGCATTGTGGAGAACTGTCATAGAATCAAAGTATGGTGAACCACAGGAAGATGGTGTTTGGAGGAGGTAAGTGGGGCCATATGGGGTGGGACCATGGAAACACGTAAGTACCCCTAAAAGCATTTTTTTGAAGTGAAAAACTAAATGCAAGGAGAAAATATGTTGGTGCATTTTGTTCTATTTCATTTATTTGGAATGATGTTGATATTAGGTGTAATATTGCTCACGCTGCAATCATGACCGATATTTTCTTGTATGCCGATATTGTTTTGCAGGCCCAGAGGATTCTAGTGATCTCCAAACGGGAGGAGCTCAAAATACTCTAGCTGTTGGTCCATCCATTCAACCAAAGGCATTGTAAGTACTCTCTACCCTTGCTCACTCACTTGGGCCCTGTTTATATACAGAACCATATCATCTCATTTTATATCATCATTATAACTTTTTTAAATTTTCATACAAAATATAATAAACAATTCAATTTTTTCAAATTCCAAAAACAAGAATAATATTAAAAAATAATATTCTAATAATGTTTTATTCAACGTTCAACTTTCATCGAAAACCATCCATCTCATCTGACTATCCAAACGGGCCCTTAATATTGCTCACACTGCAGCCAGAAGATTCTCTACCCTTTCTCTGGATATAATCTTCTAGATCTTAAGTGAATGATCTTGTTCCGGTTCATGAGGCAGAGAAGAATATGGTAAGGTGTATAAAAATATTGAGGATATACTTACCGAAAAAAAAAAGACTGAAGATATGGTGGTGGAAGAAGAGACATTGGAAGTTGAGAGATGTTGTGAGAGATGAGGGAGATGGGGGCTCATTGATTGAGAATGGGGACTGAGGGTGATGAAAGATCAGGGATATTCTAAGGAACCAGATGAGATTTTTACTTATTTGGGTTAAAATCACGCGTATACAACTTCATAGTCACAAAGATGTGGCCTGTGGCCACGAGATTGTGTTGCATCTGAATCATCATTTGTACCTTAAAAACAGATTTTTTTTTTAAAAATATTTTTACTGATAAAGAAACATCTGTTTTCTAGGTACATATGATTTTCACATATGTATGTTTATCTTTTGTTCCAACTTTTGATTATAAAGAATATATTTGAAACAACTACTAGTCTTGTTTGTTTTCCAAAACTATTTCATTTCATCTCATTTCAAATTCATCATTACACTTTTTCAAATTTTCATATAAAATAATCTAAACAATTCAACCTTTTCATATTCCAAAACAACTTTTTCAAATCCCAAAACAAAATTAATATTAAAAATATATATTATAACAATATTTTATTCTTTTTTTTAACTTTGATCTCATCTCATTTATGAGAACAAACCAGGCCTTAATCTTTCACTTCTCTCCAAAAGCCAAATTATATGGTACATGTCTTAGAAGAAGTACCCTATGGTCTACCACCCAACTTGTGGGTCTACCTTGTTTGATGGGGACTTTATGGGGGTAGGTGTAGGTTATATTACACCTTTTCTAATTAGTATATAACCAGTTCACTTTTGTTTCGGTTATATAGTCTTTTGGATGCCAATTATTTGGTTTCTAATTATATAAAACCCTGCTATCCTCATTGAATTCAACCAATTTGATAGCTATAGCTACTATTCTTTCTTTAACATTCTTTGCTGGAAACATTTGTCATTGTATTGAACTAGTGTTGATGATTCATGTCTTTTTTCCAGGAATGATATTGGTCTACCCAGCAAAAGCACTGCTGTTGTTTCTGCTTCAGGGTCATCTGAAAGGTTTTAGCTTCATTATTTTATTTATGATGGGGATAACTAAGAATGGTTAATCTGACAACCAATCCCTTTAAAGGGATTTAGACTATGTTGCATTATCATGCATATCAATTTTATTGTCTGTTACATAGCACAATTTGACTTAGATTGCTTTGTTTTCCTTCTTGAAGGAATTTATCAACATCTGCAATAATGGAAAGAATCCCAAGTAAATGGCCACGTCCTGTATGGCGTCCTCCATGGAAGACTTACAGGGTAAGCCTCCATTTTAGTTTGTATTAAATAGTTTCTTAAAAAAAAAAAAAAAACTAAATTGCATGATTGTGTGAAAGTTTTAAGATTTAAATTTTGTTCTTTTGTTATGGGAATAGATTGTGTGCTTTTTTTTTTTTTTAAATTCTGAAGAAGCTTTAAATTGCTGCATCTTTTCTTTTACATTTTAACATTCTGCATTTTCATTCTGTAGGTCATCAGTGGCCACTTGGGATGGGTGAGATCCATTGCATTTGATCCAAGTAATATGTGGTTTTGTACTGGCTCTGCCGATCGCACAATCAAGGTATCTGGCTTCAATTTAGTTCATGAAATTAGTTCCGTGGACTTGTTCTGATGAATGATATCATGATCATTTGGGCTTCCATTGGTAGCTTTAAAATTTTTATCTCATTCCTGCTGTCTTACATTTACTGCCCTGCTCTCTCTAGCATTATGTTGGAATTTCTAGTCTAGTCAGAAATGTCTAGTTTATTCAAAATTATCCTGATTGGATGGTTCAGCATTACTTGATGTAAACTTGGAAATGTCTAGGAAACTTTTATCTTTGCAAACTGCTCTGGGGAACTTGGGCAGAAAACCTGGCAAAATTGAGCCAAGTAAACTAAAAAACTGCTCTATTCCAAAGCTCAGTTATTGCGAGGTGGATAAGGAGATAAGAGTGTCTCTTATTTCCAAACTGACTCTGGTCATGCAATTTCTTCTGTGATTTTGAAAACCAAAGATTATGCAACTACCCTAATGCCATTCACTTGTGACATTTCTTTGTAAGGAACATCAGCTGAGTGTTTTTGTTGTTGTTTTTGCCTGACTAGATATGGGATGTGGGAAGTGGAAGGCTGAAACTCACACTAACAGGACACATTGAACAAGTACGAGGTCAGGGCCTAACAAATTATTGATTTTATAGAAATTTTAGTGCCTGATTATGGTATGGTTAATGGCTATATTATTGGGCACAAGATTGCTAAAAAAGTGTTTTCTTTTGCAGGCCTTGCTGTCAGCAGCAAACATACTTACATGTTTTCTGCTGGTGATGACAAACTAGTTAAATGTTGGGACCTTGAGCAGAATAAGGTTAGTACCTCCCAGAAATTAAAAAACTTCAATGCTCTCTTGTATTAGTCACTCTGATTTTTACCAAACATATTAATTGCTGTGCAGGCCATCCGATCTTATCATGGTCATCTAAGTGGTGTCTATTGCTTGGCTCTCCATCCCACCATTGACGTTTTGCTGACTGGGGGACGTGATTCTGTCTGTCGGGTATGCAGTTAAGTAGTATGAGAGAAGTTACTTTCTGCAATGTCATAACAGCTGCGGTATTCTTAGCTTCTACACTCAGTGATTGTTAGCATTGTTTTGAGAAATTGGGATGAAAAATATATATATATTTTTGATAAGTAATTGGGATGAAAAATATGAACTTTGTATGTTTTGATACAACAATGTCTAGGTCTGGGATATTCGTAGCAAGGCACAAATTTTTGCTCTATCTGGCCACGATAACACTGTCTGCTCGGTGTTTACTCGACCTATGGTATGTGGATTTTTTTTTTATGCTTTTCTTTTTAAATCCTGATTGCACTGCTGATACTATATTTATGAGGGCCACATTTTGCTACTTTATTATTATTTCTTTTCTGAGTTATGGAAAGGAAGAAGAAAAAGGGGAAGGGGAAAAAGGGGGGGGGGATGAATCTCATATTGGTTTACGTGTTGAGTTACAATTATATCCTTTGGGTGGTTGTTAAAATGCAAACTTAGATATACTGTTATTATTTGTAGTTTTGTATGAATATCTCCATATGTTGGTTTGGGATTTTTTATAGTTAATTATATGTGGATTCATCCATTAATAGGGGGGTGGACTGGATTTGAGTTGTGTGATATATAATGCGTTTTTTATTTTTTAGGATCCGCAAGTTGTTACTGGCTCTCATGACTCAACCATCAAATTCTGGGACCTCAGATTTGGTAATTTGGATTTTTGTTATTGATTTCTTTTTCCCAATTTGAATACCGTTACTATTTTTTTTACCTATAAACTGCTGCTTTGCAGGAAAAACAATGTTAACTCTCACACACCATAAAAAGTCCGTGCGAGCAATGGCACAGCATCCTAAAGAGTATGTGTGATACAGAGCTGTGGTTTTTATATCATCCTTTTATGAAAACATATTATCTATCCGTTCTTTTTCTCAGGAACTGTTTTGCATCTGCATCAGCTGACAACATCAAGAAGTTTAACCTGCCGAAAGGGGAGTTTTTACACAACATGCTGTGAGTTCTGAGCCAAATTGTCTTGTCCATCTGCATTTTCAGACAGCTTGCTTTCTTCCTCGTTAATATTGGTATTCTGTCTGATTGTTGAATATGAGTGAGATCAAAATGAATATTTTGGATAGTGTTTAGTATGACTGTATGAGTGAGATCACTATGTTTTTCTTTTCTTTTCTTTTTCTTGGATAACCAAGTGAGATTGCATAGTTTACCCATTTACTGTGAGCCACTAATACATAGAACTTTATAACTTTTTTCCCTCTTTTAAGAAGAAATTGATTGCAAGATTAGTGATGCACCCTCCCTTTTTTATTCATAAACTTTTGTCTTTTTTACTCCTTGTGAATAACTAACATTGCAATCAGTTAAATATCACCACGTAATATCCACTCCGTGCATATAGTGAAATGGTACACTTTTCCCCCTTCAATATTCTGATGTTGGTGGTTTTTGAGCAGCTCTCAACAAAAGACTATAATTAATGCAATGGCTGTCAATGAAGAGGGTGTGCTGGCTACAGGAGGTAGGGATTTGATACACGTTGATTGTGAATTAAATTTTATATTGGAGGTGCCTGATGTCTAGGTTCACCATCTACATTATATATTCTTGTACTTATTTATTTATTTATTTTTCTATTTTCTTTTTTGAGAGAAGTATGCTTGTATTTCCATACTGAAGTCAACAAGGTTTCTAGAAATAAATAGATTTTTTTCTAATCTTCCCCCTTTGTGTTAGGTGACAATGGGAGTCTTTGGTTCTGGGATTGGAAGAGTGGTCACAATTTTCAGCAAGCCCAAACAATTGTACAACCTGGTATGTAATTTGTGCACTCTCTTTTTGTTCGTTGGAGTAGGGGTGACCTGAAAACGAGTCAACTTTATCACTGTTAAAAAAACTTATATATATATGTATAAAACTTAAATTCTTGCTTTCAGGCTCATTGGATAGTGAAGCCGGTATCTATGCTCTCTCCTACGACATAACTGGTTCGAGGCTGATTAGTTGTGAAGCCGACAAGACAATTAAAATGTGGAAAGAGGACGAGAATGCCACACCAGAAACTCATCCCCTTAATTTCAAGCCACCTAAAGATATCCGGAGGTTTTAGCAAATGTGAAGCAAATTTACAAGTACCAGCAATGTTTGTACACGGTTCGTCAATTCAGACTGCTAATTCATCTTTTTAACCAGAGTGCATGGCTGTCGAGGAAATATTTTTCTATAAGCATTAATGTAATATCTTTGACCTTTAGGCTGAAACATCCAGAGATCTTCACAAGTTTGGTTCATTAATAAGAAGTTGCTACGTGCTGAAATACTTAGCTGTTCTTGTAGGACGGTTTTTGTCGTCTTTTCTTTAGAGATAATATAGAAAAAGGCTGCTCTGTTCCCTATAATTTGAACTAATGTCTTCGATAATCGACCCCTTGATTTTGACTAGTATAGGTTTTAACTTGGCAGGCACCATTCATGGCCATTGGCCATACTTTCTGCCACGATGAAATGAAACAAAAAGGTCATGGACCAAAAGGCTGCTTTGCCATTTCACTGTCTTCCATAAATAATATAAGCTATATCTATAATCTATACACACACACACACAGACACACACACATACATATAAATATATATATATATTCATTTACTAGGCGTTTAAATGATTAGTTGAATTCGTCCATTTAAAAACTTCCTAAAATGGATGCTTGGTTCTCGGCCATTCAAATATAAATATAAATATTTTTTAATTATATATATAATATTAAAAAATTATATTATAATAATATTTTAATTTGATAATATTTTTATTACCATTTTTTTCTTTAACTCAAATATATTTTTAACTCATATTATTTTATTTTAAATATCTCATAATTAATCATAAATTATTTCAATTTATTTCATCAACTCAGTATCTAAATAAGGCGAATGTGCACTCTACAAGCATCGCAAAACTCCCTTAAAAAAAAGTAGAAGAAACCTATAGGACTCACAAAAATCAAGCTTTTCTTACTAGACTTCATATTCTAAAAGTGTATATAATATTATTCATCTTGACTCTTCTTCTCTTTTCTAAAATTTTAAGTAATGTATACATTACATTTTCATCATATTTTCATTCTATTAATAAGATGTGACGTTCACCAGATAAAAAATCATGTAATAAATGAGTAATTAATAGTAATATTGAATAATTAATGTGTGGAGAAAAGTGGGAGGATAATATGGTGTTCAAAATTTTCAGACTTTTTAGGGAAAAGGAAGCTTACAATATTACAATACACAAAACGTTTCCTTGGAACAAATTTTCAGTGAAAGAGAACCAGATGTCGAGTGCTTAAGAGTGCCAAACCGGCAAAGAAACTTATACGCTGACGCACCCTCCCACCGATTATTCGGCCAAATTTCATGCATGCAAGTCCTCCCTCTTCAACCAAAACGCTCCGATCCTCTTCCTTCCCATCCCTCTCTCCAAAACCTACCATTAAAAGTTTTTCCTACAAGGAAACTTCACGTCTGAAAATATGAACTCCGAGCTGGTTCATGGATCCCACACCCCCCAAACTCCAGCAACCAATGATCTTTATTCACTACTACGTGGAAACCCTCTTCAGAAATCATCCAATCCATTTCTCTACATTCTCCGTGAGCAGCGACCCCTGTTCCTGCTCGTCGGGATCGCCATTGCCACTCTTTTCTTTAGCTTCTTGCCACCGCGGGGTGACCACCATGATCTGATGATTCCTACAGACTACCGCCCGGTTATCCAATCTGAGTCGACAAGGACCCTCCCGTTGACTCGGCGCGTGTTGATCTCCGAGAATCACCGCCATTACTCCGCACTCGGGCTGGTGAATGCGGGCGGGAAAGTGCCGCTGGGGCTGAAGAGGAAGACACTGAGGATCTTGGTGACCGGCGGGGCGGGTTTCGTCGGGAGCCACCTCGTAGACCGTCTGATGCAGCGGGGAGATAGCGTGATCGTGGTGGATAATTTCTTCACTGGCAGCAAAGAGAATTTGGTGCACCATTACGGCAACCCCAGGTTCGAGCTAATCAGGCACGACGTTGTTGAGCCGATTCTCTTGGAAGTTGATCAGATCTACCATCTCGCTTGCCCTGCCTCGCCTGTGCATTACAAGTACAATCCCGTCAAGACAATCATATCCTTCCTTTTTCTTTTTGTTCAGCGTTTCTTTTCTGTTTGGTTATCAAGAAAATTTCAGTACTAGTCAGGCATTTAGATCAAACTCCTATTTCCTTCTGTTTTTCTCGGCCGTATTAACCAAATATACAAAGAAAACAATGGAATTTTTTTTCTTTTATTTTTCATTTTCTTTTCTACTTCCACATTCCAGTCAAGTCTCTCCAAGCCTTCATCCTTCCCGTATCCCGAAAGGTATAAATACTTTAGCACAATTAAATTACATGAAAATATTTTCATAAAATAACATAATTTCAAATGGCTCTTCAAATTGAAAATTTATTTTTATAATCAAATAAATTCAACAAATCAAATAAAATTACATTATGCCAATTTATAAAATTATTGTTTATATAATCTTTTTATAACTATAATAGTCTTCAAATTATCGACCTCATATATATATATATATATATATATTCTCTATTTGTAAGCGCTTTTATTTTGGTGGCCGGTGGTGTTTGGGAGTACTGTCCTTGACTCTGATTGTTGTAATGCGGTTTACAAGACGAATGTGATGGGGACACTGAACATGTTGGGACTGGCAAAAAGGGTGGGTGCAAGGTTTCTGCTGACCAGCACCAGTGAGGTGTACGGTGATCCTCTGCAGCACCCTCAGGCCGAGACCTACTGGGGCAATGTCAACCCCATCGGTATGCTCTCTCGATCTCCTTTCTCACCGCTTCCACTTATCCCAGAATTTTGGTTCAAATTACAAAATGGAAGGATTAGATAAAGTCAAGTGCATGTGTTCTAAATTTATCATTTGATATTTCTTGAACAAGTTATAATAATTTAACTATCATATTAAACAGCTTATGATTTTTCATCCACTACTAGTATAGTACACCACTCTCATTATATTTTGATCATACTTACTTACTTAGTAAGATGTGACATATACCACTATTGGAAGATAAAAATGTATATAATAAATAATTATTTAATAGTGATAAATATACTATATTTTATTTAGTAGGATGAAAGTAAGATGAGTATGATATATAAAATTTCCCTTTATTATCATATATAGCAAATTAAACAGCTAAATATTAAAAGTAGCGCTGGAACTCTTTCTATATTAATTTGTACATGACAAATGAGATTGAGAAGAGAAGTTCTGCCGCGTACAAGTCAAGTGTATAAATCACAGATTCACGTACAACATTTATAATTCATGTGGGATCACACGAGTCATAAATAGTTTAAGAAAATTACCTTTTTTAATATTAATTTACGTAACAAATTAAGTTGATATGTTAATAAGTAGATTTGTAAATATATAAATCGATACACACATTCATTAGATAATGGATAGATTCGACTAAAAATTTCTATGGAAGTATCATAAAAATCACAATGCTCACTAGACTCTCAATTCTCATATATAATAGAAAAAAATCCTCCATTTTAATCTTTTCTTTTAGATCAATTCATTAGACTATATTAACGCCTTTTTATTAATGAAGTTCACTATTTGCGGAGAACAAAAAAATAAAAAAATAAAAAAATTGGAAATACTTCTTCAAAGGAGCGATTCAGAGAATATGCTAAGATCCAGTGGGACCCATGTTGTTCCTATGAATCCCTTGAGCATATGGACTCAAGTGGGTCCCACTACCATGTTAACAGTATCGTTTGCATAATATTCTTGGCAGGGGTAAGGAGCTGCTACGATGAAGGGAAGCGCACAGCGGAGACTTTGAGCATGGACTATCACCGAGGCCTTGGCATTGAGGTCAATTTTTAACTGTTCCCAACTTCCCAAAATCACATTATAATTATTTGATTCTAATTTTTCTGATCAATATTGCCATATTCGAAGCTTTCATGGCCGGGATTTAAAAAATTACAATTATTTCCATGCATGGCCTAATAAAGAGTGGCCTTCATGAGCTAGCGAGGGTACTGCATGGTCATGACAAGCCCTTTATTTAGTTTAGCATTAGAAAGGCATTAAGTAATAGAATATGGGGAGAAATATAAATGATATAAATTAGCAATATTTTGCAGGTGAGGATTGCTCGAATTTTTAACACATATGGGCCACGTATGTGCATAGATGATGGTCGTGTTGTTAGCAATTTCGTCGCTCAGGTAAGCAAGCTTTGGTCGATCTTATATATATAGAGAGAAAAATATGTTATTTCTCATCTCTAATCATTTAATTTTTTGACGTGACATACTGACATATTGTGAATTAATAGTTGTCTATTTAAATGATGAACATATAAAGACACTTAAAAAATCTGTAATATCTCACATTTCCTCAATATCCTAATTGTTCAGGCATTGAGGAAGGAGCCATTGACTGTCTATGGTGATGGGAAGCAAACCAGGAGCTTCCAATATGTTTCGGACCTGGTAATGATTTCTTATTCTCTCTCTCGATCTCTGTCTGTCTGTCTGTCTCTGAGTTTTACTCCCGTATCCCTAGCAATCATGAGGGGTTAATTACTTCAAAAAAGTCAAAATTAATCTTGTTAGCCCTTAAATAATTAATCTAGATTCCTGACTTACTACAGATCACCATGAATGTTGATGATATTTTATTTTATTAATATACATAAACAAAGTATATAGCTATATATGAGCGCGAGCCGTGATTAATCAATGAGTACTCCCACATACTCATGATGATCATAATAGTGATCACAGTGGTTTAACCAGTGAAGGTTGTGATCAAGGGTTGCTCTCAGTCATGACCTCGATCGACCATATAATATTGCTCAATATAATATATTGTAATTAATGTAAGAACTGAGATTAATTACGTTTTTGGGGGATGTTCAAATTAGATACCTGCAGTAGTTTCTGTGCTAGTTAAGATAGATCTTCATCATGAGAATACAAAAATCATTAATATCTGCTGGTTTAACCGGGGAAGGTTCTTCTTCTTGTGGGTCTCATCACTAATGGTTGTAATATGTAGTTCCTGGTGAAGGCTGTACTACTACTCCACGATTCACGAACCAAATACCTGCCATTCAATATTGTTATCATTCTTTAAGCTAGTTTCGGTTAAAGGCTTAACCTGAAAGGGGAAAAAAAAAGATTTATTCCTCTATACTTGAAATACTAAAATACTATAATATAAATATATATATATACTCGGGAAATGCTTTTGACCCTGACTATTAGGATCCCGATTGAGTCTCGCTTTTTTTTTTTTAATTTTTTTTTACATGATTTTTGTTTAAGTGTTTTTAAATAATGTTGTAATTTTTTTTTATATTTTTAAAAATTGTTTTAATATGTTAAAAAAATCATATAAAAAATAAAGAAAAAAATAATATATATATTAAAATCAAGACCCAATCGAATCCTAATAGTCAAAATCACTAGCTGCACCCATATATACTCAGATTGTACGAACTCGAGTAGGAATATATATTACAGCTTAATTAATTGTTTTTATTGATAACACTCCCAGCTCTGATCTTCTCAATGATTTCGTTGTTGGTGTTTATAAATTTTAGAATGATGCTGTTTTATGAGATTGAGTTGACTACGTACCTGAATTTGTTTATTGTTGAACTCATTTGAGTTTAACTCAGTTTGGTATAATTTTAAATTAAGTCTAACATTCAAATATCAAACTTTTAATTAATTATTAAATTTATCTCAATTTAAAACCTCTTTATATATATAATTTATAATCTTTTTCAATTCAACACTTCTTTACAAGTGACACTCACAATATTTTCAACAACTTATAAATATATGTAAACTCATATTAACATTTAAAAATATTTAAACTCATCTTAGGTGGACTCCACAAAACTCATTCCACCATTTCAACTCACTACTATTCATAAATAATTCAACTCATGTCAACTCAGTTCAACATTCAAGTTACTCTGTTTAGAATTTAATATTGCCGGGACGGGACAGACTGACCATGTGCAGGTGGATAAATTAGTCTCATTGCCTACCATTGCACTAGGGGGAGGTCTGCCCTTATATTATTTTTACGAGCGTATAACCGCGCGTGGATTGTTGTATGTCATGTTGTGTATGAGAGAGAGATCAAGAGGAAGACAAGATTTTATAGTGAAAAAACTCGAAACGGTTTATAGGGTAATTTATTTTGACGAAATAATATAAATGTTGAAATAGTGTACTTTGGGTGGAGTTTTGAACTGGTTTATAACTTTATATGTAAGAAAAGAAAAGAAATTTAATTATATGTAAGAAAAGAAAAGAAATTTAAAAGTTACAATAGTTCATAATGAAACTTTATTTTTAAAATTATTACTGCTCAAACATAATAGTACTTCAAGATTCTATTTTTTATTTCAATATTTATGGCTAACAATAACTTAATTTTATGAATAAGATGTCGCATCAGAGTCATATGACTCGTCTTTTATATATAATAATAGATTACACGCGGCATTAGACTCAGGGAGATCGATCATATATGTCCATGCAACAATTTTCAAGAAGTTAATTGACAGAAAATAAGATTGGATGTTAAATTTCAAAGTCAAAGTCTGGGATTTGATCAATGTCAATACATACAAAAAAAGCACACGAGTTATTATCATGACTTCTCTAAGTTATATTTACTTAATTAACTATTATAGGATATTGGAACCATTTATTGCATGTTTTCTTCTCCTTGGAATATAAGTTTCTTGGTTGGGCGAAAGTCATATATGGTGGAAAGTCGTAGTTTATAATCATGCGGATCCATGCATGAAGTCGTGCTTTTGTGCATAAATCCCTTTAAAATGAAGTGTAAAGGGAGCATTTTAGGTTTGAATTACTAGTAGGATATTCAAATAATATAATTACGATTTGTCTTTGATAATTCAGTCAGTGAATGTATGACGTTTCCTTTTCACGTCCTTATTTATTGTGTGTTTATGTGAGTGTGTGAATGAAATAGTTAGGAGTGTGGAGAAGGCTTGCAGGTGAGTTGGGTTGCGGGGTAGGCTCCTGACTGCAGTGGTGAATATATATGAAACTGTGTTTTTCCTTAGGAAAAATATTTGGGAAGTAAAAGTTTCTTTTAAGGTTGCATTTTTCTGCTAGGTGGCATCTTTAGGGAAAGTGTTGAACTGATAATCTTAGAAGGAAATGAATATATATTACTGATTGGTGTTATGTGCGCAAGAAACGGAAAATCAATTAATCATCTCTTTCTTTATTGTGAAGTAGCAAGATTTTTGTAGAATGAGGCATTGAACTGGATAGGTTTACATTGGGTAATGCCCTAAGAAATAGTGGATTTATTGGTAGGGTGGAAGGGTATGAAGGGCTGTGCAGTGAATTTTTGAAATATGATTCCTCATTGTCTTATGTGGTGCACATGGCTCTAAAGAAATGAGAGATGCCTTTAAGACAAAAAACGCTCATTGGGAGAGATCTTAGGGGCTTTTTCTTAATACTTCGGGTTTTTGGGCCAAAATTTTTGTAATGGAATATAATGTTCTAAATCGGTTTTAGTTTACTTTTTGTTTTTGAAAGTTGTAGGATTTTCTTTAACATGTCTTGTGTACTTGGGCTTATGCCTATTTCTTTAGAATAAATATTTTATTAGTTATAAAAAAAATATGAGAACTGATTGTGTTGTATTTGCACATACAATAAATAATATAGGTGGAGGGTCTAATGCGGCTGATGGAAAGTGATCATGTGGGTCCTTTCAATCTTGGGAACCCTGGTGAATTCACCATGCTTGAACTTGCTCAGGTAAAATTCCCAATATTTGCTGCCCTGCAAAACATTTCCACATTTCTATGCTATATAACCCATAAAAGGTGATCTCTATGCTATATATATATATATATATTATATTATATTATATTATATTGTGAAAATGCAATCTTTTCAGGTTGATCCATAAAAATGATCTCTAATGAATAGATTTATTTATACATATTGAAGATGCAATCGTTTTAGGTTGACTCAAACAGAGTAACAAATAGTTTCTGTATATCTCACCTTTTCGAGAAACATTCTGCTGGCGTGAGCTGTTTTCAAAGATCATAACTCCAACAATTGTTAGCTCCTAACTCCAACAACTCTTGATTCCTAATCCCAACAATTATTCAACAATTGTTGGCTCCTAATTCTAACAACTCTTGACTCATAATTTCAACAATTGTAGGCTCCTAATTCTAACAATTCTTGACTCCTAATCCCAATAATTGTTCAACAATTGTTGGCTCCTAATTTCAACAACTCTTGATCAATTGTTGACGTGATCTAAAATACCAAAATCGAAAAAACTTGTAAAATTTTCTCTATATAATCTGTACAAACTAGCATATGAATATATTGTAGAATTACACCCGGATATCTTCTCTCTTATTTTTGTCATGGTATTAGAGAAGGACAATTCCTGACTCTCCACAACTCCACCTCCAGATATGGCCAACCCAGAAGAAACCAATGTTGTTGATACCACCACTATCCTTACCCTGACCATCATTACAGGAACCTTCGCTACACTAAATAGGCATTAAGTTAGATGGTTCTAACTATGTTTTATGGTCTCAAATTGTCGAGATATATGTCTCTGGCAAAGATAAATTGGGATACATTATAGGTGACACTCCTCAACTCTCTCAAACCGACACATCCTTTCGCAAATGGTGCACATATAACACCATTGTCAAGGGATGGCTGCTCAACTCTATAGATTCCTCCCTAATCGAAAATTTCATCCGATTCAAGACTGCTAAACAAGTCTGGGATGCGATTGTCATCACGTACTTTGATGGTTGCGATTCATCCTAGGTTTAAGAACTCCGACGTCACGTATCTCGTCTTCGACAATCTGGCGAATCACTCGAAAGATAATACAATGGTTTACAAGGATTGTGTCACGAAATTGACTTTTGTGGCCCTAATCCGATGTGATGCATAACTGATATCCAACAATACAATTCACTGGTACAGGAGGATCGGGTTTATGCCTTCTTGGATGGGCTCGACGACTGTCTGGATAGCGTGCGACGTGACGTTCTCTAAATGAAACCCTTCCCGACCGTGGAGCAAGCTTACGCTCTAGTGTGCCAGGAAGCCACTCGATAATTAGTGCTAAAGGGAGGTGATGGTGATAGAATCTCTGGTGCTGTTATGGTGTCCTGGGGTGTGAAACTCAGACTCCATAGCTCAGGTTTTTCACCCAAGGCTCTTGTCAAGCCCCGTGGCTCCACCGACAGCCTAAAATGCTCCTATTGTGGTGGCAACAAGCACACCAAAGACACCTGCTTCCAGCTACACGGCTACCCGGAGTGGTGGCACGAGTTGCAAGTTTGAAAAAAGAAAGATGGCACCAGAAGCGCAGGAGGCTTAGGGAAGCCGTCGGTGAGGGAAGCACCGGGAATGTGGCAATTGCTGCTGCTGAACCTGCTCTCTCCTTGATACTCACAGGAATTTTGACCCAAGGGCAGTCCGCTTCTTTAGAGGAAGGTAAATCTATAAGTTCAAGATTTACCCATGCTCCAGATAATGAACTATTTATGCTGCCCCAAACCACATTTGATTGTATGGATGAAAGTTTTTTGGGAAATTCTACATTGATGGCTTCGAGTTTGTTGGGTGAGGGGACAATTGGAATTTCCTGTTTTACCCTTGCTACTGTTACATATGAAAGCAAGGATTCTTGGCTTCTTGATTCAGAAGCAACTGATCATATGACTTTTGATGCGATGGATTTCTATGAAAAATCCTCTCCCCGACGTATAAATATTGCTAATGCTAATGAGAATTTATCTCTAGTCACAGGAGCCGGATCTGTGGCTCTTATTCCTTGTCTTCAATTGAAAAATACTTTACTTATTCCCTCTCTCTCACATAAATTATTATCTGTCAGTCAGGTAACTACTGATTTGAATTGCGTGGTCCTTATGTACCTTACTTTTTGTTTACTCTAAGGATATTCTCACGAAAGAAATCATTGGACGTGGTAACAAGAGAGGGGGGCTATACTACATGGACGATTTTAGTACAGGCCGTGCGAATCACATGTATAATCCATTGAGCAATAAGGAACACCAGATTTAGTTGTGGCATTGTCGCTTGGGACACCTTTCATTCAGCTACTTAAGGCATTTACTTCCTGATTTATTTTCCCAAATACAAACTTGTGATCTAAAATGTAATACTTGTATTATAACTAAGAGTCATCGAACTACCTATCCTTTAAGTTTGAATAAAAGTACTGTTCCTTTTGTTTTAATTCATTCCGATGTATGGGGTCCTTCTCCAAAATCTTCTGTTTCTGGCATCTGTTGGTTTGTAATATTTGTTGATGACTGTACTCGCACGACTTGGCTCTACCTGTTAAAACACAAGGATGAAGTATTCTCTGTATTTCAATCTTTCCATACTATAGTTCAGACGCAGTTCTTTATGAAGATTTGAATTCTTCACTCCGACAATGGTGGCGAGTTTATAAACCGAAAATTTTAGGAATATTTTCAGAAACATGGTCTTCTCCATGAGACCTCGTGTCCCCAACCTCCTCAACAAAATGACATTGCTGAGAGAAAAAATTGACATATACTTGAAACCGCTTAAGCCTTACTCCTTGGAGCAAATGTACCCACTCGACATTGGATTGACTCAATTTCCACCGCAGTTCATCTTCTTAACCGCATGCCATTTAAGGTTCTCGAGTTTCAAACTCCCTTCCAAACCTTGTCCACTTATGTTCCGCTTCCGACGATCATGATGCTTCCACCCAAAGTCTTTGGGTGTGTGGCTTATGTCCATATCCACAAGAATCAAGGCATCAAATTGGAGCCGTGTGCCCTCCGATGCGTGTTCCTGGGATACAGGATTCACCAAAAAGGATATCGGTGCTATGATCCCATCACTCAGCACACCTATGTGACCATGAATGTAACTTTATTGGAATCCGATAACTTCTTTCCTACACCGACCTCCGATTCTTCGCTTCAAGGGGAGACACGAAGTGAAGCGATGACTTGGTTGAGATTTGACTAGCGTGGTGATCAAAATAATGAAATAGTGATTAGTGTGGAACCATCAAGGGACGATCCAATGCCATCATAAACACCTCTCAGAATGACTGAGACTACTACGGACCCCCTCTCTGTACTGACAGACCCATCTCCTGAGAATACCCCTGAGGAAGGTAATCTCCTTATACCCTCTCAAAATAGTATAAATACATCCACTAGATATACTTTACCTTACAAACACAATCGTGGCAAGCTGCCAAATCGATACTCGCTGGATATCGAGGAACGAAGGTCAAAATATCAAATTGCCAACTATGTCTCTACCAAGGAACTGTCTGAACCCCTCAAGAATTTTGCAAGGGAACTCTCCACGTGTCAGATCCCCACTAATGTCCAAGAAGCATTGGTCGATCCAAAGTGGACCCAGGCAATGAAAGAAGAAATGGAGGCCTTCTTGAAGAACAAAACTTGGACTATGGTCCAATTACCAGCAATAAAGAAGACGGTAGGATGTAAATGGGTATCCTCCATCAAACATAAAGCTGACGAATCTATAGAACGATATAAGGTAAGGTTGGTCGCAAAATGGTATACGCAGACTTACAGTGTAGACTATCAAGAAACCTTTTCATCAGTTGCCAAGTTGAATACAGTCAGAGTACTGTTGTCACTTGCCGCCAATCTTGACTGGTCTATACATCAGTTGGATGTCAAGAACGCCTTTCTACATGGCAATCTCGAAGAAGAAGTGTATATGGATACACCACCCGGATACACGACATCATAAAAAACTGAAGTTGTGTGTAAACTGCAGCGTGCACTATACGGATTAAAACAATCTCCTTGAGCATGGTTCAAACGTTTTAGTCAGGCAATGAAGAAGTATGGCTACCAACAAAGTAACTCAAATTATATGTTGTTTCTAAAATGTCAGAATGGTAAGATAACAACCTTGATAGTTTATGTGGCTAACATGATCATTACAGGAGATGATGAGGAGGAGATTGCTTAACTTCAAAAATAGTTGGCAATGGAAATTGAAATAAAGAACCTTAGAGGACTCAAGTACTTCCTAGGAATTGAGGTCGCAAGATCTAAGCAAGGAATATTCATTTCTCAACGGAAATATGTGCTGGATCTGCTATCAGAAGTTGGGATGTTGGAATGCAAACTGGCCGACACTCCAATTATTCAGAATCACAAACTTGGAGAATTTCTGGACCAAGTACCAACCAATAAAAGAAGGTACCAAAGATTAGTTGGGAAACTAACCTATCTTTCACATACTCGCCCAGATATTGCATACGTCGTGAGTGTTATAAGTCAATTTATGCACAATCCTAGTAAAGATCACATGGAAGCAGTGATCCGAATCCTTCGGTATCTAAAATCTTCCCCAAGGAAAGGACTTATGTTCTCAAACAACAATCACCTCAGAGTAGATGGCTATACTAACTCAAAGTGGAAAAGTGGCGAGATACGAGTAGACGGGTATATAGATGCTAATTGGGTAGAAAATATTATAGATAGAAAGTCTACCTCATGCTACTTTATATTTGTTGGAGGGAATCTTGTTACATGGAAGAGTAAGAAGCAGAGGGTAATGACATTATCAAGTGCAGAAACTGAATTTCGTGGAATGGCAAAAGGTTTGTGTGAACTCCTTTGGCTTGGAAAGCTGCTAACTGAGTTGGATTTCGCATCTACCACTGAAATGAATCTCTTTTGTGACAACAAGGCCACTATAGCCATCGCACATAATCTAGTCCAACATGATCGAACCAAACATGTGGAAGTAGATTGACATTTCATCAAAGAAAATCTCGAATAAAAAACAATCCGATTTCCATTTGTAAAATCCGAGAATCAGCTAACTGATATATTTACAAAAGCCGTATCAAACAAAGATTTCTACAACTCACTAGATAAGTTGCTCCTCAGAGATCTGTACGTAACAACTTGAGGGGGAGTGTTGGCGTGAGCTGTTTTCAAAGATCATAACTCCAACAATTGTTCAACTATTGTTAGCTCCTAACTCCAACAACTATTGACTTCTAATCCCAACAATTGTTCAATAACTATTGGCTCATAATTCCAACAACTCTTGACTTATAATCCCAACAATTATTCAGCAATTGTTGGCTCTTAATTCTAACAACTCTTTACTCCTAATCCCAACAATTGTGTTGGCTCCTAATTCCAACAACTCTTGATCAATTGTTGGCGTGATCTAGAATCTCAAGAGCAAAAAAACTTATAAACTTTTCTCTATATAATCTGTACAAGCCAGCATATGAATATATTGTAGAATTACACCCGAATATATTCTCTCTTATTTTTGTCATCTTCTGTTTTCCTTTGTTGGATGAAGACATCAGTTCGTATTTCCTTTCTTGGAAAGATGAAGAAGAGAGCGTGAAAAAATCTACAGGGAGGTGTCTTGATTTAATCAACTACAATGTACTATTATTAATAATGGCTTTTAGTCATTGCATAAAAAAATTGCCATTTAAGTGGTCCTCTCCTTCTCTAGCCAAGGAATATGAGTTTGAACCAACATTTTGATTTCATTATGATCTATTTTCTTTGCATCTATTTTTATGTAGCAAGTTGGTTTTAACCTAGAATTTTATTAAATTTTTTACTCCATTCTTCTAAATCTTCTCTTTTTTAACTCAACAAAATTACTAAAAAAATGAGCTAAGAAGAGCGAAATTGATATAGTTTTGTGTACGTAGGTTGTACAAGAGACTATAGATCCGAATGCAAAGATAGAGTTCAGACCCAACACAGAGGATGACCCACATAAGAGGAAGCCAGACATTACCAAGGCCAAAGAACTTCTTGATTGGCAGCCAATCGTCTCCCTTCGCAAGGGGCTTCCTCTCATGGTTGAAGACTTCCGACGACGTATATTCGGAGACCAGATTGGACATAGTACTGTCGGAAATACTGTCCCATCTTCAGCATAGATTTTGTGTATGCTGAGTACAGGCATTGAGAAAGAGATTATAGCAAAAATAAAGATAGAATAAGAGGACCCTTTTGATCATTAGGTACTTAATTTTTTTTCTTCTTCCAGATTGTTTTTTCTTCCTGTTGCCCTGTTAAAATATTATGAGATGGAGACTGCAGAATAGAGTTAATTTGCAGTAGCTGAGACAAGTTTTTCACAACTACAAGGGTAAATATCAGAGTGGTAGGCTGATTTTCAGTTCTTTCATCTTTATATATGTAGAATAATCTTGATCTTGATCTACATATATAACCCTTTTAGTAATTTTGTTTTATCTTTTCAAGCTCTTTGATTGGTTGACATGATACGCAACATCTTATGGACTGTACTTAAGAGTATTAGATTAGTCAATTCTCAAGTACTAAAAATAAGAGACTCCAGTTGTCCTATCCATGACAAAAAAATTGTGATACTTCAGACTAAGGCCTCTTTATTTGTAAAGATGAGATGAAAAGTGAAAAAAAAAAATATTGTTATAATTTATTTTTTTAATATTAATTTTGTTTTGGAATTTAAAAATGTGGTTTTAGAATTTAAAAAAAAATTAAATTTTTTATTATATTTTATATAGAAATTTGAAAAAGTGTAATTATGAGTTTAAAATAAATTTGGAGTTTTGGTTTTGTCTCTCAAACAAATAGGCCCTAAGTACAAAAGAGTACCAGTATATATAAGATTCAATATTTTCAGAAAAAAAGAGTTATTATTGTTGTTTATAATGATTTTAATGAGCAATAATGGTAACATTAACTATTTTTTTGGATATAAGTATGGTCATCATGCCCAAGAGCCAATTTGACTTAGAAGTTGCATGCCATTTTGGCTGAAATAGCCCTTCTAAGTTTCTAACGTACATGACTTGGTTTTAATTGTATCATGACATTGGTAACATGATTGTTATAAAAACGTAGTTCTTTGGATTTATATCATGCATTTATCAATAATAATGGATGCATTTAAAACCAAGTCATATATGGAGATATGACTTGGTGTTAAAAGCTGCATCAATGGATGCATGCATGAGTTTAGTTTGGTGTTAAAAGCTTCCATATGCATAGAATACACACATCCATATATGACTTATGAGGGCATAATCATCATTTGTTTGCATATATACATGTTGCTGAACATTAATGAATAATAATAAGTGTTCTCTTTCTCTCTATGTTCGACTACATGGTATCAGAGAGTTGAGTTATTTGTGATAGTGGTTGTGTGGCGAAGCTAGTAGTGGTTAGTGCGGTATCGTCGTCGTTGTCTGTAGTGGTTAGAGTTCTCATTTTTTAGCCTGCATATTTGCTTTTCAATGTATTTTTGGTGACCTAAAGTGTTATCTCTGATAATGGGCATCATTGACGTAGTCTGTGCACTTCGGTGAGTTTCCTGTTGTCATCGGCTGTCAGAAAGCTTGTTATCGTTGACAACGTCGAAGTCTTGGGATGTTGGTTGCAGGTCTCAACTATCCAATCCTCGATTGTGTATGATCTTAACCTAGAGTAAGAGCCTATTCCTATCCGGAATAATAGTTGTTTGGTAAAAAGAATATGGTAAACCCAACTTCACTTATCCTCATTTAAGATCATGTATTATAGTTTAAGGTCAGTTTTGAAGCTGATACCAACAATACTCGAAACATATCCAAAACAAGTCAATATAATCTGATATGTGTCGGTTTAGTATCGGTTAAAACTTGAAACATACCGATTTAGACCCGATATAGATTGGTTCAAACCGATTATGAGCAGATATGTGCTTGTTTCGACTGGTATAGGCTAATTCCACTCGATGCAGATCCAAAATTTGGGTTCATAAAATGGGTTTCTACTTTTCCAATTGTATTTTTCAGTTTTTCACTATATTTTCATATTATATGTGGATTCTATGTCCAAGTTGAATTGTTTTTATACTAATCTCCATGGCAAGTTAATTTGAGTGACTGTCTCTTGCACCAAGTTTTAATATGCTTATAACTTCGGTGAAGTTGAATGGAAAAAGCTATTTGTTGTGGTCAAAATTTGTTAAAATGTTTTTGAAAGGGAAGGGTTTCTTCATATCCACTTGGTTGATCCAATGTTTGACTCAATTAGTTTTATATTTGCTCAATGGGAGCAAGAAGATGCTCAAATCATGTCCCCAATGTTGACTAGTATTGAGCCTAATATTTGCACTAGCTTAATACATTTTGACACTGCTCAAGAGATATGGAGGCATCTCAAACAGACGTGTTCGAGTGCTCAGAACATAACTTGTATTTATGAGTTGAATAAACAATTCTTTGGATTGGAACATGGTGCTTTTGGCTTGAAAGAGTATAATACTCAAGGTGATGAGCATATGTGAAGAACTCAAAATGTATCAACCTATCACTCCTGATGTTTGAAGTATGCTATAACAACGTGAAGAGTTTAATATTGTTTAGTTTCTTGTTGGCAAGTCCACAGCTCCTCTTATTTCCTGATGTGTTCACCCGACTTTAGAGAGCCACATTATCTCGACAAGGATCTCAATTGTCTTCTGATTAAAGTAATGAGATATCTGCTTTAATTGCCTCCTATGTTGCTCCTAGTGGGTGTGGAGGCTAGGGTGGTAATGGTGCACGTGGAGGACATTATGCCATAGATAATTGCACTCGAGATCGTGATCTTGTAAGTGCACCCATTGTGATCGCACAAATCACTCGATGGTATATCATGCCATTTGCCAAGATGGTATATCACCGTGAACAAGCACCAACCTGACTCCAAAAATGATTAGCATATTGAGGGATGAGTATGGTTAGCTTTTGGGTTGCACACAAGCAGCTTCATCTTCTATAGCAACTCTTGCTCATTCAGGTACAACGTCCACATGTCTTGTCTCATCTACTTAAGATCTATCGATTATTGATTCAGGAACCGATGAACATCTTACCATTTTGTCTCATTCCTTATCTAAGTTAGACACTATGACATTCCCAAAGAGTGTTACACTTGCTAATGGTTCTCTTGCTAAAGTTATAGGCATTTGATCCACTAAGCTCACTAATTCTATATTCTTGTCATCTATTCTATACAATTGTACTTTTCTCTTTAGTTTTCTATATATTAATAAAATTACTCAAAATTTCAATGTTCTGTGACCTTTTATCCCTCTGTTAGTATCTTTCAGGATCTTAATACGAAGAATAAGATTGGTTCGGGGCACAAAGCTGCTGGTTTGTATTACTTTGATGTCAAACATTCACCCACTCGAGCCTTTAGATCCTAATTATCATCCACTTTTGAATTGCATTGTCACTTTGGACACCCATCTTTTTCTCTTTTGAATCGTCATGTTAGGAATCTTGGAAATGTGTCTTTCTTTCATTGTGAAACATGTCACTTAGTAAATACCATTTTGTGTCTTTTGTATCTCTTTTGTATCTTGAGTTGATAATTAAGCATCTAATCATTTTGAATTGGTTTACTCTAATATATAGGGATCAATCAATATTGTATCAAATAAGTTTCAATATTTTATTACATTTGTTGATGACTATTTTTGTATAATGTAGCTGTTTCTGATGAAGGTATAATCTCAGTTTCTTTCCATAATCAAATTTTTACAAGAATAAATTAAAGCTCAATTTAGAAAAAAAGTTCAAGTTTTACATTCTAACAATACTATATAATATCAATCTAGTGCCTTTACTACTTACTTAAGTAATAAATGAATTCTTTATCAACCTTCATACTCTTATATATTCCAACGTAATGGGATGACTGAATGAAAAAATCACCATTTGTTAGATATAATCTGAGCACTTTTACTGCATATGCCTGTTATTAAATGTTTTTGGAGTTATGGTGTTTTAATTACGTGTCACCTTATCAACCATATACCTTCATCAATCCTCGATGATTTATTTCCCTTCTCCATCTTGTTCCCTTCCTCTCCATATTTTTCTCTCTCTCCAAAAATCTTTGATTGTATTTACCATGTTTATAATCTTTGCCTAGACTTTGATAAGCTTGATCCATGTGCTACAAAATGTTTCTTTGTTGGTTATTCTAGGACTCAAAAAGGATATCGCTGCTATATTCCTACTCTTAGATGTTACTTCACGAGTGCTGATGTCACATTCTTGAGTCCATATCCTATTTTTCGGACACATTTTCGATTGTTGCATGTGATCCTCTAACATTACCTATTCTTACATTTCTCCTACACAATCACCCACTTTTATCCCACCTTCCTCAGTGCCATCTCTTACTTCTTAGTGGCTTCCATGCCTCCATTAACTTTCTCTCCATCTTTAGATCATGAGTTACCTAATGATTTAAACTCTTCACCTATTGTTCTTCGAGAAGGTACTTGTTCTTGTGTTACTCAACATCCAATTAGCCAATATGTCTCTTGTCATGCCTTATCTCTATCATTTTTATGTTTTACCTCTCCACTTTCAAAACTTTGTGTTCCTAAAACAGTTTAGAATGTTTTATCTGATCCGGGATGAGGGACAACTATGAAAATAAAATGGATGCTCTTCACCATAATGAGACATGAGATCTTGTTTCTTTACCACTTGGCAAACAACTTAGCTATAGGTAAGTATATACATTCAAGTTTCATCCTAATAGTTTTGTGGAATTTTTAAAAGCCCGTTTGGTAGCTAAGGATTCCATTTGAACTTATGGCATTGATTATGACGAGACTTTCTCCCTAATTGCCAAAATTTGATCTATTCGAGTATGTTAATTTGGATTGGCCCTTATTTCAATTGAAAGTTAAAAATGCATTCCTACATAGCAACTTAAATAAAGAAGTGTATGTGGAGCAAAACTTAGTATGAAGTAAGTACCTGCGTTGTTGCTCAAGAGGAGTGTCGAGGTATTGTGTGCAAGTTAGAAAAGACATTATATAGTTTGAAACAATCTTCTTGAGCATGGTTTAGAAGGTTCATTGATGTTGTATTGGCATTTGATCTTAATAGATGCCAAACGTACTACTTGGTATTCACCTAGATACTAATGCATGTCATATCTTATTGGTTATATATGCGGATGCCATTGTAATTTCTCGGGGTGACTCAGCTTGAATTTGCAGGCTAAAAGAATTTTTACAAGATTAGTTTTAGACAAAAGATTTAGGCAAACTTAAATACTTTCTTGGAATTGAAGTCAGTAGATCTAAAAAAAAATATTAACCTATCTTAAAGAAATTATGTAATCAACATTTATTAATAAACTGATATGTTGGGTGCACAACCTATTGACACTTTTATGGATCCAAATACTAACTCTTGAAAGAGGAAATGGAGTTGTATGGAGATTCAGGTTAGTATCAAAGATTTGTTGAAAAATTGAATTATTTGACTATTACTAGACCTGATATCTCTTATGCAGTGAGTATGGTGAGTAAATTTCCACAAATGCCAAGGTCTCACATTGGGATGCTGTAATCTATATTCTTTGTTATCTTAAGCAAGCTCATGGCCTTGATTTGTTGTATGATTTTAATGAACATCTTAGAATTGAAACTTATTCAAATACTGATTGGGCATGATCTCTTTTAGATAGAAGATTGACTATTGGGTATTGTATCTTTGTGGGAGATAACTTGGTTTTATGGAAGACAAAGAAGTAAACAATAGTAGCGCGGTCTAGTGGAGAAGTTAAATACAAAGCAATGGCTCACACGTTAGTGAGCTAATATGGCTGTAGTGTATATTGCGTCTAATTTTGTGTTTTATGAAAGGACATACATATTGAGATTGATTATCACTTCATTTGAGATAAAGATATTAAATGGTGACATTTTTACACCTTTTGTGAAGACTATTGATCAACTTGTAGATGTGTTTACCAAACTACTGTATTATAGTGGATTAAAGTTTATTTGTTCCAAATTAGGTTTATATGATATATATATATATATATATATATATGCCCCAACTTGAGGGTGAGTGTTAGAGTACATAGTTATAATTAGTGTAACTTATGAGGATATAATTGTCATTTGTATGTTTATGTATATGTTGTTGAACATCAATGAATAACAAGTGAATAAAGAAGAAGTGTTATCTCTCTATGTTCGACTATAAAGATGTACACTACATAATTCATAATCTGTCCATAATAGGTATCCTTTGTTGGTTTAACGGAGAATCCTTTGAATGATCTTGTGGCACATGCCACTCAATCTATTTGTCTTAAGGCTGACGGGTGATCAAGCCCTAAGCGGAAGGGCAGCATCTTTGGATACTTGAGATCGTAAATGGATTCAAGTACTCTTTTGATAATCTCTTTCATGGTCTTTTTTCATAGGTAGAACTATAGTGAGTGGTGATCAATCAACATTTTAACAAAGCAGGAAATTTTATTCTCACAATATGATCTACTCTTTAATTGCATTTAGTGACGGAACCAGCAATTTGTCTTGGGGGACCAACTTTCTATTACACGAGATGTTTATGTAAAATATAATAAATATTACAAAATTATAAAGCATATATAAAATTAAATCTCGATAATTTGCCAAATAACGTTAAAACACAATTTAATGTCTATTTCAGAGAGTAATATTTATCCATTATTATTTTCATAAATATAAAATATTTAAAAATTATTTTTTTCGTAGAAATTATCAAATGATCTTTTAGGATGCCATATTTCATTTTAATATCTAAACTAGTTGATCAGATTTAATGTAAAATCTATCTATTTTGATGACATATTAAACATAGAATACTACAAATGAGACCTTAAATAAACTTTTTTTTACTCTACTTTTTTTTATATAAATTAGCAATCTTAAATATTTTTATGGTTCTTTCACTTTGAATTTTATATTAAGAAACTCAATAGTGTATAATAAAAAATTAGGTAAATGTTAATAATTTATTATTTAATTTAATTAGAGAGAGATATTTTTATGTATATTAAAATTTTGAAAAATTTTATAAAGCATATTAGGAAATTATAAACTTTTTTTTGGGGGGCCAATTTCTATATACCTCAAATTAAAAAAAATATTTTTTAATTTTGAAAAAATCTTGGGAAGCCATGGCCCCCATGCCCCTATATGGTTCCGCCATTGATTGCATTCTCACTAAATAAAATTAAAAAAAAAAAAAAAATAAATTTATTTATTCCTACGTATCCCCATGTTTACCCATTGGTTTTGACAATTTGAAAGTGCAAGAACCAATTCTAAGATGAAGAATTTATAAATAACAATTTAACATCGAGTTATAAAGTTGGACTTAAATATAGTTACTTTGTTTATCTCAGCATCTTGAGGATACTAATTAATATCATGCCTTCTTAGCTAAATATATCTGTCATTATGGGTTCTGATTCGTTGTCCATTTTTATATATACTTTAAACCTTCCTTTACATGCACTTTATAATGTTGGAATAAATTAAAGACCTCCTTTACATGCACTTTATATTAGTATTGGAATTGGATTCATCATGTCATGCATGTCATATCCTAATTCTACTCCAAAAAAAAAAAAAAAAAAAAGCTGAATACAAGAGCATGTTTTGAAGGCTGGCTATCTCTTCTCTTCATTCATGGCCATTTTATGTGAAATGTTTTAACTTTTGGTCCAATTGATGGATGGTTAAAGCCCAGCCCAACTAAGCTTAATTAATTAAAATTAGAAGTTATTGATTCATGAGCTCTGGAAATTAATAATTTTAGACTAATTAAAAAGACTATCAAAGTGATCAACAGAAAGGTAATGGATTATGGAATAATAATAATAATTGGTTTTGTTATAAAACTAATAAAAGGAACTACTATTGCAAAAGAGAAATAAGAAATTCTCTCTGAAACTCTTAAGAACTGAAACTTTCTTTTTCTCTCTATATTTTCTTATGAATTTCATTACAACTGAAACCCCTATTTATAGGCTTTGAAATTACTATGCAAGTTACTATGCAAGTCACTATGCAGAATTTAAAATAATAGTGGTGGGGTCATTCACATAATTTTAGTGGTGGGACAGGGGCGGCTACCGATGACAACATTTGATTCATTACACTTCCCCTTGAATGACCACCCATAAAGAATCTGTCTTATTAAAACCTTGCCAAGTAAAAATCCAGTGGGAAGAAAAACCAATGGCGAAGGAAAAAGAGTACAGTCTTCTTATGTATCCACAAGTGTTTTAAGATTACCTCATTAAAACCTTGCAGAGGAAAACCCAGTGGGACAAAACCTCAGCGAAGGAAAAAGAATACAATCAGCACATTTACTCCCCCTGAAAAGTGCATGACAAAAGATCTTTGAGTCTTCGCATTCCAATGTTATGCACAATTTTCTTGAATGTGGAAGTTGGTAACGCCTTTGTGAATAAATCTGCCAGATTATCACTAGATCGTATCTGCTTGACATCAATTTCACTTTTCTCTTAAAGTTCATGAGTATAAAAGAATTTAGGTGAAATATGTTTGGTTCTGTCACCTTTGATATATCCTCCTCTGATTTGAGTGATACAAGCAGTATTATCTTCATATAAGATTGTTGGGCTATTATTGATCATGTGAATTCCACACTTTTCCTGGATATGTTGAATAACTGATCTCAACCAAATACACTCTCGACTTGCTTCATGAATAATAATGATCTCTGAGTGATTTGAAGAAGTAGTAGATAGTGTCTGCTTAACAGATCTCCATGATATGACAGTATCTCCACAAGTAAATAAATATCCAGTTTGAGATCTACCTCTGTGTGGGTCTAAAAGATAACCTGCATCTGCATACCCAATCAATTCTGGATTTAAACCATGTTGATAAAATAATCCCATATCAACCGTACCATGAAGGTAATGAAGGACATGTTTAATACCATTCCAATGCCTTCGAGTTGGTGCAGAACTATATCTTGCAAGCAGATTAACTGAGAATGTAATATCTGGTCGAGTGCAATTTGCAAGATACATCAAAGCTCCAATTGCACTGAGATATGGTACTTCAAGACCAAGAATTTCTTCATTGTCATCACAAGGACGGAATGAATCATTCTTCACATCAAGTGTTCGAACTATCATTAGAGTACTCAGGAGATGAGATTTGTCCATATAAAAATGTTTTAGGACTTTCTCAGTATACATGGACTGATGAATAAAAATTCAATTTGGCAAGTGCTCGAGCTGCAGGCCGAGACAAAGTTTTGTTTTGCCAAGATCTTTCATTTCAAATTCATTCTTTAAATATATAGCGATTTTTGAGATCTCTTCAGGAGTTTCTACAATATTTAAATCATCAACATAAACCGCAATAATGACAAATCCGGATTCTGATTTCTTAATAAAAACACATGGGCATATAGGATTATTCTCAAATCCTTCTTTCAATAGATATTCGCTTAAACGATTATACCACATGTGCCCGGATTGCTTCAACCCATATAAAGATCTTTGTAGTCTGATTGAATACATATTTCTAGATGTACTTATAGATATTTCAGGCATCTTATATCCTTCAGGGATTTTCATATATATGTCATGGTCTAAGGATCCATATAAATATGCAGTGACCACATCCATCAACCGCATTTCTAATCCTTTTGTAACAACCAGACTAATAAAAAATCTATATGTTATTGCATCCATAACGGGAGAGTATGTTTCTTCATAATCAATCCGAGTTTCTGCAGGAAACCTTGTGCGACAAGCCGTGCTTTGTATCGCACAATTTCATTTTTCTCATTACATTTTCGTACAAATACCCACTTATATCCAACAGGCATTACACCCTTTGGTGTTTGGACAATAGGTCCAAATACTTCTCGCTTCACTAGCGAATTTAATTCATCTTCAATAGCTATTTTCCATTTTGGCCAATCATTTCTACGTCGACATTCTTCGACGCTTTTTGGCTCACTTTCTTCATTACTTCTGGTAATGTCAAGGGCCGTTTTATATGAAAATATGTTGTCGACAATAGTTTTATTTCTATCCAGAATTTCTCCAGTTTTCATGAAATGTATTGAGATCTCATTATTTTCAGGTACCTGTTCCTCTTCAGGGGAAAACATTTCATGACACACTATTTAGGAGGTCAATTTTTTAGGAGATTTATACTCTTCAGGAGGTTCTGGAATAGAAGATTTGAGCTCTTTAGGAGCACCAATTATATTTGTAGCCTGTATTATGGGTACGTGTTCTTCAGGAACACCAAATTCATTTTGTATTCTTTTCCTTCTGGGAATTTTGTCTTTTGCACCAATAGGTCTTCCACGCTTCAAGCGTGTTTTAGATTCACCTATTGCTGCTTTGACAATTTGTCCTTCAGGGACTTCAATCTTTACTGGAGTATTAACAGCAGGAATATAAGATTTTACTACACCTTTAGTGTCAGTAAATACATCCGGTAACTGATTTGCAACATTTTGCAAATGAATAATCCTTGAACTTCCCGTTTACATTCATTTGTAGGAAGATCAAAATGAAACAGGGTCTTATTATCCCAAGTAATATCTTGTCATGCTTCAGGCACCGACTTTTCTTTACCCATTAACGGAAAATTTGATTCGTCAAAATGATAATCCTCAAAACATGCTTTAAATATATTCCCTGTAAGGGGTTCAAGGTATCTAATAATGGATGGAGAATCAAAACCAACATATATTCCAAGTCTACGTTGAGGGCCCATTTTGTACGTTGCGGAGGTGCAATTGGAACATATACAGCACATCCAAAAGTACGAAGATGAGAAATATTTGGTTGTTGACCAAATGCAAGCTATAATGGAGAATATTTATGATATGCAGATGGTCTAATGCGAATTAGAGATGTTGCATGAAGTATAGCATGTCCCTAAGCAGAAACAGGTAGTCTTGATTTCATAAGTAAAGGTCTAGCGATTAGTTAAAGCCTTTTGATCAAAGACTTAGCTAAACCGTTTTGTGTGTGTGTATGGGCAACAGGATGTTCAACATCTATTCCTATTGACATGCAATAATCATCAAAAACTTGAGATGAAAATTCACCTGCATTATCCAATCGAATGGTCTTAATTAGATACTCAGGAAATTGTGCTCGTAGTTTAATTATCTGAGCAAGAAGTCTAGCAAATGCAACATTTCTAGTGGAAAGAAGACAAACATGTGACCATCGATTAGATGCATCAATTAGAACCATAAAATATCTAAATGGTCCACTTGATGGATGAATAGGCCCACATACATCTCCATAAATCCTTTGTAAAAAGGATGGAGATTCAACAATGACTTTTGAAGGAGATGGTCTAATAATCAACTTACCTTGAGAACACGCAGAGCACGGAGATTCATTGGGTAGAAATATCTTTTGATTCTTTAAGGGATGCCCATGCGAATTTTCAATAATTCGTCTCATCATTATAGAACCCGGATGTCCAAGACGATCATGCCAATTTATAAATACTTTAGGGTCAATGCACTTCTGGAGCATTACCACATATGATTCAATTGTTCACATTTTTGTATAATACAATCCAGAACATAGAGCAAGCAGTTTTTTAATACGAGTTTCTGGCCCGATATTGTTTTAGTAATAAGAAGATGCTCTTTACTGCCTTCATTGGTCGTTTCAATATGGTAATTATTACGACGTATATCTTTGAAACTCAATAAATTTCTTCTGGATTGTGAAGAGAATAAAGCATCATCAACACAAAATTTGGTGCCATTAGGCAACACAATATAAGCTCTTCCGGAGCCCTCAATTAAATCCGATGAACCTGATATGGTATGGATATAGGCTTTACTTAGTGTTAGATTTTGAAAATATTTCTTTTCTTTGAGAATTGTGTGAGTTGTAGCACTGTCAGCCAGACATATATCTTTATCATTCAATTCAGAGATAAAAAGCTCATCAATGTGATCCATGGTTCTACAAAATATACAAAACTTTTATTACAGATAGAAAGAAAATACATTAATTGAGTGGAACACTTCCATCTCCAATTAAGTGTTCAATACTACCTTCAGAATGATTAAAGAAATCAGATACATCAATATGAGTAACGTCTACATCTACTGAATCTAATAAATCATCTGATGGTTCTACTAGATTTGTTTCATACACTTTATTCTTTCCTTTAATAGAAGCTTGATATAAATCAGCTAAGTGCCTGGCCGTACGACAGGTACGTGACCAATGTCCAGTCATTCCACTTCTATGGCACACCTCTTCACTTTTCTTTGAAGAATTATTTTGAGGATTTTTACCCCTTTCTGAATTGTACCACTTCTGGTGATATGGTATATTATTATCCCTTTTAATGTTGTCATTTCTGGGATCAACATTTCTATAATTTCTCCTACCACGTCCACGTCCATGCCCCCGATTTCTTCTAAAGGATGCACCATTCACTTCTGGGAATGATGCAAACCTATTACCATTCACTTCAGGGAATGATATTGAGCCAGTAGGGCTTGACTTGTGACTTTCTAATAAGAGCTCATTGTTCTGCTCAGCTACTAGAAGACATGATATAAGTTTAGAATATTTTTTGAACTTTCTCTCTCGATACTGCTATTGCAGGAGCACATTCGAGGCATGAAATGTAGTATAAGTCTTCTCTAGCATATCATCATCGGTGATTTTCTCACCGCATAATTTTAATACTGAGCTTATTTTAAAAAGTGCGGAATTATACTCACTAACACTTTTATAATCTTGCAACTTCAGGTGCAACCATTGAAAACGAGCTATTGGGAGAATGACCGTCTTCTGGTGTTCATACCTCTCCCTTAAATTGTTCCACAAAATATAGGGATATTTTACTGTAAGATATTCAGTTTTCAATTCTTTATGAAGATGGTGGTGAAAGAAAATCATTGCTTTAGCACGGTCCTGCAGGGATGCTTGATTTCCTTTTTTAATAGTTTCTCCCAAGTTCATTGCATCAAGATGAATTTCAACATCAAGATGAATTTCAGCATCAAGTATCCAGGATAAATAATTTTTCCCAGATATATTAAGAGCAACAAATTCTAATTTTGTAAGATTTGCCATTTTCTACACATATAAATAATGAAATAAATATGTGTATCTCAGAAAATATATTTATAAATTCACACAGATAATTATCAATAAAATATATCAAAGATTTTAAATAATATATAGAAAAACTTACAGAGGAATAAGGTCACTAGCTTCAGAATTGGTAGAACCGTCGTGCTGATAACGCGTTATAAAACTAAAGAAAGGAACTACTATTGCAAAAGAGAAATAAGAAATTCTCTCTGAAACTCTTAAAAATTGAAACTTTCTTTCTCTCTCTATATTTTTTTATAAATTTCATTACAACTGAAGCCTCTATTTATAGGTTTTGAAATTACTATGCAAGTTACTATGCAAATTACTATGCAAGTTAGTGGTGGGACAGGTACGGCTGCCGACGACAACATTTGATTCATTACAGGTTTCTATTAATTACATTTTTATTCATTGTCTCTTTGTCTGTTGTTCTCAGGTGAATCTCTCATTTTCCCTCTATCCCCTCTCCCAACTTGATTCTCTCTGGCCTCTCTCTTTTTTTCTTTGCATGGGTTTTGAGCTAAGATCGTTACGTATACAATTATAGCTGATGTTATCGTCATCGTCTTGACTCCATCATCACCATATACAACTTCTGTGAGCATCTGTTAAGGCCCAAAATCCTTCTTCATTGTGCATGATCCCTAGACTATTGTCTAGTGAGAATTCTTTCCAACGTAAAAATTTTCCTGAACTGTATTTAACAAACCAGTTTTTGCAATGATGAAGTGGGTTGAGGAAATAAAAAGGGTGCTTGACGCTCGGGTGGCATAGCTGACCTCTTATTGTGGCTTCAGCGTGGGAAGCCCTTGCACTTCCAGATGCAAACTCAACTACTGTTGCACCTCGAATTTTCATAAATCCTCATAGTAATCCTCCTCTAAACTCGCTGTAAAATTGTGTATTATGTTCCGTTTAGTTGAGTTGAGTTCATGCGTTCCTCCCGTGTTTTGATCACAGTCCTGTTTTGATCCCGTTTTGATCACAGTCCTTCAATTTTCATGTACAACTCGATCTACAAGAGTTATGGGGGTTTTGCAGAGCTCGTGGATGAAGAAAGAAAGACAACTGCGACCGAGTACCCAACTGCGGATTTTTTATATGGGGTTGAAAGTTAAAATGGAAAGTTGTGAAGTTAGCTTCATTGTAATAAATGAGCAATTTCTGTAAGTTAAGAAAATACTTGAGACCCAATGAGAGGCAGAGGAGATCCACTTGATATGGTGATGCAGAACGGTGATGGTGGGCAGAGACGATAAAGACGACAATGAGGGAGGGGAGGAAGACAACGCGGATGAGATTTTCTAATTTTTGAACAGAAGAAGTCAGGACGACTGAGTCGACACTTTTGATTTTATTTTTAAAAAGATAAAAAAATCACATGAGGGAGATAAACGAGTTGTAAAGCCGTGGGTGGGGTATGATTACCCACTAGTGAAGTGGTGAACCCTAAAAGCATATAAATCTCCTAAAGTCTTCAGAAGTTCTATATTCTAAAAGAGTCATAAAAATATTACTCAAAATAATTTCACAAATTAAAATAAATATGATTCGTTAGATATATTTTATAATTAAAATAATTTTATAAACTGATAAACTATATTAAATTAAATAAATTTATATTATCATTTATGTGTAATTTTTTTTTTATGACTAAAATATTTCTAAAGGGAAAAAACAGAAAAGAAAAAAGAGCATGCTTATCACGGGTCGGGGGCGACCCAAGAGTGCTTGGACCAATCCGTCTTGTTGCGGGCAGGCTACTTTCAAAGTAACCTCATGAGCATGAGCAATTAGTAAACCCCTATATCCCTGGACCCTGGCAGCAAAACGCTCTCGAATCTCTCCGCGCGCTTCCCCTCAGCTACTACCGAAGACAACTCTCGCAACTCTCTCTCTCTCTCTCTCGGGCTTGCTCTCTCGACTTGATTCAACCAGGTACATCCCTTCTCTCTCTGTATCTCTTCTGCGCTAATTCTCTTGCCTCTGGTAGACATTTTTGTGTACACTTTGGTTGGGGCAGTTTTCGATTTTCAGTGTCTGATTTTTTCTTTTTTCTTTTTATTTTTTTTGTCCTGGAAATGTAATTGTTTGCTAATGAACTATACGATACTTTTTCGGGTGCTTTGTTCAGGGTTTTGATAATTTTGTGGTCATTGAATCATTCTGATGCTCGCCATCGTGACAATTAATTAATAATGGTGATGATATGACTAAAACAAGTCTTTGGGGGATATCTTGGGCTTCCATTTTTTTTTTTTTTTTTGTGGTTCTCGCAGAAGAATCAGAGATAGTTTGTTGTTGTTGTTATTATTTTAATTATAATTGTAATTATTATTACTACAATTGGGTTTTGGTTTAGTTTCTTCTTTCTTTTGGGAAGGACATTAGGGGACTAGGAATTTAAAATTTGAAGGTTTGGTATTGCCAACTTGCCATTTATAAGATTTTACTCGTGTATTTTTTATAGGTAATCATGAAGTTTTATTTATAAGAGAAGGCATAGCCCAAGTATACAGGAAGTATATATGAGAAGTACCTAACTAGGTTTACAACTGAAAGTAGAAAACCATGGACATTTAGTCCATGATTTTTTAAATTTGTTGTGGTTCAAGAGTTGGCATCTCTTTAGGGTACATGACAAGATTATTGATGATCAAATGTAAATTCTTACGCAAGTATGAATGCACTCTCAGGTGATCTATGTATTTTTTTTTTTTTTTATTTCGTGCTGTCCTCGGAGAGCCTGGTGAACCTATTTTCTCTGCTTAACGATATCTTTCACGTTTTCTGGCATAGTTTCTTGCATTTTTGGAGTGAAGCACTTTCAAGTCGAACTTTGAGATAGCCAGTTCTTTCATCAGTGGGGATCTTTGAAACAGCCAAAATGTCGCGGAAAGGTTTGATGGAGCAAGACCTAAGTAAACTGGATGTAACGAAGTTACATCCACTCTCGCCTGAGGTTATATCTCGCCAGGCTACAATTAATATTGGTAAATTTTATTCCCTGTGAAAAGTTAATATCTTTCACATATTGAGTCAACAGAGCAGTAACGCTTGATAAATTCTCATTCACATAGTTGGGGGTTGATTGTTGCTGCTAAGTTTATGTTTGAAGCTGATGTTATGGAACTACATTTGTTGTACCAGGCACTATAGGTCATGTGGCGCATGGGAAGTCCACAGTTGTGAAAGCAATATCTGGTGTTCAGGTGATTTTTTTTTTCTTTTACACATTGGTACTGTCACTTATCAAAAAAAAAAAAAAAAAAAAAAAACTACAACCGTAAAACTGCATGCCATCCAGTATAGGGAATAACTACTATATACACACGTTCTGGACATGTAAAGTACACTTTTCCTAGAATAACATTGATTATTAACTTTTCATGAGAATGGGATTGGCTGAATCTTTCAACAATGTTGAGTCTCCCTCAACAGGCTTGTTACCCTCATTATGGGGTCTTCCAAAGCTCATTGTTAGAGTTAAGGTGTCTTGTCTAATTTCTTTTGTTTGATTTAGGCGAACATTTGCTTGACTGTTATTTGTTGAAGTTTGAGCTTAGATAAGAAAAGACGGTTGAGAATATGGTTATAGTGGAGCATGATTTATATAGTATTTTCTTGGTACAAACATTAAATGGTAAAAGTGCAGCTCTCTGTTTTGTCAATTTTCTGTAGACTGTTCGTTTCAAAAATGAGTTGGAGCGCAACATTACCATCAAGCTTGGTTATGCTAATGCAAAGATATACAAATGTGAAGATGAGCGGTGTCCTCGACCAATGTGCTACAAGTGGGTAACTAATTGACAGATTCAACTATATCTTCATTTTGCTTGCGGCATTTCATTCATTTGTTGCCTTGTTGTGATAGGGCTTATGGAAGTGGGAAGGAAGATAGTCCTCTGTGTGATGTGCCAGGGTTTGAGAACTGCAGGATGAAATTATTGAGACACGTGTCCTTTGTGGATTGCCCGGTAAGATTCTAAATGTTTATTATCAATTGCTATGAGTAGGTAATGTTTTAAGTAATTTAGGTTCCATGATGTGTTTTATACATGGTATTATAGACATTAAATACTGAAAATAGATTATCCTTCAATGTTATGGGCTATATTAGCTTGGGAAATGTTTTATCTTAGTTTCTGTTCCCTTTGAGTTCTTGTTGAAAGTGCACTAATCATATTTAAACTTACTTTCTCTCTCTCTCTCTCTCTCTCTCTCTCTGTTTGTTTGTTTTTGTTTTTGTTTTGTTTTTTAATTCAGTTAATTGCATGTACTGTCTAGTCTCAAGTCTTCCTAAATTTTGTGATTAGAAGTTCCTACTTTCTGAACTCTTCAACAGACTCTCCCATGTAGAAGAGCTTCCTTATTGTAAGGTTCATCAGGGTTGGATTTGTCACTTAATTAATAAAAAAGAATTCATAGGGGGCCCATGTTTCTTTGTATTTGTCTGCTGTTTGCTGAATCAAAGTTGGTGCTTGCATATCATATCATGCTGATAAATCTGGATGCACTTCGTCTTGAACTTATGTTGAGGTGACTGTTTCTTAACCAATTCTACAGGGTCATGATATTCTCATGGCTACAATGCTTAATGGAGCTGCAATTATGGATGGAGCCCTACTTCTAATAGCTGCCAATGAAAGCTGCCCCCAACCACAAACTTCTGAACACCTGGCTGCTGTCGAAATTATGCGCCTCCAACATATAATCATCCTTCAAAATAAAGTAGATCTAATTCAAGAAAATATAGCCATCAACCAGCATGAAGCTATCCAGAAGTTTATTCAGGTAAGTCCCTGTAGGCCATCTTTGATGCAAAAACTGGTCATTAGTTGTTGTGCTTAATGATGTTGGTTGGCTTTTTGTTTATAGGGAACTGTTGCTGATGGAGCACCTGTGGTACCAATTTCTGCACAGCTGAAGTACAATATCGATGTTGTGTGTGAGTATGTTGTGAAAAAAATCCCCATTCCAGAAAGAAACTTTGTGTCACCTCCTAATATGATCGTAATCCGGTCTTTTGATGTCAATAAGCCTGGTTTTGAGGTTGATGATATAAGAGGCGGTGTGGCAGGTGGAAGTATTCTCGTGGTATATTTCTTGTCTATGAATTTGTTCCAAAACTGAGAACCATCTCAAGTGTTGATCATGACTGCTGTTGGCATATGATTGTTGATTCTTTTTAGATGGATTTTCTTAGTAATGTTGGTCCATATCACTCCTCATAATTGGTTACGTCATGGGAGCCAGATATATTCCTTAGGGCTGGGTTTCTATTGTCAATTCTTCTATTTTATTTTTGTCCTGTAATCCATTCAACAATTTTGTTTGAGTTTCTGACCACTTGAAGCAAGTGTTGGTTTGGACCACCAACAATTTGACCTATGTAATGCAAACTTTCTGCCATATGCAAACATGTTTTTTTTTAAGGTCTGGGATATATAAAATCAGTTGTATGACGGTAACTCATTTTTGGTTTTGTTCTTTGGTAGGGTGTTTTGAAGGTAAATCAATTTATTGAGGTTCGTCCAGGGATTGTTGTTAAAGATGAGAATGGCAACATCAGATGCACGCCCATATATTCCAGAATAGTTTCACTGTATGCTGAGCAAAATGAGCTGCAATTTGCTGTTCCTGGGGGTCTTATTGGGGTTGGTACAACAATGGACCCCACTTTAACACGGGCGGATAGGTTGGTGGGTCAGGTTCTCGGTGAAGTTGGCTCACTCCCTGATGTTTTTGTTGAGCTTGAGGTAAGGGGATAGATTGAAAGCTTCTTTGCTTGTCTCTTGACCTGCTTGAACTTGGCACCTGTTGATGTGTTCAAATGTTTGTTTTTTTAACTTTTTTTATCCCAATTTCATGAAAAGCTATTTAGCAAGTAATTTGCGACTGCCCTTTGTGTTTCTCATGCCCTTTCCTCACTCTTGATTTGGTCAGGCTTTGAACAAGGCAGAGTATATAATATTAATTAAAACGACTACATCTGCTTTCAAAAGAAAAAAGAAACTGCTGTTGCTATGCATTAATTGTGCCGCCTTTGCTATGTATTAATTGTGCCTCTTTTTATTCAAACATAAAAAAATGAGCTTCTCGAGAGCTGTAGAATTTTCCCCCAAATTTTAAGAGGTGATACCGTTGTCTTTTCTTGTGGCATTCCTTGAGTTCAAGTAACACCTTACATTTGAAAAGAAAAAGTTATACCTAAAACTTTGTTAGACTGTTTTAATGCTATATATGCTCTAGGGGACCATTTTCATAAAAGATCTGGTCGAGGTCGATGTTGAATGCTTTCTCCTTTATGTGCTCTTAGGCAACTATATTTATGAACTTGTGTTGCTGTGATTTTGCAGGTGAACTTCTTCTTGCTGCGGCGGCTTCTAGGTGTCCGGACTAAGGGCACTGAGAGACAGGGAAAGGTCTCTAAGCTGACCAAGCAAGAGATCTTGATGTTGAACATAGGATCTATGTCAACGGGAGCTCGGGTTCTTGCTGTAAAGAATGATTTGGCAAAGTTGCAACTCACATCTCCAGTGTGCACCAGTAAAGGGGAGAAGATTGCACTTAGTCGACGAGTTGAGAAGCACTGGCGTCTGATTGGTTGGGGTCAGATCCAAGCTGGAACCACCCTTGACGTTCCACCTTGCCCCATTTGAGTTGAATTTATACACACATCGACAGAAGAAGACCAGTTAAACCATTTATAAGAGAATTGAAGAACAATGTGCAACGATTGGCAATTGTTGGGAATCAGTTTTGTCAGGTGGATAAGAAAACATTGCTTTCATTGCTATAATTTGTTCTGTTTCATATATCTTTTGGGATTGTGTTACTTTGTGCTGCCAACATCTATTGGGTTTCGGAGAATTCAATTTAATTGACGAGCCTGTTTCTTATTGATTTATCTTGGCCAATTCAACATTTAGCTTCTTGCATTGCTATTTTTAAATTTGAATCGTATTGATGAGCAAATGATTGGCCTCAATTTCGTTCTAAGATCTTTTTACTCTTTAATTTTTTTATTTTTTTGTTTTGCTTTTGTTGGTAACGTTTCAGAAGCTTAGGTTGAAGACTCTAACCTCATGGTTAGGGCTTGAGATAGAAAGTCTAATAAGTTGGGCTTAGTTCAATCCATACACTTTCCTTCTTGAGCTTCACTCAAAGGACTTGCTTTACCCTTCTGTTTGCATATGTTGGCTAAATGGCAGAATATATGAAATCATCTGGCTCAAACTGCAGCGCCCGAAATGCCTTTCCACGTAGGCGTTGTTACAGTTGAATCCGCTCCCAGACGAGACTCATGATCAGCTTCCTCGTAAAATATGTAGTATTTTGATCATTTCATCGACATCATAAGCAATTTGTTAGACCCCATCGCGTCCTCCCTTTAGCATTTGAGGGCTGAACATTCTCTTTGCTTGAACGCAGCCATATTTTGTATTAAAAAACAAATGACATTAAAGCTCTCAAAATCTCTTTTCCCTCCTCTCTTCTCCATCTTTTTTCTTTTATTCTATTTTCTATATGGTATGAGAGCCCTTGGCTAAAGCTAAGTTTGACTATGTGGACAAATATTTCTTTTAAGCTCTGCCACTAGCTTTATCTTTCACACATTTGTTTTTTTAGTTATTTCCATTTGTCAATATTGTTTTTCTCATATCATACAACCAATTGACTGTATGAGTTGTTGGCATTTTGGTATCATAGCGAATATTATGTTTTTCTTTTTAATCTATAACATGTAAATTAGAATCAAATATCAATAAATCATCCACAATATAGGCTAATAATAACATGAAAATTATCCCATGATTTATAATAAATTCATTTATCACTCTTGTTTGGTTTATAGTTATTCTCGATCGTGCAATAGTCAAATTTCTCATGCAATTTGTTTAGACGGTTTTAAGACATACAAGAGTTTTGTCAACTTAAAACCTTTTGCTTTCTCGGCCAAGCTTTACAGAGCCTTTAAGTTGTTCCATATAAATTTTTTCATCTAGATCTCCATTAAAAAAAAACTGTTTTAATATCCATTTGATGAACTTTTGAATTATAGATTGCTGTAATGACAACCAAAAATCAACTTTTAGCTTTTTGTTTAAAACTTTTTACGACAAGCCTTGCCTTGAATTTTTTAACAGTTCCATCCAGTCTAATTTTTATTTTTTTTTAAATTTTTTCTAAGGACCTATTTACACCCTATGGTTTTACAACTTGGTGGTAACTTAACTAATTTTCAAGATTTATTAGAAATTAGTGAATCCATCTCATCATTCAGAGTTTCTTTTCAAAACATAAAACTTATTTTCTTACTTTGTGTTTTGATTTATTTTGCCACAATGCAGCATTTGAACAAATGTGATGTTTTAATTATAATATTTAGAGAGCCACTACAGGGAAGTCCCTTATATAGCACGAAAGCACAAATCGTCCCAAGGTGATATAACTATGGAAATATTAGGAATATTACGAATTTTCTTTGATTTTCTTCCTCCTCTATCATCCTCCTGCCCAGCTTCTTGGTCCAGCATTGCAGTATCTCTCTTCTCCCGAGTAAAATATGTGTGTAAGATATGTAAACATTTTTTCTGGATAATCTGAGATTATCCACTTTGCATTTTATCTTCATTTTTTTTTTCAATGAGAATGAAGTAGTTGTAATAGCATGCGCCAAATCAAACTTAGATCAATGGAATAACTCCAATGATTAATCAGTTTACATCCATTGAAACCAACCAAACTTCTCCCACTCCCAAGTATAACTTCTTCCTTTAAAGCAGAATCCCATTGCATCCAAAAAATTAATCAATCATGAAGAGGACATCCCAAGATGTCCTCATCCCTGTATAAATGAAACTCTTTGTCACCAAGATTAACTTGGGTTCCCCTATATTCTGGCAAAAGAATAGTCACCCTTCTTCACAGACACTGGTATTAGATTCCCACCCTGTCCTGTGCTCCCGGTCCCACCACAACAATTTTCTTGGAGTTCAACTTGGAGGCTTTCTCAGGGAGAAGAATGCTAGTGGAGGTTTTGGATGGGGGCAAGACTTTCCCGACCAGAACACAATTGGGTGTCGGAATCAGTCGCTTCGCCATCTCTGTCTTGGGGCAAAAACTCTCTAACTTTAGGATAGTTTTGGAGGGAATATGGATGCATTTTATCTTCATTTGTATGTGTACTTAGTGATTTTAGATAAATTGAAAGTTTTCTTACGTGATTTAGAGAAAATTCACAAAATGATAAAGAAAAACAAAGAAAAAAGCTTCAATCTATATCTCCATACATTGGCATTTTTTGATATTGAAGAAGACTTGTTGACCAGTAATTGCGGATAAGTTAAAAGTGCATGTAGAGGATATCGAGCACCTCTTGGAGTTTTCTATCGAGTTGCTTTTTATCCTAGAACGGTTTTTGTAGAATACATTTCAGCTCCCTCTCGCATGGCTAGGTGTCCTGCTGTGTTCTATCATGGAAAAATGGAAAAATAACAGAATGCCTAGAAAGAAACAGAACGATGGAGCAAGAAAGCCAAGGATTCAATTTAATAAGGGAAATATGGACATTTTAATATTGATAACATGGAGGGTGTGCATTTTGTGCCCTCCTCCTAGCATACGCTCCAGCATTTTTCTAATATTTAAATATAGTTTTCTTATTTTAAATTTGTGGTTTATGGTATTTGGATTACCGTTCGAACGTAATATATTAAATTCGCAACTGTTTGAATGAAAACCCCGAAACCAATCAAATGAAATTGAAATTCATTACTTCGGTTCGAATAGATTAATCGCAGGTTCAAACACTCTGCAACTTTTTTATCAATCAAACACATGCTATTATGCTTGAAAAACTCTGCATCATTCGAACAAAGATTGTCGAACTAAATCATGTTTGAACAGATTATTTTATAATGTGAACGTTTCGTAAGTACCACACGTACGTACGTTTGATTGGATCGTTTATGTTCAAACACTAACCGAGTTGTTTGAAAAAAGTTAAGCGTTCGGACACTTTCTAATTCATTCGAACAAGATCAAATAAATTCGTGTCGTTCGAATTAAATTTTCGTGATGTCCAAACAGATCAACGATTATTGGAACAAAATTTTTTCCTCTTGCTCATCATGCCGATATTGGGATGAAATTAATTGTTTCGTCCCCAAAAAATATATCCAAATGGATTCAAACGGGTCGGCCACTTTTTTTTTTTTTTTCCTAAAAGTATTTTTTTTTAAGTCTCCAAGAACTTTTTTAGACGAAATTTTTTCATTTTTAAAAATCTTTTGAGAGGAAAATGGTATTTTTGGGAATATATTGTTCGTTCCAAATAACCAGCTATTCTCACGTAGTGAGGTGTGCTCCACCATGGGACTAAGGAAGAAATTTATTTGCCGCATAAATGTAGATGTAAGAACGATATTGTGGTTGGGTTAAGATTGGTTCTTCCTTTGACAACTTTTTTTTTTTTTTGTTTTAGACCTAGAATCTTTTACTAAAAATAAGACCTAACATACTTATAATAAGCTAGCTAGGTATAATGGCATATAGACCATTTTGCAAAAAACTCACGATTTTTTTTTGTTGTTGTAGAGGAGGCCTGAAAAGTTAGAAATGACTCTCTTTTAATTGAGAGATGAGATGAGATGAATTGATATGAGTTTTAAAAGATGAATAAAATATTATTTTTTAATATTATTATTATTTTTAAATTTAAAAAATTCAATTGATATTTGAAAAAGTTATATTATTATTTATTATATTTTATATAAAAATTTAAAAAAATATAAAAATTAATTTAAAATAAGATGAGATGAGCACTTCCAAATCTTCAAATCCAAACATGCCTTCTAAGTGAACGTTGATTAGAGCGAAATGCATGGGTAACCGCAATAAAAGCATTTGCGGTCATTTCGCATTCATTTTACCCATCTCACTGCGTCACATACACACATGGAAAAAACTGAATGGATAAAAGATTCGGAAACGAGCTAGTTTTGTTAGAACTTATAAGAAGGCTTAATTTATTCCTTAATGATAGCAGAACTGCTTCGGAAAGAAGTTTACAGTTTTGATGACAACCTTCGCAATAAGAAAAGAGACCATTCTTAGGATAGGACGACTTAATTTAGAAAAAGTAAATATTTAAACTATAATATTGTTCTGTGATTGGTACAAATGGCCTTATTCGCGTACGTAATTAACAAGCTGAATGGTCTTGATCAGCTTAATTATAGATATATATCCTTGTATTTATGAGTTCATGATCATCATCAAGCTGAGGGAACCAATAGGAACCCAGTTGGAATGATGTTGACAACATTAAGGAGGCCAGCAATAGTGTTCCCTACCAACTGCAAGGGCGAGCGCAAGACCCCCAGACCGGGAAGAGCAGCGTTGCAGGTGGCGAGTGGTGTGCTGACAACTAGATTGCAATCCGCGGACAATAGTGAAGATAGCAGCGTTTGTAGGGGATCCAACAGCATCGTGAACACTCCCGACCCATTCGTCGTTGTACTCGAAACCACATTTCCAGATCCACAACGCAGTTGTACCAGAGCATCTATAACATATTATGACACGTAATATTTATCAAAGTAATTATTATACTAGCCAGTACCGTTGGTAATACAGAGGTTTTAATAAGATATATACCTATAAAGTCACTATAAATTTGTGATATCCAATATAATAAAGATAAATATAAATGGTATATAAGATTCTATATTGCTTGAAAATGATAAAAACGGATAAATTTTGCTCTTTATAAGATACTAATAAAGATGTAGTTATATTATTAACTAATCTCTTTAGAATATAGTTCATATAGTTTGCATGCAGTGGTGATAAATTTTGAGAAATTAATAACTTACTTGGGAAGACCGGGGTGGCGGTACCATTGACAGCTACAGCGCCATTGAGAGAGCAAAAGACAGTCCCCTGTATGCGGATCAGGCCCAGCAGACCACCTATGATCCCCAATTGTGCTACTGCTATTGGAGCTGCTACTGCAACAAGTATCATAACCAAAACAAACACACCGGATTTTGAGGCCATCATGTCTCTTACTCTCAGTAGTACTTCAGTTACAGGGTTTTGCTCTAATATTACAACTGACTTGCTGATCAAACTCTGGCCATTCATGCAACCATTTTATAGGATATGAGTGGCCAACTTGCAATCGATTTTTCTGATGACTTGGATCATAATTAATAGCTTACGCATATGCATGCAGGCACGCGTGTTTGTCACTTTTAACTTCTGAAAACTAAAGTTTGTCATGATTCAGCATGCACGCCATTTTAATTAATTTGTGCACTTACGACATCTGCAACCCGACAAGATCATAAGATTCGTCGTCAGCTCCCGTTCTGATCCATCCACCTTGCCCCCATAATTTTGGTAAAGTACCCCAAAATCACTGGTAACTCATTGCTTTCAAAAGTTTGTACGTAGATGGGTCCATTACTCTTATAAAGCGCGAGTTGGAAACTTGTTACGTCAAAATATTGTAGATAGGTCCATATTGCTAGAGAAAATCCAGGTTTAATTGTCAAATTTTTCTTTGATCTCATGATGCATCCTCAAATCACAGCAAGTTGCTTCCCGCGCGCGCCTGCGGGCATTCGGGGTGGAATATGCAGACAGCGACAGGCCGCTTGATGTGAGAATACTTCTCCAGTATATTAAAAAGCAATGAAATTCAAGTTGTTTATTGTACAGATCACACTTGCAAATTTCAGGCCAGCTTTATGCGTTAGATGACAGCCAATATGGATGCATATATTATCAATTAAGTGATACATATTAAAAAGTAATACCGGAAGTACTCTCCCATCAAGCACGTACCTCATGTCGGTGTCAGCATATTCCAGTACTCCGAATGCCCTCAGCCGGAAGCAATTTGCTGCGTGTGGTTTGAGCACCGGATTAAAGAAAAAGTTGACCAAAACCTGTATTATTTGCTCTAGGGCTATGGACCTATCTATAGTTTTTGGAAGTGTCGATATTTCAATTCGATCGTGCACTAGAGCAATGAACTTATATATCTAAAAAGTTTTCGAAGGAATGAACCGTTATAAACGATTTTGGAGAAGATCAAAATCAAGGGCAAGGGAGAGATCAATGGATATTCATATTTCTGACTAATCTTGTCGGGTTTTATAAGTGAAGTGCCGGCGTTTCAAAAGCGCCGACCACGGTTAAAATAAACGCGCTTGATTAACGGTGTTTAATTATTTACCGGCAATCAAACGCCGGTATTGGCATGGGGCCGCTGTTTATGCATGCGTTCTGGTGTTTGCTCATCAAACGTCGGGAGTTTAAAAACCCATTACTGACATTTTTGAATAAATTAGCGACATTTATCTAAATGCCACCACTAATACATTTAGCACAAGCACAACCGCCAGAACATGATAAATTCATTAACAGATTTTGGCGTAAATTATCGGCGTTTAATTAAACGTCACCGCTAGTATGTTGCTGACGCATTGTATAAATGCGGCCACTAGCTATGTTTTCTAGTCAATGACATTTTCGAGCATATGTTAAACTTTAAATAAACGTCACAATATTTATATTGTTACCAAATCTGGATAGAAATTGGTAGGGCTGTTCACCCGACCCAACCCGCACTAATAAGCCAGTTTTCAACTCGACTCGATTACAAATGGTTTCAATAGGTCGATAACTGTTTGGCCGATAATCGACCTATAAGAGTTTTGAAAAAACAGTCAAAAGAAACCAAGTAGAAAACGAAGGAAAGCGAATGAACCATCCTCTTTGTTGGCTTGATGACATGATACCCGGTCTCCAAAAGAGAGATCTTGGGTTCAATCTCCCTCCCTCCAAAATATCAAAACAAGAAAACGAAGGAACTATCCTCTTTGTTTGGTTGTCGAGAAAACACGGGAAAAGGCAAATGAAAAACTAATACCAACTACCATTTTGTCAACAATATGAGACATAAGTGAAGAAAAGAGAACCATTACAAAACTTTGCACAGAGAGAAAAGCAAGAGAAGGAAGAAAAGAAAAAGTTTTATCACCACTGTCGCCGGAGCTCTCGCCGGGACTCTGGGTTGAATTTTTCGAGCTTTTCGTCCTCCAAACCCTTGCTTTTCACCACTACTTTGCCGAAACTCTGGGCGAGAGAGAGTGAGAGAGAACGAAATCATTGGCTAAATCTCAAAACGAAATCACAGAGAGAACGAAATCGATGACTTGTTTAAAGTGTTCGCTAAGGCTGAAAATGAAATCAGAGAGAACGAAATCAATTGTTTGAGTGTTCTGTTGGAGGCTGAAGTTGAAATCAAGGTTAGAGAGAATGAAATCAAGTGTTGAAGACTGAAGCTGAAACGAAACTGAAATAAGGGTTTAAATCGGTAACGGGTAATACTCGATTACCCGATTTATCGAAATCGAGCGGAATAACGGGTTTGGGTCGAGTCGGGTCGGAATTCCGGGTCGAATCGGATTTCGGATTTTTTGTTCACCCCTAGAAATTGGAAGGAATAATATTTATGCCTCCTATCATTAAGCCACTGACGGGAGGACAAGCCCGATCTAAGAGCCTAAACTAGGAGACTCAGTACAGCTAGCCTAAGCTGGGTCCATGGCGTGATATCTACAACAGGATAACTCCCATGGATGAGGATAGTTATCTGCATAGGATAACACCTATATAGATCAGGGTGCTTATCCCATCGATCAGCCTCTTATTAAGGAATCATCTGAGAGAAACCTAAAGGATTGATGCTTATCAACGTCCTTAACATCTCTCGCCCCCTATTAAGTAACATATTATCACTCACTTCTTTACGCACTTACGTGTTCTAGTTATAAAAAAATATTTAACTTTTCTAACTTTCTTTCCTGATCCCCCCTCTGATCAGGCCATATTCCAAACATTACTTGCCACAAAAGAAAATCATTGATTTCCCTTCTTTTGCTGGCGGACTCTTTCGTGATGCCCAAAAGTTGTCACAAAAGGTCTTTTTATGGTAGACTTTTCGATTGTTAGAACAAAAACACAACTACAATAAATTGTGGTCTCTTACATAGAAAAATTGCAATACTAAATATAGTTTGGTTTACAGTAGACACGTAATACTTCAAAAAGGGGTAGTTTGGTTACATAAAATTAAACTATTTTATCTTATCTCGTCTCATATAATCATTATAATTTTTTCAAATTTTCACACAAAATATAATAAATAATTCAATTTTTCTTAAATTTTAAAATCAAAATAGTATTAAAATGCTATATTATAACAATTTTATTAACAAAACATCTCATCTCTATATCTTAGTTCATTTGTGTAATCAAATTGAGTTAGTTTACAATTACTTGAGCGAGCTTTGTATAATAGTATGCTAATTAATTAGGTTTTAAAAAAACATGGAAGGTTCCTTAAAATTTGAAAGCATTCGATTCAAGGATGTGTATTAGTTATATGGGCATTGCTATAGCCACTCAGGGTGGGTTCCAAGAAAAATCAGTGATAGTGTAAAATTTTTTTAGAACACTGTTTTTTTTTTTTGTAATCCATTAAACATTTTAAAAAAATTACAAACTCATTTATATTAATGTGGTTTTTGTTAAAATTTCAATCTCAACCACTCCAACGGTAAGGTCGCGCTACAAGGAAATCATGTTGTTATGGCGCTATTTGGCATGTCATTATAAAAATTGCCGCTAATATCGACTTATTATGGCATTTTTTTGTTCATAGATCATCCCGGGCGAAAGCTAATGTTCCAATACATTGCGGAAGTTTTTTTAGTTTATTACGGCGCAATGTGCGCCATTAAAAAGGAGAACATATTGCGCCATTCTCCTTTCACACTGTGATAAACCCTAAGGGTGGGCAAAAATTCCGACTTCCAATTTTCGAATTGTAAGATCCTAGATTTACGTGTATTTTTATACATTATTTTATTATCGGTGTTAATTATTTTAATTTATTTTAATAATATTACCAATTGTGTTTTATTTGTTTAAGATATTTATTTGATCTATTGATTAGTTAATATATGATCATTTTATTGTCTTGGTTTTAGTTGTTTAAAATATTGAGAGATCTTAAATGTATTTTAAGCATCTAATTTAAATATAAGGTTTTATTCTTTTATATAATTAGAAACTTCATTATTTTAATTGAGGATAGAAAATATTGTATTATGAAATTAGAGTTAAGTTGAAATGATATTTTATTTTATTTTCTTGAATATTTTTAAGCGTAATTAATTTTATGTATTTTTATATTAGTGTTTTAAACATATCGTTTGTCAGTTTGAAGACCCAAAAGTGTCGGGCCTATAAATAGCGCAGAAAGGGTCAAATTCCTCATTTTCCCCTCTCCCTTTTCCTTTTCTCTCTCTCCTCTCTCTTTTCTCTTCCGCGTGCTACAGTAACCGCGGGGAGGCAGTTTGGTTTTCAGCCCGTGGCGACGCTACCCCTGCTCGACAAGCCTCACCTCCGACCCCGCCTGAACCACCACCCTCTGGCGAGTCCAACCCCAATAGAGGTGTCGACCACGGCAGCCCCACGTCCCGCCGGCAGCCCCAAACTCGAGAGGTGTTTAATCCTCTACGCCGCACCTTACTCAGCTCATATCTCCGCCATGAGCCACTGTACCTAGACATCACCCTCGCCATTTGATCCGCCATCCATAAACAACCTACCCCCAGAAATTTCAGTCCCAACGGAGCCCTCACCTTCTATTGCCATCCATAAAACCGAAATGGGTCTCCAAATGAACTTCCCTTTGCCGCGCCTCCGTCCAGTCACCGTGACTCTCACCTCTATCGCCAAAAACTTCCCCTACGTCATATTGTTACACCCCTAAAACAGTTTTCTCATCCATGGCCGCACCTCCCTTGTACAAGGGAAAAACCAAAAATAAGTTTTCACCTATTTTGAGCCAAATTCGACACCTTCCGGTGGTTTCACTGCCACACTACCACGTCCATGAGATTCTCCACCTTCCAATGAGTATCTTCCTAAATTTTAGTGTCAAATCGAGCACTTTAGCCTAACGTACAAGTGACCCCTATGAGCGCTGCAGATTGACGTTTGCTCAAGGATTTACGTTTTTACCCGCTGTAAGTACTTTCCAAACGAACTTTTAAGATTTAAATATATTTTTGCATTAATATCTATGTGTTGGTTGATGTTGGTATTTGTTGATATTGGTATTTGTTGGTTGATTGAGTTTATTGGATATTGGATATTTTGTACATGGTGATATGCATTATGAAATTGTACGGTCATTCATGTGTATATATGATATTTGAGATTTTTACGTGAAACTTGAGTTATAGTATATTAAAATGATTTGTTTGAAGAGTATTATAAGTGAGAAACGATATTATTGGGTTTATGGATTTTAATAATTTTGACTGAGTCATAGCAGGGACGGCAATACGTAATGCCCGTTATGATTAGTGGGTGTGAATGACATAATGGAGACGGTGATACGTAACGTCCATTATGGTCATTGTGTGTGTAAGTCATAATGGGGACGGTGATACATAACGCCTATTATGATTGATAGTGTGTGGATGACATAATGGATACGGTGATACGTAATGCCCATTATGGTCATTAAGTGAGTATTTCATATCAGGGACGGCGATACGTAACGTTTGGTATGAAATGAGTGTAGGAATCATAATGGGGACGGCGATACGTAATGCTCATTATGATTGGTGATGTGTGTATGTTATATCGGGAACGGCGATACGTAACGCCCGGTATGATTAGATTTATGATACTAGTTTATGGGAAATGATGGATAGTTTTTATTGGAGTTTTATTATGATTAAAATGAGATTTTAGCGTGTGTGATTATTTTATTGATTTTGAGGAAGATGATCTTAAGTTTCGTGCATACGATATCCTGTTCATGTGTGAGGATGTTGTTGTGCATGAGTATATTTTATATGTTGGGGTTAGGTTAAGTTGTACTTACCTGCGATGTCATTTTGGTGTCGTAAATTCTGGATGCAGATGTCGAGCAGGCTAAGTCTGAGGAGGTGGCTTCGTTGTTGGAACATTTATTTATAATTTGTTATATTGTGACATATTTTTCCATTTTTATAAATATGTATTTTATAATTTATCTTTCGGATGACTGTATTAAATCTCCAGTTGGAGAATTTATGTTATAATAGTTTATAAAATAACTCTAAAAATTCTGGTACTTAAATAATGACTTTATTATTCGCTGCAACTTTTATTTTATGCATATCACGTGTTCACACACTTAGTACTTGATGTTGGGGGTGCGTGACCTATGTTGTCAGCATCCTGATGCCTCGATTCCCGTATTTATTTTAAGGAAAATTTAGAGGCGTCACACGAGAATCGAGATATCGGGATGTTGACAATACGAGTCATGCACCCGAACCGTCAAGTACTAAGTATGTGAACACGTGATATGCATAAAATAAAAGTCGCAGTGGATGATAAAGTCATTATTTAAGTACCAGAATTTTTAGAGTTATTTTACAAACTATTAAAACATAAATTCTCTAATAGGAGATTTAATACAGTCATCCGAAAGATAAATCATAAAATACATATTTATAAAAATGGAAAAATATGTCCCAATATAACAAATTATAAATAAATGTTCCAACAACGAAGCCGCCTTCTCAGCCTTAGCCTCATCGACATCTGCATCTAAAATCTACGACGCCAAAATAGCATCGCAGGTAAGTACAATCCAACCAAACCCTAAGATATAAAATATACTCATGCACAAAAACAACTTCACACATGAACTAGACACCGTATGCATGAAGTTTAAGATCATCTTCCTTAAAATCAATAAAATAATCACACGCGCTAAAATTCCATTTTAATCATAATAAAAATCCAATAAAAACTATCTATAATTTCCCAAAAAATATTATCCGTAAATCCAATCAAACCGGATGTTACGTATCGCCGTTCTCGATATGACATACACACATCACCAATCGTAATGGGCGTTACGTATCGCTGTCCCCATTATGATTCCTACACTCATTTCATACTAGGCGTTATGTATTGCCGTCTTCGATATGAAATACACACCCAATGACCATAATGGGCGTTACGTATCGCCGTCCCCATTATGTCATACACATATTATCAATCATAATGGGCGTTACGTATCATCGTCCCTATTATGACTTACACACACAATGATCATAATGGGCGTTACGTATCGCCGTCCCAATTATGTCATCTACACACTATCAATCATAATGAGTATTACGTATCGCCATCCCCATTATGACTTACACACACAATGACCATAATGGGCATTACGTATCGCCGTCCCATTATGTCATTCACACCCACTGATCATAACGGGTTTTACGTATCGCCATCCCCGCTATGACTCAGTCAAAACCATTAAATCCATAAACTCAATAATATCGTTTCTCACTTATAAAACCCTTCAAACAAATCATTTTAATATACCATAACTCAAGTTTTATGTAAAAACTTCAAATATGATATATACACATAAACGACCGTGCAATTTTACAATACTTATCACCATGTACAAAATATTCAATATTCAATAAACTCAATCAACTAACAAATACCAACATCAACAAATACCAACATCAACCAACACATAGATTTTAATGCAAAAATATATTTAAATCTTAAAAGTTCGTTTGGAAAGTACTTACAGCGGGTAAAAACGTAAATCCTTGAGCAAACGTAAATCCGTAGCGCTCGTAACGGTTACTTGTACGTTAGGCTAAAGTGCTCGGTTTGACACCAAAATTTAGAGAAATATTCATTAGAAAGTGGGGAATCTCATAAAGGTGGTGGTGTGGCAGTGCAACCACTGGAAGGTGGCAGATCGGGCTTAAAATGGGTGGAAACCCATTTTCAGGTTTTCCCTTGTATAAGGGAGGTGTGGCCATGATTGGAAAAACTATTTTGGGGTGTAAAAATATGAGGTAGGGGAATATTTTGGCGGTGGAGGTAAGAGTCACGGTGAACGGACGGCAGCGCGGCAAAGGGAACTTCATTTGGAGACCTATTTCGATTTTATGGATGGCAAGGGAAGGTGAGGGTTCCGTTGGGGCTAAAATTTCTGGAGGTAGGTCGTCTATGGATGGCGGATCAAATAGTGAGAGTGGTGTCGTGGTACAGTGGCTCACGGTGAAGATATGGGCGGAGCAAGGTGCGGCGTAGAGGATTAAACACCTTTCGGGTTTGGGGCTACCGGCAAGACGTGAGGCTGCCTGGTCGACACCTCCGGTGGGGTTGAACTTCCCGGAGGGTGGCGGTTTAGGCGGGATCAAAGGAGAGGCTTGGCGAGTAGGGGTGGCGCCGCCACAGGCTAAAAACCAAACTGCCTCCCCGCGGTTATTGTGGCACACGGGTGAGAAAAGAGAGAGGAGAGAGAGAAAAGGAAAAGGGAGAGGGGAAAAATGAGGAATTTAATCATTTTCGCGCTATTTATAGGCCCGACGCTTTTGGGTCTTCATACTGACAAATCACGTGTTTAAAACACTGATATAAAAATACATAAAATTAATTAAACTTAAAAACATTCAAGAAAATAAAATAAAATATCATTTCAACTTAACTCTAATTTTATAATACAATATTTTCCATCCTCAATTAAAATAATGAAGTTTCTAATTATTTAAAAGAATAAAACTTATATTTAAATTAGATGCTTAAAATTCATTTAAGATCTCGCAATATTTTAAACAACTAAAACCAAGGCAATAAAATGATCATATATTAACTAATCAATAGATCAAATAAATATCTTAAATAAATAAAACATGACTAATAATATTATTAAAATAAATTAAAATAATTAATACCGAGAATAAAATAATGTGTAAAAATAGACGTAAATCTAGGATGTCACATTCTCCCCCCCTTAAAAAGAATTTCTTCTCCGAATTTCGCTCGGCTGCAACTAATAGAAACTCCAATAGCTTACCTACCACATCACTCAATACTCACTCCAAGTATTACCATAATTATCTATTTTCCTCAATTACAAGTGAATGTTATTCCATCATAAAAGTATAGTCTCCAAATAATATTTCATCTCCAACACTCCTAAGGTAGCAAAGTAGTCTGAAATCTCCATATGTTTAAGGGCTTTAGTACAATCTCCCAAAATCCTAATATTCACGAACTTCATACAACACTTTGTGCCACCCTCAAATAACTTCCAAGTTTATTTTCCCAACTTAACCATTAATAAATATAATTTAACCAACTAAAAGATAAATCCTCACTTACAAGTATCATCCCAAAATTTTAAGTCACTACCAATCTCTCAAAATCAACAGAAGATCTGAACTTCCAATCACATTGCAAGACATCACGCTTCTACGCGTATTCTGATAACTCACTAAATATATAAAATTAATTTCTCATAAATTATCACCATAAGTAAAAATTTGCTCAACACCTATTAACAAGAAATCCTATATCACTTTTCCAAATCCTAAAATTTTAATATCTTATAATTCTGATTATACCAATATGGTTGATACCTAAACTCTAATGTACATCATCTAAAAATCATGTCAACTCTACTCAAATTAATTAACATGGTAACCATGATACCATAATTCTCTCACTCAACTGGACTTTCAATACCCAAGAGAAAGAATAATCTCAAATATTTAAATTCCTATGTGACCTCAAGTCACAACTAATTTCTTAAGACACCTCAACAAATGCTACTAACCATTAAATTTCCTAAATATCATACTTAAGTTGCTCATCCCAATTAATTTTCCCAGAAGCCTAAAACTTAGATCTCTTAAATTAAATACTATCACATTGAATCAACATCCATCAATTAACAAAATAAACTCTCCCAAGTCAAAACACAAAACACAAAAAAAAAAAAAGTACTCTCCAAAATTTACATACGCAACTATTACACATAAATCTCTAAGCTTCCACAACCAAGATCGAAACTTCACCAAAGAAACAATTGATCATTTACCATCATAAGTATTCTTAAAACAAATTCCATAACAATATGTCAATGGCTAAGAATTTCACACTCACATGAAAAGTTTGCCTAGATTACAATTCCAACAATCTCCCAGAAATAAAATTAGAATTTAGAAACTCTAGCTCAGTGAGATCCAGCTAATACATATAAACAGCATGAGAAATATCAACAAAGAAATACAATTACATAAATACCAATAATTTATCAAAACAAATCCATCTTGCAAAGATATAATAATATACCCAAATACTAAATAAAACTTAAGTAATTCACATAAATATTATATAAAAACACAACGGGAAAAAGATCTAATAAACAAATAGGTAAAAGCTATTCATTTAAGAAAACAAGACCACCTCCTTTGGTAAACAAAAATCACCAAAAGCTGTTATTAAATAAAATAAGGAGATTGAATTAAAATAAGAATAGCAAATAAAATAACAAATAAAGTTTTAAAATTCTCCACAAAACTCAACTCTTAAAAAGATTTATTGTAGAAATCTTGAGGACTTAAAACCTTTAAAAGAAATGAACCATAGTAAGATAAATAAATAAATAATACTAACAAGTTGTCAAAACAAATCCACTTGTCAAAATAAATAGGTAAACTTTTAAAATAATTCAAGTAGCAAGGTGAAAAAATAATAAATTTAAAAATTTGCTTCAAGGCATATTTCTAAAAGGAATACAAAATAACAATTTCCTTTAAATTTTTGTCACAAAGAATCTCAAAGCCTCAGAAATAATTAAATGACAAAAGTCACAATTGAAACAAAAAGATAATAAACAAAATCCAAAACCATCTTGTAGAAATTTATGAACTGAAATTAAATAAAACCAGATCTATATGATAAATGCATAAAAGTTAAAAAAAACAAAATAACCCACAACAAACTAATAACTTTAAAACAAAGAATTCCATAATATAATTGTTTAAATAAAGATTCCCTTAAAATGAAAATATAAAATAATAATCTGATCCGAAAGATCCAAATTTCAATTTAAACAAAATAAAGACATATATATAAATAAATGCTCAACAACTTAACTAAATAAAATCAATTAATTAAAATCTTAACTACTACCCAAAATCACATTAATGAACAAATATTATAATGAAATAAAGCAAAACAAATCAACCATCCAGAACTAAGATAAATCTGGAAATAATAAACAAAAGGCACATTAAAATAAAATAAAATAAAAAAACAACATACCGAAACAATTATTTAGAATCTTACAATACAACATAGTATGAATAACTCAGAAAATGATTAGAATAATAGAATAAAATAAAATAATCAAACAATAAAACAAAAAAATTTAAAACAAAAATTTTTCTGGTACAATTCCTAAGTAACTTGCGAATTTATCTAGAGCCGAACTGCTCTGATACCACCTGTGACGCCCCTAAATTTTCTTTAAAATAAACACGGGAATAGAAGTGTCGGGATGCTGACGACATGTGTTACGCACCCCTAACGTCAAGTGCTAAGTATGTGAACACGTGACATGCATAAAATAAAAGTCGCAGCAGACACTACAAGAAATTGGGGCTTTTGCCACCAATTTCTGTTCCACCATATAATTTCGTGAAAAAAAGTGATTATTTGACGCTAAATATTTTGGTGGGAATAAAATCTTAATTATTATCACGAATTTATTTTTGTGGAAAAAAAGTAATGAGAAAAAATTATTTGCCACAATAAAAGAAATTATTACCACAAGATTAATTTTGTGGAAAGTAAAAGAGACTAATATTATGATGTTTTTTGGAAAAATATTTTTTCCCACAAGTTAATATTTTTTTACCACGAATGTCAGTTGCTGCAAAAGATATTAATTAACAATAGCATGCCTAAGTGGCTTTTTATTATTTGTGGCAAACTTTTTTACTAATTGCCACGACTAGATTTTGCCGCAAAAACTTCCCATATAAAAGCCCCAAATCAGACCCCTTTCTCCTCATAATCTGCCGAATCCCTAAAATCACTCCTCCTCATTTCCTTATATCCTCCGCGATCCAGTCTTCCCTCTAAACCCTAGGCCACAGCTAACCCAGCACCACCAACACCTTGTCGAACTCAGCACCCCACGATGCCTAGGCCTCTCTCTCTTTCTCCTCCTTCCGCGAGATGAGCCTTCTTCCCTTTGGGCTTCGTTTATCGTCAACGACACTATCTGCCCATCGCTGGCTCCCTCAATCATCCCCCTCTCCCCCTGAAGCCCCCAACCATGTTTGCTTTGATTTCGGGTTCCCAAAGCCGAGTCTCCAACCTCTCTGTTGCATTTTCCAGTTCCCAACCCCCCCTGAAGTCCCCAAGTCCTCTGTATTGCGGTGTCGTGTTTGGGATGCGATTTTAACTTCTTCTACAGGTGATCCTAACAACTCCTTTTGATTTCTTCTTTTCAAGTTCCTTTGTGTTTACAACATCTCTTTTTTCCTCTAGGGTTTAGTTATATTAGCTTTAACAGTGATCATTTTGATTGAAATTAATGGGATTGTTTCTTAGAGGTTATGGCAGGGAGAGAAGAAGGCTTCAATTTCTTAAAGGTTAGGGCAGGGATTTCACGGACTCACCCTCCCTCTTGAAATTTTTTGGTTCATCTCATTATGTGCTGCGGTTTTTCTTCATATGCTTCGATTCTCTTGCCGTCGACAACCTCCACATTAGTAAGTATCTCTCCACTCACTCTTCATTTTGCTCTCCCTGCCATTCCCTTGTCATTGAACTAAAGATTTTGAAGTTTATTAAGCTTTAGTAGATTGCATGTATACATAGGCACCAGGGGCATAATCCGTGAAAACTAGCTCTTCGTTGTTCCTATTTATTTATATTTTTGTTTCTCTGTGTTTTAACTCATAACATCTTCATTACAGTAAATACTTAAGTTGTTAAATACTCAATGCAGCTCTGTATTTATTTTTTGTTTCTCTGTGATTTGTATATACATATATCAATCCTATTTAAAGTTGAGCACTGATGCAGTAGGATCTTCAAATTGATTAAACAGAGTAATTCTGAAAGTATCTCAATCTTCTGTAAATAATTTTCAAACAAACTAGCTTCTTGATTCATAAATTAGCAAGTAGCCTACCAATTATGTTAAGGGACATATAAAATTTCCAAGTTCAATTACTCTGACTCACGTATCATAATGTCTTAATTGCATTATAGCAATTCCTTAACTTAGCTGCATTGTCGTTTTTTCATCTATGGCAGCATCTCTCTAGCTGAGATCTGAACCTTTTAAGCTTTCATTTCTAACATATTGCTTTAAAATACTTGTAAACTTAAATCTTCATATCTTAAAGTTTATGTGCTTTTAAAAGTTTATAGTAGTGAGTTACTTTTAAAACTTTGTGTTATTAAAAGTTAAAGATCTTAATTTATTTCCATTCATATATCATTATCTGATTTCAATTGAGAGTTTAATTAAAATACTTGATGGATTCCACTGCTTGTGCTTTAGTGGTTACACTGTATTTGTGTAGTTTATCAAAAAGTCATATTGTAGTGTTACATTATACAAAGCATACGATAACATTGAAGGCTTCTCTGCTGTGACATGATGAGAAAAATGTATTATCAAAAATATAATAAAATATGATTGAGATATGTATGGTTTTGTGTGTTGAATGTGATTAGAGTAGGTCAACGAATTGAATTACTACTGATTGTGTGAACTTTGAACTATTTTTTGTTAATCTACATTTACTTATAAAATAAAAACAAGAAAGTGCTTTCCTGTTTTACACCTTTCCAGGGTAACTTTGGTACCATTCTTGGAGGTGTATGTAACTGTGCACATCTGTGACGCCCCCAACTTACGTCTGGGATTTAACGTAAATTAAGGTGTCTGGATGAGCAACACTCGGCTACTCACCCTCGTACTTAACAAGACTAAAAAGTATAAACAATTAAATCGCAGCGGATCAGGTCTTTCAATATAAGACTTTCTAAAGATCACACGGAAATTATATATATACAACATTCATTAAGCTTAAACATTGTGCTTTATACATATACACAACCCAACTGTAGCAAAATATATTACATTTATCCCAAAAGAAACTTTCCTTCACCTCACCCTTTCTCCCTCTTAACCTCGGGATATTCTCTCCCATAGCGAAACCTATTCATGCTAATACTAAAGTCTCGCTGGAGATGTTGTCCCTGTGGAGTCACACAAACTCCACACATGGACAACGAGCCGTCTACTCCTAAGGTTAAGCAGCATCCAGTACGTCTCCTCTCCTCGACAAAAGTGGATGCGTCAAGACTCCCAGCTCCGGTGGGTCTGATAGGAGGTCCGAAGGAAACAAAAGAAATGTCCAAAAAGGGACTGTAATCGGAAAGTCCCTCAGGACTCCCCGAAGTCTCCTGCCTCATCGGGGCTGTCCCCCTGCTGGTCATCGAATCCTGTATAAAATAATATGCACAAAAATATGGAGCCACAAAAGAGTGAGATTTCGAATGAAATCTCAGTAAGTACATAAACAGCTTAAAGGAAACAGAGAAAACACCCACAAAGTTAAAACCACAACCTACAAGGGAATATACCCTAACATACCCCTCACCAGGTCACTGTCTAACTGACGCTTTTCTTAACTCACATACCCATTGTCTTATATTAAAATACATTATTTTCCCCTTTAAGATTCTTGTTCTTTCATATCACTGATGGGCGTTACGTATCGCCGTCCCCATCACATACACTCATCAATCATCCGGGCGTTACGTATCGCCGTCCCCGTTATGATGAGTCTGGTGTCAATCATCCGGGCGTTACGTCTCGCCGTCCCCGTTATGACACGAAATATATACACATAGTACTGCGGGCGTTACGTCTCGCCGTGCCCGCAAGGATCAATCACACGGGCGTTACGTCTCGCCGTCCCCGTGGAAATCACAATTTCATATCACGACAGGCGTTACGTATCGCCGTCCCTGCCGGCACGTCAGTCATACGGGCGTTACGTATCGCCGTCCCCGTCATGACGTGACTAACTTAATCTCGACAGGCGTTACGTATCGCCGTCCCTGCCGGCACGTCAGTCATACGGGCGTTACGTATCGCCGTCCCCGTCATGACGTGACTAACTCATCTTTTATATATTATTTTCTTTCTTTATTTTCTTCTCTTATACACATGAGTCATCTCACTCACAACCCTTCCCATTTGAAACACCACTTCTATTCCAAGGAAACCCTAAGTTTAGGCAAAACAGGGTATCTCGCTCGAGCGGCCTGTCGAGCGAGTATCGAGCGAAGTCTCGGGTTGGGACTCGCTCGAGCGGGTGTCGAGCGAAACTCTAGCGAGGGTTCACATTTTGCCTTCGCTCGACTCACATGTCGAGCGAGGGTCGAGCGAACTTACGGGTCTAAGGGTTTTTCCACTCCAAACACACCAATCTTTTTCAAACACTCCATGTATCTTCCCAAAAGCCTAAATCTAAGTTTCCACAATTTTATTGAACATAAAAACAAGACAAATACAATCAACCCTACTCATATGCTCAATTTACACTTAGACATGTTCTCAAGTGTTTACTACTATGAAACATAACTCAATCATGCCAACAAACCAGTTCCATGCTTAATTTAAGCTAGAATATGGACTTACAAGTTCTTCCAAGCCTTAGGGAATTAGTCCAACCCACTTTCTCCAAGTTTGCTCCCACACACACTCACTTCACTCACAAGTGATCACTTTGAGGGTTTGGGGATACTTTGAGGGTTTGGCTTCACAAGGCAAGTGCTCTCTCCTTCTAAAGGAGCTTAGGAAGCTCTCAAGGTCCTATATATATGGTGGTGGTCGACCAACATGAGGGAGAGAAAAGGAATTGCACTCAAGGTACCCTAGTTGGCAGATTTGCATGTGATGAGGTGTCCATCTAGGCCAAATCTAATGATGAGGATTAAGCCTCCCAAATCCTAGGCTTTGCAGCTGGATTAGTCATCCAAGGGCTCACAATTGAGGTGGTTTGGCTGCCCATTTTGATCCATGGCTGAGAAGCAAGCTAAAGGGATAAGAGGTGAGGTGGCAATTCACCTAACCATGCATGCATCTCACATCTCCAGCTCTCCCCCTTGTGTCACACGCCCCTCATCAGGTTTTCCCATCCATTTGGTTCCTTCCCAACTCCCTTAGGTCTTCCCTCAACAAGTCCTAGAAGGTCACTTCATAGTTTGGTTAAGGTAGAGCCAATTTTGATCCAATTAGTCACCAATCAACCAGATTTTGGCTCCTTTGGGTTTCCATCACCCTAACTATTCAATTGACTTCCAATTCAACTTTCCATTCATTCCTAACTATCCCTACACATGTCCTAATCCCAGAGAATCCTAAAACCAATTACCTATTTGGTTACATGCTCCAATCTAGTTCAATTACCCAACTCGGGTTCCAGTTAAGCCTATTCCAAAGCTGCCTACTTGATTCCCAATTAAGCCATTGATTCCTTCCGAATCTCAGAAAACTTCAAACATAAAAGTTTTAGATCTATCTCTTAGGGTTCTATACCAATTGGAATCACCTCATTTAGACATCATATGGCTGACTTATGATCATTTTCCTAAAACTCGACAGATTAATCCGAAAGTGCAAAATTCTCAATATTAAGTAAAATCTCACATTTCCTCAACTAAATCTCCCATTCTAATTTCCCAATAAATAAATACATTAAATAAATCTCCTTAAAATAATTTCTATAAAATAATTTACCTTAGAAAATTTTGGGCTATTACATCCTCCCCCCCTTAAAAAGGATTTCGTCCCCGAAATCGCTAGGATAAAAATAATTAAGGGTTTAAGGAATCTATACCTCGGTGACTAGCGGTAGATTCTTCTGAAGAGGTGGGTACTTTTTCCTCATTAATTAGTGAATCCTGAGAGTGATAAAATATCATGTCAACATCGGGATCATAGTACATGTTCACACTAATCTCTTGCAATCTACGGAATCTCTCTTCCTCTGTCCTTTCTATTATAGGTCCCTCTTCACACTGGCGTTTACGCTCTTCAGATCCATCAGATGATTCTATCATGACAGCTTTTCCTTTGTCCTCTCTTCTCAAAAATCTTTTCTCTGCTCTCAACCATTTTCTGGCGGGTTGTCTTTCCTCACCTGGTAACGCTTTTCTACTTATAGGGTTACCTTTCTTGTCTATGTCCGTAATGTGGGTTCTGTGCCTCTCACTTTTATTTAACCAGCTCAATCTCTCAGCTTTCCACAGTTTCAGTTTTTCTCTAAGAAACCTCTCCCTAATTCTTTCAGATCTTTTCTTTAACTGATCTACTGGGGTGACTGACATACGTGCAGTTCTTTTTGGAGCCATAATCCTGTATAAGGTTAAATGTTAATGACTATACATATAAAAGAAAACACAATCATCACACAAATGCAAGACAGTTAAATCAATTTATAAAATACATTATTACAACTATGTTTCAAACAAGTGGGGATAATTAACTCTCATTACATCCTCACGTTCCCAAGTAGCTTCTTGAAAAACAGGATTGTTCCAAAGTACTTTCACTAACACTATGGTACGATTCCGAAGGGTTTGTTCTTTCTGATCTTCAATTCGTACAGGCCACTCTTCATAAGTTAAATTGGAACGTAAATTATTAGGACGCGGATCCATTACTGCCACTGGTTGATCATTCAAACACTTTTTCACAGAAGATACATGGAAGACGTTATGAACTCCTTGCAAATCATCAGGTAGGGCTAAACGGTAAGCCACTGGACCTACTTTTTCCAGAATTTCATAAGGTCCAATATAACGAGGACTCAACTTCCCCTTCTTACCAAATCGCATGACTCCCTTTAGTGGCGAAATCTTCAAATATACCCAATCTCCCACCATAAAATCTAAAGCCCTTCTACGATTATCTGCATAACTCTTTTGTCTACTTTGCGCCGTTTTTATCTGATTTCTGATCTTGATGATCTGCTCTTTAACTTCTTGTAAATACTCGGGTCCCAAAACACTACTTTCACCCACTTCATCCCAATAAATAGGAGACCTACATTTTCTTCCATAAAGTGCTTCATATGGCGCCATCTGTATAGTAGCTTGAAAACTGTTATTATATGCAAATTCAATTAATGGTAACAGGCTTTCCCAATCTTTGTCAAAATCTAACACGCAGGCTCGCAACATATCCTCTAAGGTTTGAATGGTTCTTTCTGTTTGCCCGTCTGTTTGAGGATGGTATGCGCTGCTGAAATTTAAATTGGTACCCATCATCTTCTGTAGACTTTGCCAAAATCGAGACGTGAATCTAGGATCTCTGTCTGATACTATTGTCTTGGGTATCCCATGCAAACGGACTATTTCCTTCACGTAAATTTTTGCTAACTTTTCCATAGAATCCGTGTTGGAAATAGGTAAAAAGTGAGCACTCTTCGTCAATCGATCCACTATCACCCAAATCGAATTCCTTCCCGTAGATGTTCTTGGAAATCCTACCACAAAATCCATAGATAGATCCTCCCATTTCCATTCGGGGATTGGTAAAGGTTGCAATTGACCGGCTGGTCTTTGGTGTTCAGCTTTTACTAACTGACACACTGGACACTTGGCTACAAAAGTCGCAATGTCCTTCTTCATTCCTTCCCACCAAAACTTTTCCTTTAAATCTTGATACATCTTAGTACTTCCAGGATGAGCGGTATATGGTGTACTATGAGCTTCTTTCATCAACCTTTCTTTCAATTCTGGGGCATCCGGAATGATCTTCCTTCTCCCAAAGTATAACATTCCATCTCCTGAAAACATAAAGTGTGGAGACCCTTTTCCTTCCAGTATTTGCTGTTTTATCTTCTCCAGCTTGGCATCCTTTTGTTGTTCTTCCTTAATTTCTCTGTCTGTTAACGGAATAATTTCTTGAATCTCCATTAACCTGAGGTCCTGCAATAATCGGTTTACCAGAATTTCTCGCATCGCCGCCAGCACTGAAAATTCTTCTGTTTGAACTTTCCTACTCAAGGCATCGGCTACCACATTAGCCTTTCCAGGGTGGTATTTGATTTCGCATTGAAAATCACTTATAGTCTCTATCCACCTTCTCTGTCTCATATTCAAGGTTTTCTGGCTAAAAAGATACTTGAGACTCTTATGGTCCGTAAATATTTCACACTTTTCTCCATACAAGTAATGCCGCCAAATCTTTAGAGCAAATACTACAGCTGCTAACTCTAAATCATGCGTGGGATAATTCTGTTCATGATCCTTAAGTTGTCGGGATGCATACGCAACTACTCTTCCTTCTTGCATTAGCACACACCCCAATCCCATTTTTGAGGCATCACTATATATCACATAAGGTTTATGAGGTTCCGGCAAAGCCAAAACCGGTGCTGTAGTCAATCTCTTCTTTAACTCTTGGAAACTCTTTTCGCATTGTTCACTCCAAACGTATTTAGCATTCTTTCTAGTCAATGCTGTCAGAGGTGCGGACAGTTTGGAAAATCCTTCCACAAATCTTCTATAGTATCCAGCTAATCCCAAGAAGCTTCGTATTTCATGTGCATTGGTTGGTTGCTGCCACTCCATCACTGCTTCTACTTTTGCTGGGTCCACAGAGACTCCTTCACTTGAAATAACATGACCCAAAAATTTAACTTCTCGTAGCCAAAATTCACACTTGCTAAGTTTGGCGTACAGTTGATGTTTCTGCAAAATTTCCATTACTACTTTCAAATGCTCTTTATGATCTTCGTCAGTCTGCGAGTAGATCAGAATATCATCAATAAAAACCACCACAAACTTGTCCAAATATGGTCTGAATATCCGGTTCATCAAGTCCATGAATACTGCTGGTGCATTTGTCACTCCGAATGGCATAACCAAAAATTCGAAGTGCCCATATCGGGTTCGGAAAGCCGTCTTAGGTACATCTTGCTCCCTGATTTTCAACTGATGATAGCCAGACCGAAGGTCTATTTTTGAAAACACAGTTGCTCCTCTTAATTGATCCAACAAGTCATCTATCCGTGGCAACGGATATTTATTCTTAATGGTAACTTTATTCAACTCCCGGTAGTCTATGCACATTCGCATTGTTCCATCCTTCTTCTTCACAAACAATACTGGTGCTCCCCATGGGGATGAACTAGGCCTGATAAATCCTTTTCTCAAAAGTTCTTCAATTTGAGCTTTCAATTCTTCTAATTCCACCGGTGCCATTCTATACGGAGCCTTATGAACTGGAGTTGTGGCCGGTTCCAATTCAATAACAAATTCTGCTTCTCGATCAGGAGGTAGTCCCGGTAGATCATCAGAAAAGACTTGCGGAAAGTCTTCCACCACGGGAATTCCTTGAATACCTTTAACCACTTCTGAGGAGTTTAACATGATTACCCAGTAACCCTTAGTCTCCTTATTAATACTTTTCTTTATTCGCTTAGCAGTTACTATGGAGGAAACTGCCTTCAACATTTCCCCCTTGTAACAAAATTCCCCTTCCTTAGGTAAGCTAAAAAACTATTTCCTTTCTGCGACAGTCCAGTTTGGCATAATACTTGGCCAACCAATCCATTCCCAAGATTAAATCGAACTCCATCAAATGGAATAGTATCAGATCAGCGACCAGTTGTGAACCTCCAATTTCCAAGGGGCAATTTCTCACCATCCGGTGGCATCCTGTTACCTTCCCATTGGGCATGACTACTATTACTTTTTGGGTCAACAATTCCGTTTCTAAACCACACTTTTGGACACAATCATAGGAAATAAAGGATCTTGTTGCTCCCGAATCAAACAAGGTATAGACCAAGCATTGCTTCATCTTAAGCTTACCTAGAGAAAATTTTATTCTACTATTATTATATTACCACTCCCAAAGAATCCATTTATTAACTAAAAGAGGGGACTTGGAAATTTACCAGTAATGACGTTAGCATCTATTGCCTCGTCTGCCTCCATATCTACTTCTCCAGGTGTGATAGCATATACTTTCGCTTTCGCAGGAGCTTTGGCTTTTCCTCCGGGTAGAGCTACTCCTTGAGAGGTATTCTGAGGACAGTCTCTGATCAGGTGTCCTGGCCGACCACATCTATAACAATTTCTATGGTCCACTCGACAGTCTCCTTGGTGTCGACGTCCACATTTTGCACATTGCGGAAATAAAATCGGTACGTTTGGATTAATTGCTACTCCTTTTCCTCTATCAGTGGATCTAAAATTCGGTTTCCTCCGAGCATCTTTTCCTCCAAAAAACTGAAATCTCCTTTTTCCATATGTTTGAGTTTGCGCCATAACACTCCTCTGTTCAGCTTCCGCTATAGCTGCTACATTTACCAGTTCTTGAAAATTCTCAATTTGTAAACATGCCACCTGCATACGAATTCGTGGCTGCAGTCCTTCTTGGAACTTCTGGGCTCTCATCTTTTCAGTAGCCACCAGATGCGGAGCAAATCTCGCCAATTCCATAAATCGCGCCGAGTACTGTTCCACCGACATACTGTCTTGTATCAACATAGTAAACTCCAAAGCTTTCTGCCGCTTCATAGATTCCGGAAAGAATCGATCGTCGAACTCTTTCTTGAACCTTTCCCATGTAGGTACTACATTTTCTCCCAGTTCTAACTTTAACAGCTTTCGCTTTGTGTCCCACCACAGTCCTGCTTCTCCTTGTAACAGATGTCCAGCATACTGCACTTTCTGGACTTCAGTGCAACTACTAATTTCGAAAGTGCGTTCCAAGTCTACGATCCATTTATCTGCCTTTAATGCTCCTTCCGTTCCGATGAAGGGCGGGTATCGATACGCTAGAAACTTCTCATACGAACACCCTTGAATTTCTCTCCTATTTTCATTCTGCTGAGAATAACGGCTCTGTTCTATTTGGTTCTTCACCACTTCCGTCATTTGCCGAATAGCTTCAGCTATTGCCTGGCCTCCTTCCAATGGGGGGTTTTGTGCCACTGATCCCCCTTCCAAGGGTGGGTTCGATGGCGTCTGTCCTTCTCTCAACGGGGAGCTTGGTGCCGTTTGCTCTTCAGTACGTGGAGGGGTAACCAGGGAAGGATTCTGGCTTACTGCGTCTACTCGTTTCAAGGGAGGACGACCTCTCGGCATATTGCTTTCCTGCAATACACCCAATTTCACCATAAGCTATACTCACTTTAGAAACTTCCAAATTTCTAAAATCCAAACATTCATCCATATTACTCCAAACTCCAATCTGATAAAGATTCAAGCCTATACTAGTACCATGTGATCCATTTTTCCTAGGACACGTAGGTTTTTCCCAGAGACGTAATCGCTCTGATACCAATCTGTGACGCCCCCAACTTACGTCTGGGATTTAACGTAAATTAAGGTGTCTGGATGAGCAACACTCGGCTACTCACCCTCGTACTTAACAAGACTAAAAAGTATAAACAATTAAATCGCAGCGGATCAGGTCTTTCAATATAAGACTTTCTAAAGATCACACGGAAATTATATATATACAACATTCATTAAGCTTAAACATTGTGCTTTATACATATACACAACCCAACTGTAGCAAAATATATTACATTTATCCCAAAAGAAACTTTCCTTCACCTCACCCTTTCTCCCTCTTAACCTCGGGATATTCTCTCCCATAGCGAAACCTATTCATGCTAATACTAAAGTCTCGCTGGAGATGTTGTCCCTGTGGAGTCACACAAACTCCACACATGGACAACGAGCCGTCTACTCCTAAGGTTAAGCAGCATCCAGTACGTCTCCTCTCCTCGACAAAAGTGGATGCGTCAAGACTCCCAGCTCCGGTGGGTCTGATAGGAGGTCCGAAGGAAACAAAAGAAATGTCCAAAAAGGGACTGTAATCGGAAAGTCCCTCAGGACTCCTCGAAGTCTCCTGCCTCATCGGGGCTGTCCCCCTGCTGGTCATCGAATCCTGTATAAAATAATATGCACAAAAATATGGAGCCACAAAAGAGTGAGATTTCGAATGAAATCTCAGTAAGTACATAAACAGCTTAAAGGAAACAGGGAAAACACCCACAAAGTTAAAACCACAACCTACAAGGGAATATACCCTAACATACCCCTCACCAGGTCACTGTCTAACTGACGCTTTTCTTAACTCACATACCCATTGTCTTATATTAAAATACATTATTTTCCCCTTTAAGATTCTTGTTCTTTCATATCACTGATGGGCGTTACGTATCACCGTCCCCATCACATACACTCATCAATCATCCGGGCGTTACGTATCGCCGTCCCCGTTATGATGAGTCTGGTGTCAATCATCCGGGCGTTACGTCTCGCCGTCCCCGTTATGACACGAAATATATACACATAGTACTGCGGGCGTTACGTCTCGCCGTGCCCGCAAGGATCAATCACACGGGCGTTACGTCTCGCCGTCCCCGTGGAAATCACAATTTCATATCACGACAGGCGTTACGTATCGCCGTCCCTGCCGGCACGTCAGTCATACGGGCGTTACGTATCGCCGTCCCCGTCATGACGTGACTAACTCATCTTTTATATATTATTTTCTTTCTTTATTTTCTTCTCTTATACACATGAGTCATCTCACTCACAACCCTTCCCATTTGAAACACCACTTCTATTCCAAGGAAACCCTAAGTTTAGGCAAAACAGGGTATCTCGCTCGAGCGGCCTGTCGAGCGAGTATCGAGCGAAGTCTCGGGTTGGGACTCGCTCGAGCGGGTGTCGAGCGAAACTCTAGCGAGGGTTCACATTTTGCCTTCGCTCGACTCACATGTCGAGCGAGGGTCGAGCGAACTTACGGGTCTAAGGGTTTTTCCACTCCAAACACACCAATCTTTTTCAAACACTCCATGTATCTTCCCAAAAGCCTAAATCTAAGTTTCCACAATTTTATTGAACATAAAAACAAGACAAATACAATCAACCCTACTCATATGCTCAATTTACACTTAGACATGTTCTCAAGTGTTTACTACTATGAAACATAACTCAATCATGCCAACAAACCAGTTCCATGCTTAATTTAAGCTAGAATATGGACTTACAAGTTCTTCCAAGCCTTAGGGAATTAGTCCAACCCACTTTCTCCAAGTTTGCTCCCACACACACTCACTTCACTCACAAGTGATCACTTTGAGGGTTTGGGGATACTTTGAGGGTTTGGCTTCACAAGGCAAGTGCTCTCTCCTTCTAAAGGAGCTTAGGAAGCTCTCAAGGTCCTATATATATGGTGGTGGTCGACCAACATGAGGGAGAGAAAAGGAATTGCACTCAAGGTACCCTAGTTGGCAGATTTGCATGTGATGAGGTGTCCATCTAGGCCAAATCTAATGATGAGGATTAAGCCTCCCAAATCCTAGGCTTTGCAGCTGGATTAGTCATCCAAGGGCTCACAATTGAGGTGGTTTGGCTGCCCATTTTGATCCATGGCTGAGAAGCAAGCTAAAGGGATAAGAGGTGAGGTGGCAATTCACCTAACCATGCATGCATCTCACATCTCCAGCTCTCCCCCTTGTGTCACACGCCCCTCATCAGGTTTTCCCATCCATTTGGTTCCTTCCCAACTCCCTTAGGTCTTCCCTCAACAAGTCCTAGAAGGTCACTTCATAGTTTGGTTAAGGTAGAGCCAATTTTGATCCAATTAGTCACCAATCAACCAGATTTTGGCTCCTTTGGGTTTCCATCACCCTAACTATTCAATTGACTTCCAATTCAACTTTCCATTCATTCCTAACTATCCCTACACATGTCCTAATCCCAGAGAATCCTAAAACCAATTACCTATTTGGTTACATGCTCCAATCTAGTTCAATTACCCAACTCGGGTTCCAGTTAAGCCTATTCCAAAGCTGCCTACTTGATTCCCAATTAAGCCATTGATTCCTTCCGAATCTCAGAAAACTTCAAACATAAAAGTTTTAGATCTATCTCTTAGGGTTCTATACCAATTGGAATCACCTCATTTAGACATCATATGGCTGACTTATGATCATTTTCCTAAAACTCGACAGATTAATCCGAAAGTGCAAAATTCTCAATATTAAGTAAAATCTCACATTTCCTCAACTAAATCTCCCATTCTAATTTCCCAATAAATAAATACATTAAATAAATCTCCTTAAAATAATTTCTATAAAATAATTTACCTTAGAAAATTTTGGGCTATTACAACATCCATGCCAGTTTTTAAGAGCTTCATAAAAAAAGAAAAGGAACTTTATATTTTATACTATTATGGACTATGGTATGATTACATGGCACCTTTCTCTTCTCACTCCGTCTGTTCTCTCTATTGATGTGCTTGATGTTCTTTGTCTTTGACCTCAATCCTCTGAAATTTGACAATGTTGAATACCACAAATGTGATTATGTGTAATTTTTTTTTCCATATGATTATTTTTGTTCTTGTGGATTTTTTCTAGGTCTTGGTTCTGCCTAACTTTTTGTAATGTCAAACTTGCCTAGAAGTTGTTGTGATTGTATAGTTATGTAATGTTAGTGATTGTAACAAACCTGTGTAGAGCATATTTAATTTTTTTTTTTGGCACATGAAGTTGATCCTTTGGCTTCCTTAAATGTTAAATTGTTGCAAAGCACTTTGCTGTTAAGGTGTTAAGAAAGATCTTACCTTCTTTTGCACAGCACCTCCACAACAATATATTTTATAAGAAAAGTTGAACATTTTCATTAGTTGTGCTTGGATTTGGGTATTAAGCTATTGGGTAGCATTTCTTGGGTATTTAGATCACAGCCTATTCTATTTTTATTTTTCTTCCTAATATTTTGAAACTATTTTTGTTTTCTGTTGTGTCATGGGAGTGCTAAGAGTAAAAGAGATCATAATTTTCTTTTCTTTTTAAAAAATGATATATTTTCATGCATATTTGTTCGATCTATGGCTATATATATATATATATATATATATATATATGGATGGTTGTATCATATATGATATCATCTCAACTTACTTCTAGAATCTTTACATACACTATATCACTTTTTTTTTCTCACTTTATGCTGAGCCAATCTTCTTAGTTATAAGAACAATGCTTGTGTGCACTGTCCTTTGTTTTCATCCCATGGGCCCTTACAAATTTGGGAACCTATAATATATTTATCTATTTTAATGCATTCTTTTTTGACTTTGCAGATGCTGCACTTAGAAGATTATCATGAGAATGCTATTGTTTCTATAAGAAGTAAAAAACCTCTCATAAAAGAATGAAAGCGGAAGTTGCTAACATTTATTCAAGGTATATAGTTCCCTCCAACTATAGAATTTTAAACTTTGATGAGCTGCACCTATTGTTCAGCTGATAATTGTACCAATGAGCTGCTTCCTCACATTTGTTATTGGTAATTGAATTTTGTTCCCTTTTAACAAGTCTGGAACTACGGTGGTTTAATTCTTAGTGTCATTTATGGTTTCAATACATGTATACTTGTGTTTCACTGCAGTCACAATCTATGTGCTAGCTTTTGTGTTAGAAATTAAGGGCTTAGTTGTTTTTTTTTTCAACTGTAGGGACCCTATATGTTCAAAATTTTGTTAAGGGACCAAGTTTTTATGTAGAAATTAATGCCTCAACTGTATTGCACCTTTCTTCATGTTAAAATTATTATGTGCTACAAATTCAAAATGCTCTATTTTTGGTTTCCCAAACCATCATTAACTGGTTGTTTTGTTATGTTATAAATTGTATTTCGAAATATGGAGGATTGATACAAAAATGGAACCCTTTTTTTAGTTGAAAGCTTTTGTCTTTTTTAGATTTTACCTCTTTTAATGTCATTATGGAATTTATTTAGTTGATGTCTTGCATGCCATGTATTTTTCAGATTTTTTTATATATAGCCGTGTATGTTGAAGATAAAAACTATAGTGTTCTGTTTTGGATATTTAAAATGGTTGGGTTTTTTGTAAACATACTTGTTGTAATCTTGGGTGACTTCTTGAAATGATTGGTTATGTTGGAGAAATTATTCTTATGGCTTTGTTTTAGGGATTTTTTTAAGTTTTCTTATTGATTGTGATCTAACAAGTAACTGTCCATGTTAAACATATGTTGGAGAAATAAGATAATGAAACCCCAAAGTTTGCAGCATTGTCCATGTTAAACATATGAAATGTTTTTGGCAAAACATACATGTCAATTGTTTGGCAGCAATTACATAAATTTGATCGCTTAGTATTTGATTGGTGGGCAAATTACTGAACTTTACTCCTGATCATACGTTTTTGAACAAATGATCTACATTCTCATCAAATTACATAATTTAATTCTTTTTTTATTGAAAATTGTTTTATATAATTTTTTTTTGTGACTAACAATCTTATTTCTCTAATAAGATTGTTATAGAAAACTTTAAACGAAATAGCATTCGAATGTAGTCCAATCAATTTTTTCCTTTGTCATCAAGCTGCAAATTAAGACCGGCATAAAGTACACTAGAAACACTGGCTCATTAGGGCCCTAGCAAACCCAAGGACCAAACTAGATAAATGTCCATGTGTACCCCCAAGCTGGCCAGCAAAAGTCACCAAGACTCAGATTTTAAAGTTCATTCAGTTTTCAGTTTCTAACAATGAATCCCCCCAAAAATCCCAAGCATGATGAGATCTACATATTTAGCTTCCAGCTGTAGCTGGTAGGTCAATTGGCTTAGAGTCTTCTGCTTTCTCGTGTTCTTTATTGAGGATCTTGTTGTTGATTAGGTTGTGAAGAGCAATCATGCTCGAATAAGGGAAGAGAGACATATAACCAACATCATATCATTTGTTTTCACTGAAAAACCCTTGATCAACTCAGCCACATTGAGATTTGGCAGTAGATTGAACACATCCTGTAAATGGTAAAGAATCTCATGATTTAATGGGATCTTTCCATCAAGAACAAGGTCAAGATAACCCTGTATCTCTCTAAGCCTCGCATCCAAACCTCAACTACGGGTTTGCGAGTGTTCTTGGCAATCCTGTTATAGTTGTCGACGATGTAGAGAAGTACCAAAGGATGTACTATCACCTTCTCTATGGGACTCTTTGTGTCTATCTGTTACGTCTTTATCACATCCATTTTGCTTTGATTTTCGATTTTCACAACTTGCTTCTTCCCTAGGAAACCCCTGCAGCACCTCACTGTATAAATTGCTTTCGATTGCCTTGTGGGTAAATATCTTAATTTGCTTGTTCTAAGATTGAACTTTTAAATTTCAGTGGGATTTTGACTGAAAAATACAACGGTAGCTTTACGACGAGTATTAGAACTGGTTCAATATTTTACTGTTTACAAGATATGCATTCCTTAAACTAATTATGATCAGGTATCGGATAGTATTTAATTTCTTTGGTAAGCAAACTGGGTTATTATTTTTTTTCATGTTTTTGGCAAACATTCTGAAGTTTCATTCAGATTAGTCTTTTAATATGCATGGTGGCAGCACTTGCAATAGCTGTATCATTAAATTGAGGCATCCAAACCTGCATCCATTAGCTCACTTGAGTTTCCCATTTTGTTTGAGATGTTTAGTTTTAGTAATTTGAGCTAATGGATTTTTTATTTTTGCTCCACCTTGTATTTGTATATGCTATATGGCAAGGGGTAAATAAATAAACTTTTTTGAACTAAGTGTGTTTTACGACTTGAATTGACAAATATTATTTTTATAAATTTCAGGTAACTTTATGCAGTTCAAGAGGAGATGGAGAGGCAGAGTTTCTCCTTGGCAATCACAGATCTTAAAATTCTTGAAGAATCATCACATTCATTATCTCTAATATGTCCATATTTGCTGCCTATGGTTTCATATGATGTTGGAACAATTCCATACAACCCTCATCATTTGTAAATACAGTAGAAGATTTAAGTTGGTAATTTGGGCTATCATAGAAAGTCATATATGTAAATAGGGTAGCTAGCTTGGTTTCACTTAATGTGCACTACATAATTTGTGGATATGATCAAAGTTTTGAATTCCGTTCCGGTGACCGTTCCGGTTGAGACACTGGAACGAAATATTTCGGTTCCGTTTCGTTCCGGTGTTCCGTTTCGGGATAGAAATTATATGAATAAATTATATATATATCAACTTTATTCTAAAATAAACATATGTTTATAATATTAAAAGCATACATGCTTAATAAAATTAATAATGTTTTTCAACAGTCATTACAAGCCTTAAAAGACATATTTTGAAATATAACACAATATCATAAGTTCTTAATCCAACATATACTCCTCATCTTCAACAAGACGATAAGGATCAATAAGTGGAACATTATTCAAAACATTTTCTTCAATATCATCATCATCATCAAGATCAACATTATCACAATTTTCTAAATTTGGTGAGCCTAATGGCTCCTCAATACATCCCCAATCTAAGTCTTCTCCTTCAATAAGTTCTGGTTCTTCTCCAACCCATTCTTCCATCAAGTCAATATTCTCAAGATTGATTGGATCAAAAGCATCTCTTCCCCTTCTTATATTTCTGCCAAAATAAAAGTCACAGATAAGTATAAGTATTACATAATTTTTCAAAAGTAAATAAATTATTATTTTGGAAAAAAATTTACCTTTCACGTAACTTCAAGTTATAACGTACAAATACTAAGTCATTCAATCGTTTATGCTCTAATCTATTCCTCTTCTTCGAATGAATAAATTCAAATGTACTCCAATTTCTTTCACAACTAGTTGCACTACAACATTGACTTAGTATACGAACTGCAAACCTTTGAAGAGTTGGAACCTCAATTCCATAATTAGTCCACTATGTAACTATAACAAAAAAGAAATAATAAATTATTACTTAAAAACAAATAAAAGAATTTAAAGATAAATTCATACTAATTAATAAAATGTATGGAAGTTACCTGGACAAACTTTTGTACGCTGACGAATTGCTAAAGGTTCTCCAAAATCACCATTTGCATTTTTATACAATTCAACTTCTTCCATGATTTTGTCTTGCTTATCAGTATCAAGTTCCAACTTTATAACACAACTCATAAACCCTCTTAAAACATCATTTTTATTTTTAAAGCAAGGGTTGAAGTAAATTCTAGGATTAAGAAAACAACCTGCTGCATGTAATGGACTATGAAGCTGCTTATCCCACCTAGCATCAATGATCCTGATGAATGGCATAAATGCAGTAACTTTATTCTTCAATCTTGCTTTTATATTCTCTTTGGCTCTCTCCATTGCATCATACAAATATCCCATTGCAGGCTTCTCATCTCCATCAACAAGTCGTAATACTCGAACCAAAGGTTCACCGACTTTTACAATAAACTGACATTGAATCCAAAACTCTCCATCTTCTAAAACAATTTTGGCTATTTCCTTCCCTACGCTGCTTCTAGAATAACTTGATGCAACCCACTTATCACAAGTAAACATCTGTCTAAGCTCTTTTTTAAACAAAAGTAAACATTGGATACTTATAAAATTTGTAGCAAATCTTGTGACTGCAGGGCGACATAAATCACGACCGTTGGTGAAGTCTTTTCTCATCAAAGCCAAAACCCAAGCATGGTTGTAAATGAATTTTGTTATTTTTCTTGCCTTCTTTATAGTTTCATCAATAATATGAAAATGCTTGGGATCACAAAAATTCTCTAACATCAGATCTATACAATGAGCAGCACAAGGAGACAAAAAAAAGAACCATGCTTTTGCTGTAATTTTTTTCCCGCGGCCTTATAACTTGCATCATTGTCCGTTATGAACTGCACAACATTCTCAACCCCAACTTCTTGAACAACTTCATCAAATATGTTAAATAGTGTTTCAGAATCTTTTCTAAGGCCCCATGTATCAATAGACTTTAAAAACATTGTACCTTTTGGACAATAAACTAAAAAGTTAATTATTGGTTGTTGCCTCTGGTTTGTCCAACCATCTGCCATTAGTGAACAACCACTTTTCTCCCAAGATGCTTTAATAAACGAAAGATATTTTTGAACCTCAGTCACAGAATTTTTCAAAAGATTTCCTCTCAATTCATACAAAGAAGGACCCTTAAATCCTGGCCCGATGGCAGCTATGACATCAATAGAAGGCTGATAAAACTTAGATTGAGATGCATTAAAAGGTAAATTAGCATCATACCACCAATTTGCTACAGCCATCTTTGCTTTATCAAGCATCTCCTTTGAATACATAGCACTTTTAATAGAAGGCTGAGACCCAGGAGTTGTTTTTGGAGCGAAAAATTTATTTATACCCCTTGTTGACTTTTCGCCTACTTTCTCCTTTCCCTTCCCTTTTGAACTATGAATGTATCCTCCATCATCATCAGTAACATCAACATTAATATCATCATATGTTAAATCGATAGGACTTCTAATCTGTGAGTTTATTTTTCTTTTCTTCTCTTTATTTTTTTTCATTTCATTGACTAACTCCTTCATTTGCCATCTTATATCAGCAGGGACCTTTTTACATGCTTCTACATCACCTGGAATCCCACGCAGATGGTACTTCAATCTTGTGACTCCACCACCTCTAATTGTCTTGTTGCAATAAATACATTCAGTACTACTTCATGCCCCTGGCACTGCACGTGCATGGGCCCATGCTGGATTCTCTGATCTAGCAGGAGCAAATGCCATAGTTGTAGCACTATTTGATTGACAACTAGACATTTATAATTTTATATACCCCTACATAATTATAAAAATTGGATTAATTCTATTTCAAGCACCAACAGTAATAAAGACACCAAATGGAGGAACTATCAAATGGATAATTTATGCACTAATAGTCTAAATTCTAATACAAATGGAGAAACCATCAAGTCAAGCACCAACGCCAAAACCAAGCTAGTCTACGGTAACCATCAAGAAAAAATATTCAACTTTAAAAAATAAATATACAGAACACATTCATTTACAGTTTTACACACTTTCTTTGGGCTAATTTTTTTTTTTTATCTTTTATGTGTTCTGTATATCTAAATGAATTTATAAAATAAAATAACATGAATAAATTTACTTAATCTATGGTAACATGAATAAATAACATGAATAAATTTACTCAAGAATTCAAGTCAGTCACTGTCAGTAGCTTCCAAAATTACCAATTTTTTTTTTATAAAAAATATAAAAATTATGCCAAAGAATCAATAATATCTAACTAATTTATAAAATAAAATAACATGAATTTATAATTTTATCTACTCGGCGGGCAAAGGAAAAAGCAGAGGGGAAAGCAGAATCGCAGATCCTAAACGAGCTAATGGCAAGCAAATCGAGTCATTGACTAACCCAGTGGAGTCGTGGACCTCAGAAGCAGCTACGGATGGAGGCGGCGCCGTAAAGGAGACAGTTTTATCCCGTGGGTGTGGCTCGGCAGTGGGCGATGGAGAAGGCGCCGGAAGTGACTCTGGAAGCCGCAAAGGCGTGGGCGTCGTCGGCAAAGGCAGTGACCGTTGGCTCGGCAGTGGGCGTCGGCGATGAGACCGTCGGCAAGGTCTGGGCGTACACCGTAGGGCTTAGGGTTGAGCAATGAGAACTTGAGAAATGAGAGTGTGAAAATTAGTCTCAGACAGTAGATGTCGAAATGAAGGAAATGAAGATTAGGAAATAGGAAATAGAAAAATTAATAAAATAAAAAATAAAGTAAATAAATTTACAAAAATACCATTAATCATGTTCCGGTCCGGAATATGATATTCCGACCGGAATCTGAAATTCCGGCCGGAATTTAATCTGGTGCGGAATGCAGGGTCTATCCGTTCCGGCTACTGTTCCAGAACGGTAAATTCCGGCCGTTCCGACCGGAACGGAACGGAATTTAAAACTTTGGATATGATGGTGGTTTAATATTATGTCGCCATTTTCAGATTATTAATCCCTTTGTGGTAGGAGCATATGTCTAGATTTATTAGTAGTAGTAGTAATTATGTATGTTTGATGAGATTGTTTTGGATTATAAATTCAGACCAGTACTTTTCTCTAGTGTATAAATATTTTGTTATGAATCCTCTACACATTATTATAAAACAATTCGGTGTTAAAAGATTATTTTCCACGACATATGCGGTCACTATAATATTTTTAGTGGCAAATACAATGGTGGAAAAACACCTTGTAGTCATGTAAGGAGTAATTCTCACAAATCGAAATCATCTAAAAAATTCTTTTGTCACAACTAAAATAGTGGGTATAACATTTATGCCACGAACATGTTGGTGGATAAAGACCTTTTTTTGACTTATTGTTTGCATGGAAAACATCATTTAGGAGTTGATGGAAACCTCATTTGTCATGAATTTTGTATGCTATATCCACAATGTGAAGTGGTGGAAAAAGTTGAGTATTTGCCATAAAGTAAAAATTTGGTGGAAAATTTTTTTTCTTCATGGACTATATGCCACCAACCTCCCACCAAGAAATTTGGTGGAAAAAAAATATTTTCCACATAAAATGTACTTTTTTCCACCATATACCTTTTTGGCAAAAGACCAAAAATCTTGTAATGAGATAATAAAGTCATTATTTAAGTATTAGAATTTTTAGAATTATTTTACAAACTATTATAACATAAATTCTCCAACAAGAGATTTAATACAGTCATCCGAAAGATAAATCATAAAATACATATTTATAAAAATGGAAAAATACGTCCCAATATAACAGATTATAAATAAATGTTCCAACAACGAATCCGCCTCCTCAGGCTTAATCTCCTCAACATCTGCATCCAAAATTTACGACGTCAAGATGGCATCACAGGTAAGTACAACCCAACCAAACCCTAAGATATAAAATATACTCATGCACAACAACAACCTCACACATGAACAGGACATCGTATGCATGAACCTTAAGATCATCTTTCTGAAAATCAATAAAATAATCACACACGCTAAAATTCCATTTTAATCATAATAAAATTCCAATAAAAACTATCCATAATTTCCCAAAAAATATTGTCTGTAAATCCAATCATACCGGACGTTACGTATCGTCGTCCCCATTATGATTCTTACACTCATTTCATACCAGGTATTACGTATCGCCGTCCCTGATATGAAATACACCCAATGACCATAATGGGTGTTACATATCGCCGTCCCTATTATTTCATACACACACTATTAATCATAATGGGCGTTACGTATAGCCGTCCACATTATGTCTTACACACACAATGATCATAATGGGCGTTACGTATCGCCGTCCCCATTATGCATCCACATACTATCAATCATAATGGACATTACGTATCGCCATCCCCATTATAACTTACATACACAATGACCATAATGGGCATTACGTATCACCGTCCCATTATGTCATTCACACCCACTGATCATAACGGGTTTTACGTATCGCCATCCCCGCTATGACTCAGTCAAAACCATTAAATCCATAAACTCAATAATATCGTTTCTTACTTATAAAACCCTTCAAACAAATCATTTTAATATACCATAACTCAAGTTTCATGTAAACATCTTAAATATCATATATACACATGAACGACTGTGCAATTTCACAATGGATATCACCATGTATAAAATATATAATATTCAATAAACTCAATCAACCAACAAATACCAACATCAACAAATACCAACATCAACAAATACCAACATCAACCAACAAACAGATGTTAATGATATTTAAATCTTAAAAGTTTATTTGGAAAGTACTTATAGTGGGTAAAAACGTAAATTCTTGAGTAAACGCCAATCCACAGCGCTCGTAGTAGTAACTTGTACGTTAGGCTAAAGTGCTCGGTTTGACACCAAAATTTAGAAAAATACTCATTGGAAGGTGGAGAATCTCATGGAAGTAGTGGTGTGGCGGTGCAACCACTGGAAGGTGTCGAATCGAGCTCAAAATGGGTAGAAACCTATTTTCGAGTTTTCCCTTATACAAGGGAGGTGCGGCCATGGATGGAAAAACTGTTTTAGGGGTTTAACAATATGAGGTTGGGGAAGTTTTTGGCAGTAGAGGTGAGAGTCACAGTGGCCGGACGGTGGTGTGGCAAAGGGAAATTCATTTGGAGACCTATTTTGGTTTATGGATGGCAAGGGAAGGTGAGGGCTCCGTTGGGGCTGAAAGTTCTGGTGGTAGGTCGTCTATGGATGTCGGATCAAATGGCGGGGGTAGTGTCGTGGTACGGTGGCTCATAGCAGAGATATGGGCGGAGCAAAGTGCGGCATAGAGGATTAAACACCTCTCGGGTTTGGGGCTACCGACGGGACGTGGGGCTGCCGTGGTCGACACTTTCGCCGAGGTTGGACTTGCTGAAGAGTGGCGGTTCAGGCAGGGTCGAAGGTGAGGCTTGGCAAACAGGGGTGGCATCGCCATGGGTTGAAAACCAAACTGCCTCCCCGTGGTTACTGTAGCACGCAGGAGAAAAAAGAGAGGAGAGAGAGAAAAGGAAAAGGGAGAGGGGAAAATTGAGGAATTTGATCCTTTTCGCGCTATTTATAGGCCTGATGCTTTTAAGTCTTCAAACTGACAAATGATGTATTTAAAATACTGATATAAAAATACATAAAGTTAATTAAGCTTAAAAACATTCAAGTAAATAAAATAAAATATCATTTCAACTCAACTCTAATTTTATAATACAATATTTTCCATCCTCAATTAAAATAATGAAGTTTCTAATTATTTAAAAGAATAAAATCTTATATTTAAATTAGATGCTTAAAATACATTTAAGATCTTGCAATATTTTAAACAACTAAAACCAAGGCAATAAAATGATCATATATTAACTAATCAATAGATCAAATAAATATCTTGAACAAATAAAACACGACTAATAATATTATTAAAATAAATTAAAATAATTAATATCGAGAATAAAATAATATGTAAAAATACACGTAAATCTGGGATCTCATACGAACGACTTTCACTCCGATTCCGACTTCGATCGGAATCGAAAGTTGGAAATCGAAGTCGTTTTGCATTTGGTTTTTTTTTTTTAAAAAATGAAACGACACCGTTCTAATTAATGAGGAATGACGCTGTTTTGTATTAGTCAGCCTCCCCCCCTAGTTTTCTCTTTCTCTCCTTTTCTTTCTTCTTTCTTCTTTCTTCCGCTTCGCCCTTCGGTTTCTCTATTTTCCAACTTCTCTTGCAGCCCTGCTCCAGCAGCCTTGGCTCCAGCTTCATCTTCTCTCGTCTTTGAGGCTCGAGTAACCACTTCTCCAGCCACGATGCCGCCGTCTTACTTTCATTTGCCACTGCCTAGGAGATCCGAGAAATCCCCCTTTTAATTAGTATTTTTCAGGGTTTCAAATATGAATTTATTTTTAATTTTAAACTGAGAAATTGAGTTTGGATTGTGTTAATTGTTTTCTATTGTATTAATTTTGTAAGGTAATTGAAGATTCGAAATTTTGAGTGTTTATTTTCTTTGTTTCTTCAAATTTCTAGGGTTTCGAAAATATTTTTGGTAGGAAATTACAAGAATATTCTGCTTGTCTTTGATATTGGTTGTATTGCATACAGTTTACTTAAGAGAAAAATTATCATGGTTTTAATAGAATGCTGAGATGCTCAATACCCAATAACTGTTTGATAGAATGTGCCGTATGATTGTTTGAGTTACGTTGATGTCCGGTAATATTTGGTATTATGCAAACATGATTATCACAGATTCACATGATAAAAGTTCCAATGTTATGAGTAGAGAAGATTGGGAAGAACATTTCAAAAGAAAATAAAAAGGGAAAAAACAGTTTAATTTTCTGAATTTGGATTAAAATTTAGAAAAACTAGATTTTCTTGAAAACCTATTTAACACAATATAAACATGGTGTAGGAAGGACCACGACCCACAATCAAGGTGCTAAAAGTTTAAACACTATGTGACAATATGAAATGAGTAGATGCTTTTTTTGAATGGTATGTGTCTATATTTCTTTTTTTAAATTACAAAATTAGGATAAGAAGTTAAGAACAATAAATAATCTTGATCTAGACTATCCAATACGATTAATTAAAATATTCTATCAGTACCAACAATATATATAGATAAACTTATATTATTATATATTTGTTTTGAGGGTTGGAATTTGGAGATATAAGAATGATTATATTGAAAATAAAAAAGAAGAAATGTATTATGAAAAGCTATAATAATAAGATCATAAAAAGTTTAAGAGGTTATGTTTAATTTGAGATTTGTTACTTGTTAATATAGAAAGAAAAAGAAGCCAACAAGACTTGAGAAAGTATGGGGTCTCTCATGAGTCATTTCTGAGCATGACATATATATTATATGTTTATATATATATATATATTATATAGTACAATCAATGATTCAATAGTGTATGATGATTGATGAGGCTATGATCTATGAGAAAGTCAAATGGGTATAATTTTTTTCTTTTCTAAAGTTTATGTGATGGGATCAACTTCAACATTCTTCCACTTTGTCCCCTCTATTCCCCCCTTATTTTTTTTCTTTTTTGTTTTCTTTGCCTTTTGTGATTGTTATTCAAGAATCACTTCTATGATAAATGGGCGGATTGCAAAGGGTTCCCAACTTCCCATCTTTATCTTGAGCCATTGTTTTTCTCACACGAAAGGAATTTATTCAATATAATGCCAGGCCTTACAGCCTTAGGCCCTTACATGACATCTACCACACCAAATACCTAATATCTAAAAAGTTACTATTGGTATAAAAACTAGTGAATAATGATCGACACAGGACCTATATATAAATAATAATAATAATAATAATAATAATAATAATAATAATAATAAAAATGATAAACTAGTATGGTCTTTGACTCTTATACATGATTTCTGACTGAGGTTCTTTAATCAAACATATATAGCTAGCGGCTTGAGTTGGGTGATGTTTTATAAGTTTATATATAAGTCAAACATATATAACATTTTTTATATTGTTATACTTGAATTTCAAATCTACGTAACAGATGGATCCCTCATGCTCACATAGTGCCAGTGAGACTCCGATTCCATATGAGACTCCGGATGTCAGGACTCCGTCGGCATCCCAAGCAGCAGTACTGAGTCGGATTTGGAGTCAACTACCTAGCTCCACTTGAGCACAGATCTCGTGTGCTAGCAGTGGATTTCCACTTCTAGTCAACATAGGATTAGAAGTCAAAGATATCGATCAGTTTATGAAGGAGGAGGAGATGGGTCTTGGGGATGAACCGGTTCAGGATCCGGATGTACTAGTACACCCTGCAGCTATGAGGCCACCCTGTCCATGATCAAATAGAAAAAAATTGTGGACATGGGAACATTTCACAAAGTTGAGGGTGGGGATCCCGAGAAGCCACGGGCTGAATGCAACCATTGTGGCGCTCAAGTTGGGTTTCATTCAAAAAGGCAAGACACCTCTTGTCTATCATCACATCTCAATAGTTGCCAACGATACCAAATAGCGAAGGGGCTGGCGTCAAGAGGTTAGTGTTTTATTAATCTTATAGGGCCATATGTATTATGTATGCTAATTGATTTATTCATTAAATCCTATTTAATTTTAACTTAAAAGTTTAAAACTAATATTGGGCCATAAATTATTATACGCAGTCGCAGGTGGGTCTGCTACGAGACCTCTACAGCAACTGATGGGACAGGAAACCAGATGAGAAATCTGGTGGTCCCTCAATATAGTGAGAAGGTGTACCGTGAGTCAGGTAGAAGTGTCGAGGATGAAGCCTGGTTTAGTCCATTGAATTTAAAATTTGTGCTAGTTGTTCATTCAATTCCTCTTCTTTGTAAATGCCCAAAAATTACGAAGAAAAAAAATACCAGAGTATGTGACATGTTTTATGTGCTTTGCTTGCTATGTTAAATTGGTCATGTTGTTGTGGTACTTCCACTCTATTGTTGTTGAGCTTGCTACAATTTTCTTCAAGAGAGAGTAGAGGCCTGATGGAAGGACCATTCTAAACTTAACCATAACCATAACCATAACCATAACCATTAGGCATCAGCTCTATACTTTTTAAACTAGTTTTCAATAAGTGCAAATCTTAGGTACTAGAATAGTAAGTGCATATCTTAGTTTAACTCTTGAAAATATTGTTTTAGTAAAACAGTATAAACCTCTGTATTCTTAATACCTCCTATTGAATCACTTCATCTCTACACAAGAATTAGGCAGAGGTGATCTTAAATCAAAAAATATTTTCCAATCATTTGATATTATATAAGAAGAGATGATGAAACAATCATATCGTAAAACATGCATAGCATCTAAAAAATTGAATTAGACTTATGTATGCTAGTTGGCCGAATTTAAATGAATTTGGCTATATTATTTATGACTGTTTTTATATGTTTTTTCAATGGACTTAAAATAAACCTGGGATAGTTTCATTTGTCTGTAAGAGCACTAATTGCTATTATACAACATATTAACTATAAAACAAAAAAGACACTAGAAACAAAACTATTACAACAGGTACACATTGTGCTATTTCCAGGAACTACAAACTCTGCAACACAGCAGTTTTTAACTTATTCTCGTGTCCCTCAATTTCTGAATTTCACTACTTATTCCCTCTCTTTCCTCTGTGCATCCAGCTTTACATGTAGATAATGCTTGAGCTTCTACTTGTGTTGACAGGTCATCTTTCAAATGTCTACATGGCATTTCATTATTTAACACTTTGGTAATGTCATTATACTCTCATTGCCCCATCAATTAATGTGGATTTATCATTTTCTAATGAGTTGCTATTATGCAATGAGAATTTAAAAAACAGAATTGTGGCTACAGTTGTAAAGGTTGGAACTCTCCTTTGAGAAATTAATTTTCTCTCTCTTTTGTTTTTTGTTTTTATTTATAGTGCTAATGAGTTCCTGTTATGCAATGAGAAGGACATTGCAAAACACCTCATGTAAGATCTTTAATATCTCATGTGTAGAAGGTAAGTAATATTATTAAGTTTTAATTGAAGTGGAGTTATTTTTGTTCATTCTTAACTATTTTTGTTCACTTTCTTTCTGCAGTGTTCTCTTTCGCTAATGTTAAAACATATACAAGTCTTTTTGCTTCTTTTTTCAGTGAGGTGTCCTTTGAAGATTTCCTCTGGTATGCTCTTCTTTATCAAAACACTCGTATGATCTTTTGTCATAACATGAATCCTATCCTTGATTTATTGTGAATTGTGTTTTAAACTTTATAGACTGATTTTGCACAATTATCTTGGTGCTAGAGCAAATTCAATATTTTGGACTCGTGCTTTGAACATTCCTCTACCACACATTCTCTCCAATTATTTCTAATGCTCTAGTTTTTTCCCCGCCTCTAGAAGCAAAAATGAAAAAGAAATTGATACTTCTATGGTTTGACTATTTTTTTATAAGTAATAACAAGGAGGATAAAAAAGGCGATGTGGGGAAGATGATTGTTGAAAATTTCATTGGTTTTGCCGACTACTTTCCAGAATTTTATAACATAGCTTAGCCTTATTTTTCTTCTTCTTTGCATGTTGTTTTAGTTCTTGCTTGACGTTTGTGGTGGTTTTTAGTTATTTTGGTTTCTGGTTACAATTGAGAAAATTTTAAGTCCCATAAAAATGTCTAGGCCAAACATTGGAAACTCAGTAAAATTCATATTTATTATTGGCATCTCAATTTAGTTACAAGTCTGTATATCTCTCTTGGTCGAGGACTGCTGGATTGAAATACTTCTTATTGTTTCTTAGATATGAGGTTATGCTGAGGATCATGCATAGCCTATCTGATGATGTTGAGAAGGATGATTTTTTTAGTTACGTGTGTTGAGAAGGATGGTAAATGGGTATATAAGGCAGTGCCCGATAATTCTAAAGACTTAGCTTCTGAGGATTTGATGGTAATTGAGAAAAATAACTTAATTGTGTCGAGCTTTCTATCCTTGGATGAGCATGTGCATACTAGTTCCAAGTCTTTAGGTTCTCGTAAATGGATGAGAATTTCAAGATCTCATATCGGTTCAAAGGATCTTGATTCTGAATTGGTAAAGAATCATCCCCTTGTAGGTGATCCTCTGGAGGTGTTGCAAGAGTTTCAAAATGGCTGAAACTCAAAGCTGTATCTATTGAGAAAACTAATCTCACACAAAATGAATATGTGGGGGCAGCTTCTCAGCCCCACCAAGACTAATGAAGTTACTTAGCTGGAATACACGGGGGCTTGGAAACCCCCAAGCTATTCGAACACTTTTTGATCTTGTCAAAAAAGAAGATCCCCAAATTTTATTTCTCCAAGAAACAAAACTGAAAGCCCTTAGGATGGAAATAATTCAGGTGTCTGAAATTTGATACTGTTCAAGTGTAAATGCAGTTGGTCGAAGTGGTGGATTAGCTTTGCTCTAGAACAATGATACTAAACTTTCTATCCTCAATTATTCATCCTCACATATCCATGCTTGTGTGGAAGATAATGCAAAAGAGTGGAATTTAACAGGCATATATGGACCACCAAAACTGATAAGAGACATGAGAATTTCTCATAATGTTAGCCAGGTCTATGATGGTGCTTGGCTTACATGTGGGGATTTCAATAAGATTACAAATCTTGAAGGGGAAGAGGAGAGGAGAGGGGAGGGGAGGGGAGGGGGAAGAGATTGTCCAGAACAACAAATGGTGGCATATAGATAGGTCATTGAGAACTGCGAGCTTAAGGATCTTGGTTTCAGGTTTCAGTGGCTCATCTTACACTTGGTGTAATAAGAGAACAAAAACAGGATTACAATCAGAAAGGCTTGACAGATTTATCGGGAATCAGGCTTGGTGTAATCTCTATGCTAGAGTTGCTATTTCCCATGGATCTATTTCATATTCTGATCACCTCCCAATATGGATTGAGCTGATGGGGATGCCAAACAGAGTTAGACATTCTAAACCATGGATACTTGAGGCTGTGTGGTTGGGGGAAAATGACTGTGCTAAGATGGTCAAATACACTTGGAAATATAATGGGCCAAACTCAAATATGCAAGGGGTAATGGGCAGTATTTTGAAGTGTAGTTCCCAACACCAATCATGGAGAAAATTGAAGTTTGGGAATGTGGATGCTAAACCTAAATATGCCCAAAACTAGCTAGTAGGAGTTAGCTAAGAGATCCTACATCATTGAATGTCCACGAAATAAATAAGGCCTCTGAGAATGTGCAGAAATGGCATGACAGGAAGGAGATCATGTGGAGATAGAGATTGAGAGCCATTTGATTGTCTGAGGGTGATCAAAATACAAAGTTCTTTCATGCAAAAGCTTCTCGAAGGAAAAAGAAAAATGCCATATTCAAGATTCAAGATGAAAATGGTTGCTGGCTTGAAGGGGAGCAATGTGAGGATCAGATCATTAACCATTTCTCAAAACTATTTATCTATGTAGGGACTAAAAATATTGAAGTAGTGATGGACAAAGTTGAAAGAAGGGTAACAGACCCTATTAATGAAGAGCCAATCAAAGAGTTTAAAGTTGAAGCAGTATCAAAAGCACTAAAGGAGATGAATCCTTCCAAGAATCTGGGACCTGATGGCATGCCTCCACTGTTCTTTCAACAATTTTGCCCTGAGATTGGGAAATTAGTAACCTCAACAGTCCTAAAGAAACTCAATACTAGTGAATTCCCTCAATCACTAAACCACATTTTTATAACTCTAATGCTAAAGAAGAAAAATCCTATTATAGCGAATGACTTTAGGCCTATTAACTTATATAATGTTGTTTATAAGTTAATATCAAAAGTCATTGCAAATAAAATTAAAGAAATTTTGCCTGCGGTGGTTAGTGAAACCCAATTAGCTTTTTTACTTGGTAGAATCATAACCGTTAATGTACTTGTGGCCTACAAAGTGTTACATTACTCGAGGACGAAAAAGAAAGGCAAAAAATGATATATGTTCCTAAAACTAGAAATGAGTAAAGTTTATGATTGGGTTGACTCGTATTTTTTGGTATCTATTATGAAGCAACTGCGTTTCCATGATAAATTAATCCACCTTGTCATGAGTTATGTGAAAAGTGCTTCTTTCTCTATTCTTATAAATGGTTCACCCAATGGTCATATAGTTCTTTAGAGGGGTTTGAGACAAAGGGACCCCATATCCCTTTATTTATTTCTGTTATGCACTGAAGGTCTCACTAGTTTACTCAAAGTTGCTACCACCTCAAATAAAATTTCTAGAATCAGGGTTTACAGAGTGTTCCTTCTCTTAACCATCTTTTGTTTGCTGGTGACAATCTTATTTTTTGTGCTGCTAATAAGATATCACATAGAAAAGTTTTAGCTTTGTTAAAGAAGTATGAAGAGTCCTCGGGTCAGCTTATTAACTAAGAAAAGATTGCCATGTTTTTTAGTAGAAATGTCAATGCTGCCACACAAAAGGTAGTAATGGATCTTTGGGGTATTTCTCAAATGCACCCTTATGAGAAATATCTAGGAATTCCACCTATGGTGGTGATATCAAGAATGAGTTCTTTTACTGAGATCAAGCAGAAAGTTTGGTTAAAACTTTAAGGGTGGAAAATAAATTTATTTTCTCAAGGTGGTAAGGAAGTATTACTTAAAGTTGTAGCGATGGCAATCCCCTCTTATGTAATGAGTTTCTTCAAGTTACCTCAAAAACTTTGCAAGGAAATTGAGAGTATGATGGCAAATTTCTGGTGGGGTCAAAACAGGAGGAAAGAAAGGTGCATTGGTTAGTTGGGACTGAATGTGTAAGCCAAAATCAGTAGGAGGTTTAGGCTTCAAAAATTTGCAACTTTTCAATATGGCCATGTTAGCAAAATAAAGCTGGTGGCTCTTAAAAAATACAACCAATTTAATGTTCAAGATTTATAGTGCTCGATATTTTCCACAGGGTGATATTCTAGCTGCAACTTTGGGTGGGAACCCCTCCTTTATATGGAGAGGTAAATTTGAAGTTACTCAACCAATGATGAAAGGTGAGAGATAGAGTATAGGTAATGGACCCTCTATCAATATCCTGAAAGATGCAGGGGTCCCAAGATTCAAAGATTTATATTCAGGTGTCTCAAACTGTAGTCAGCAAGCTCTCCAAGATTTCTCCATATGGGATGTACCAATGGCCACCTAATAGACAACGATACTCATTGGTGGATTATTTCTCTAGTAAGAACTCTCTTCAATTCAAAAATTGCATAAGCTTTTCTTAAAATGCATCCTAGTACCACAGGTGGATGTGATCAATGGTTGTGAGAACAAGATAGGAGTGGTTGTTTTACTGTTACATCTGCATATAGGTTCTTCATGTCCCTTGAAGATGGTAATAGAGGGGAAACTTCAAGTGGAGCCAATCAAGTGCTTTTGGGATGCTTTATGAAAACCAAAAGTACCTTAGAAAGTAAAAATCTTTGCTTGGAGGGCCTGCAAGGATGTTTTACTATAAAAAAGGAACCTACTTAGTAAACGAGTGAATGTGGAAGCAGCTTGCTGTTTTTGCTCAAATGATCTGGAGGATTTGAATCATGCTCCAATTTTCTGCCCATCTATTCATGAATTCTGGATTTGGAGATTTCCTAACCTACAAAATAGCTAGCAATTCAGATCCTTCTTTCATTTTGCTCTGGATTTATATTCGAAGTCTTTTTCTGAGGAACTTATTGATTCTATTATTATGGCTTGGGGATGTGGTTTAAGAGAAATAAAATGCTCCATGATCAAATAAGTCTTCACCCTTCTCAAGTGATCTCATATGCCATGGCTCAGAAGACTTCTTTTGTCAACCTAAAGCTTCCCATCCAGCAACAACAGAAGTCGGGTATTTATCAGTGAAAAGCTCCTTTTGAAAACTGGTATAAACTCAATATTGATGGTGCCTTGTTTTATGACTATAATAAATCTGGTTCTAGGGCAATTCTAAGATATTCTAGGGGGATGTCATTATGGCCTTGATTAAAGTAGAATTTGAATTCCTTGTACGTGAAAATGTGGAAGCAATTGCGTTGCTTAGAGGGCTCCAGTTCAATCTAATGTTGGGAATACATAATCTTTTGATCTATAGTAATTGTCTGCTATTAGTGGAGGAAGTTAATCAGTCAAAGGAGCCAAACTCAGATATTAGGAATGTCGTGACTGAGATTAGGCAATTAATGCCCAATTTTCTAACTTGTAAGCTGGAGTGAGGAAGACTCACCAATACAACGGCATACAAGTTGGCAAGACATGCATGGAATCTTTTAGACGTTCAATTATGGTGGCATAGCAGCCGTATTTTCATTGCGAATGTCATGTTTATTGACAAACTATATTGTAAACAGAAATGAAGTTTTTTATGCCTCCTTATGAATGAAGATTATTTTCTATCCAAAAAAAAAAATGTGCATTGCACATGCCATTCTCAACTCTGCAATTAGTTCCAGCGTTTGTTCTTATCTAGATTACAAGGATACCAAGATGGCTTCAAGACCGAGGAATATCATAGGGCGATTTAAGAAATCTCCAATCTTCTTCGTAGAACACTTGGAGGAGTGGTCTTGCGATTCTAATTAACAAACAAAATTTTACTTCATTTGATATTATATTCTAGTGACATTTTAATTTATTTTTTAAAAACTAAAATCTTATTTTATTTGTATTTATTTTAGTCATATTTATTTATTTTTAATCTTTATTTTCGTTTCCCAAACAAATTATATGATATCAAGCTAATTGTGTAGTTTTCTTAAAAATTGGACAAAATCAATGAAGGAAAAAATATATATTTCCTTCCTTTTTTAACCTTCAATATGAAACAAATACCAAGATGTGGATTATTTACAATTGTGTGAAGGCAACGGTCCGGGTTTTGGACCAGAGCAGAAAATACCAGCCCGGCTGAAAACCCTATTAAGTGCATTTGGACTAGTTGCTGAGAAGTGTGTGATATTAAAAACAAATAACAATGGTAAGAGAAATGCTAGGGAGCCGCTCAGGGTTCCGTTTTTTGCTCCGTTAATGCAATTTTTTTTTTTACATCATTTTTTTAATATTCTTAAATATTAAAAACAAATTAAATAATATTTTCTTAATTATTAAATAAAAAAATTAAAAAATAAAGAGAACGGGACATAAAATAGAGACCCCCAACGGGTCCCCTATCTTTTTATTCGTCCAGGTCTTGTCATTCTCAATCACATTTCAAGTAATTTTTTTATATAAGTGGTTGCGATTGAAAAAGCAACATCAAATTCGTCAGATTGACTATAAAGATAACAAACTAAAAATACGTAAAATTTTTTTATAATATATTAAGAATTTGTTATCAATATATTAAAATATATTAGAAATTTTTTTATTTTTTATTTTTAAATTTTTATTTATAATAAAAACATGTTATCATATAATTTATATATAATTTTATTTTATATAAAATATATTTTCTTCTTAAATTAGATTAAATTAAATTTTGTAGGGGCCAATATATTTTTGTGTGAGGAAGTCAACACATAATAAAATTAATATTATTCTACCAAATCATAAAAAATAATTTATTTTGTTATAAAGCTATAATTGGGTGAATGACCACCACGTGTATTTTTTCCAAGAAGAAGGATATGTTTGAATAGTAGCTTAAAGAATAGTTGGTGAAGAACGTTGGATATACATATATTTTGAAAAATACGTATTTGTACAGTAATCAAGACCTATAAATATGAGTTTCGATCGATCTGTTATGTACGCACAAAAATCTTATATAGAAAGAAGAAAACTTCAGTTGTTAAGAGTTCTAAATATTTTCTTTTATAAATTCTCTTGTAAAAATAGTTTCCTTTTAGTTTTATAATACGTTATCAGTACAAAGTTTTACAAATTCTAAAGTTAGTGGTCTCTTACTTCAAGTAAGTTTTACAATATATTATTTACAGTCTTTGATATGAATATAAAATATTATATTGCGGATTATTACTTGATAAAATTTGCTTTACTCCCGTGACTTTATAAATATATTTATTAGATACACATATTTATTTTAATATTTATATATGTAGAAAATATCAAATCTTACAAAGTTGGAATTCGTTGCTCTTGATATTTCTGGAAAAAATTATTTATTTTGGATTTTTGATGTTGAGATCCATCTGGATGCAATGAACTTGGGAGAGACAATAAAAGAAGGAAATTAAGCGTCCCTACAAGACCATACTAAGGTAATGATTTTCCTTCCCCACCATCTTCATGAAAAATTAAAAATTGAGTATCTCAAAGTAAAATATCTTTTTATTTTGTGAAATAATTTAAGGGAGAGATATGAATACCAGAAGACTGTTATCCTTCTAAAAACTCATTATGACTGGTTGTACCTGAGGTTTCAAGATTTTAAAAGTATTAGTGAGTATAACTCTGCACTCTTTCAAATCAGTTCAGTATTAAAATTATGCGGTGAGAAAATCACCGATGATGATATGTTAGAGAATACTTATACTACTTTTCATGTCTTAAATGTGCTCCTGCAACAGCAATATTGAGAGCGAAAGTTCAAGAAATATTCTGAACTTATATATTGTCTTCTAGTAGCTGAGCAAAATAATGAGTTTTTATTAAGAAATCACCAATCACGTCCTACTGGCTCAACATCATTCTCTAAGTGAATGGTACTAGATTTGCATCATTCCCATAAGTGAATAGTGCAATCTTTCGAAAATACTAAGGACGAGGACGTGGACGTGGTAGAAAGAATTATAAAATGTTGGTCCAAGAAGCGACAACACTAAAAGAGGTAATAATATACCGTATCACCAGAATTAGTACAATTCAGAGAGGAGTAAAAGCCCTTAAAATAATTTTTCAAAGAGAGGTGAAGAGGTGTGATATAAATGTAGTATGATTGGACATTAGTTACGTACTTATTGTACGGCCAGACACTTGGTTGATCTATATCAAACATCTGTAAAAGGAAAAAATAAAAAATTTGAAACAAATTTAGTAGAACCATCATATGAGTCATTATATATAGATGGATAAAATATCACTCATCTTGATATTTCTAAATTTTTTGATGACTCCGATGGTAGAATTGATCACCTGATTAGAGATGAAAGTATTCCTCCTAATTAATGTATTTTTTTTATTACTTTTTAATATTTGTCATGAAAGTTTTATATATTTTGTAAAATCATGGATCACATTGATGAACTTTTTATTTTTGAGTTGAATGATAAATATATATGTTTGGTTGACAGTGTTACAACTCACACAATTCTTAAGGATAAGAAATATTTTCAAAATCTAACACTAAACAAAGCCTATGTTCATATCATATCAGGTTTATTAAATCTAATCGAAGCCTCCAGAAGAGATTATATTGTGTAGCCTAATTGCACCAAATTTTGTATTGATGATGCTCTACTTTCTTCACAATTTAGAAGAAATTTATTGAGTTTCAAAAATATATGTCGTAATGATTATCATATTGAAACTACCAATGAATACTACAAAAAGCATATTCTCATTACTAAAATAATATCGAGCCAGAAGCTTGTACTAGAAAAAATGTCTACTCTATCTTCTGGATTGTATTATATAAGAGTGAGAACAAATGAATCATATGTGGTAATGCACCAGAAGTGCATTGACCCCAAAGTATTTATGAATTGACATGATCGCCTTGGACATTCGGGATTAATAATAATGAGACGAATCATTTATAATTCACATGGGTATTCCTTAAATAATCAAAAGATTCTTTTACCCAATGAATATATGTGCTCTGCATGTTCTCAAGGTAAGTTGATTATCAAACAATCTCCCTCAAAAGTCGTTGTTGAATTTCCATCATTTTTACAAATGATTCATGGGGATATATGTGTGCCTATTTATCCATCAAGTAGACCATTTAGATACTTTATTATTTTGATTGATGTATCAAGTCGATAGTCACATGTTTGTCTACTTTCCACTAGAGATATTGCATTTGCTAGACTTTTTACCCAAATAATTAAACTATAAGCATAATTCCTTGACTATCCAATTAAAACCATTCGATTGGATAATGTAGACGAATTTTCGTTTCAAGATTTTAATAACTATTACATGTCAATAGGAATAGATGTTGAACATCCTGTTGTCCATAAAAACACTTAAAATGGTTTGACTGAATCTTTGATCAAAAGATTTTAGTTAATCGCTAGACTTTTACTTATGAAATCAAAATTACCTATTTCTACTTGGGGACATGCTATATTTCATGCAACATCATTAATTCGAATTAGACCATCTACATATCATAAATATTCTCCATTACAGGTTGCATTTGGTTAACAACCGAATATTTCTCATCTTCATACTTTTGGATGTGCTGTATATGCTTAAATTGTACATCCACAACATACAAAGATGAGCCCTCAACGTAGACTTGAGATATATATTGGTTTTGATTCTCTATCTATTATTAGATATCTTGAGTCTCTTACAGAGGATATGTTTAAAGTACGTTTTGAGAATTGTAATTTTGAATAATGTAGTTTTCCATTATTGGGTAACAAAAAGTTGGTGTTTGAAGCACAACAAAAAATGACTTGGGATAAAAAAGTCCTGTCTCAATTTGATTTTCCTACAAATGAATGTAAATTAGAAGTTCAGAAGATTATCTATTTTTAAAGTATTGCAAATCAATTACCGGATGTATTTATTGACACTAAAAGTGTTGTAAAATCATATATTCTTGTTGTTATTGCTTTAGTAAGAATTGCAGTCCCTGAATGACAAATCGTCAAAATAGCAATAGATGAGTCTAAGACATGCCTAAAGCATGGAAGACCTATTGGTGTAAAAGATAAAATTTCCTGAAGGAGAAAGAAACAAAATGAATTTAGTGTTTCAGAAAGATACAAAACATAGTTGATGCTCCCAAAAAGATCAAATCTTCTATTCTAAAATCTCCTGAAAATAGACCTCCTAAAGAGGTGTTTCATGAAATATTTTTCCTTCAAGAAGAACAGGTACTTGAATATATTGAGATCTCAATACATTTAATGAGTACTGGATAAATTCTGGATAGAAATAAAACTGTTATCGACAACATATTTTCATATAAGATGACTCTTGACATTATCAGAAATAATGAAAAAAGTGAGCCAAAAATTGTCGAAAAATGTCGACGTAGAAATGATTGGCTAAAATGGAAAGCAACTATTGAAACTGAATTAAACTCGCTAGTAAAGCGAGAGGTATTTGAACCTATTTTCCAAACACCAAAAGTTGTAATGTCTGTTAGATATAAGTAAGTATTTGTACTAAAACGTAATGAGAAAAATGAAATTGTGCAGTACAAAGCAAGACTTATCGCATAAAATTCCCTGCAGAAACCCAGAATTGATTATAAGGAAACTTATTCTCCTGTTATGGATGCAATCACATTCAGATTTTTAATTAACTTGGTAGTTACAAAAGGATTGGATATGCAATTGATGGATGTGGTCATTGCATATTTATATGGATCATTAGATCACGACATATATATGAAAATTTCTGAAAGATATAAAATACCTGAAGCATCTACAAGTACATTTAGAAGTATGTACTCTATTAAATTTCAAAGATCTTTATATGGGTTAAAGCAATTCGGACGCATGTGGTATAATTGTCTAAGCGAATATTTATTGAAAGAAGGATTTGAGAATAATCATATATTCCCATGCGTTTTTATTAATAAATCAGAATTTGGATTTGTTATTATTATGATTTATGTTGATGATTTAAATATTGTGAGAACTCCTGAAAAGATTACGAGAATCGCTATATATTTAAAAAATGAATTTGAAATGGAAGATCTTGGCAAAACAAAATTTTGTCTTGGCCTATAGCTTGAGCACTTGACAAATAGAATTTTTATTCATCAGTTCATGTATACAAAGAAAGTCCTGAAACACTTTTATATGGACAAAGCCCATCCCTTGAGTACTCCAATAGTTGTTCGATCGCTTGATGTGAGGAATGATCCATTTCGTCCTTATGAATATGATGAAGAAATTTTTTGTTTTGAAGTACCATAACTTAGTGCAATTGAAGTTTTGATGTATTTTGTAAATTGTACTTAGCCTGATATTATATTTTTAGTTAATTTACTTGCAAAATATAGTTCTGTACCAACTCAAAGGCATTGAAATGGTATTAAATATGTCTTTCGTTATCTTTAAGGTATGGTTGATATGAGATTATTTTATCAAAGTGGATCAATTCCACAGTTGGTGGGGTACGTAGATGCAAGTTATCTTTCAGATCCGCATAGAGGTAGATCTTAAACTGGATATGTAATTACTTATGGAGATACTGGCATATTATGGAGATATGTCAAGCAAACACTATCTACCACATCTTCAAATTATTTAGAGATCATTGAATTCATGAAGTAAGTCGAGAGTGTATTTATCTGAAATCAGTGATTCAACATATCCAAGACAAATGTGATTTTTCAAATCCACACAGAGGTAGATCTCAAACTGGATATATATTTACTTATGAAGATTGTAGAACTCAAGATTTCAAGTCTCGTATCTACGTATAGATTTTGATGATAATAAATAAATTCAAGACTCAAGCTTAAGTTGTCTAAGCATGAAAAGAGTTAAGCACATCAAGAAATCAAACATGAGCCAAAAGAAGATCAAGTATACAAATGAAGCTCATAGAGTAATTTTGTACATCTCTTAAAATTCAAAATTAGATTAAAACTCAAAATTAATATTTTCTCATAAAGTATCAAATTGCATTTTCTACATTTGCATAACTTTATTAAAATATTAATTTTGAAATTTTTTTTTCACATATACATAAAGATTTGATCAATGCAAAAAATAGATGATTTGTTTGAAAATCTTGAAAGGTGGTTGTATGTTTTTTTGACATATGTAAAAAGAAGATGATTTGGTTTGAAAAATAAATCATGCTCATTTTGTCATGTATAAAAAGTAAAAGATTAGGTTTGATTTTTTTGAAAAATGAATAGAGTTGTCTTTGACATATATAAAAAGGAGATGTTTTTATTTGAATTTTTTGAAAATTGAATAGTACTCTTATTTGACATGTGACCCTTTTCAAATTTGAATATGAATACTCATTTGCCTATAAATAGCTCACTTAAATTTTACAGAAATCACAACAAGAACTTACACATCAATTGCTAAGTTTTGCATAATTCTTTCAAAGTTCTCATTCTCTCTTCTTTAAGTTTTGTGCCTTAATCATTGTTCATTGTGAGAGAGATATAGGTTGCACTGTATTTTTTTTTATCTCACTCATGAAAGAGTGTATTCTGACAACTTACTCATTATCAGCTTTTGTATTTGTAAGAGGGTGCGTATAACCCTTGTGTGTATAGAAAGTGTTTTATACGGAGAATAGTTGAATCACCAAGTGTGAGGTGATTGGAAGTATAGAGGGTGTTTTATAAGGATTTTTGGAGCGGTGTTGTTCAAAAGTGTAATAGGTTTTTATTTCCACCTGAAGGAGATTGAATAGTGAATTTGGAATCCTCAAGGGGTAGCTTGAGGCGAGGACATAGGCAGTGGGGTAAACCTCGTTAAAATACTAAATTTGTTTCTTCTTACCCTTACTCTTTATATTTCATGTTGTTTTATATTCTGGTTATATTTTATATTGTATATTTGGTTTATAAGTATTAATATTTTAATATAACCCAATTCACCCCCCCTCTTGTGTTATTCATCTGGGTAACAATTAGTATCAGAGCAATGACTTTGTTATAAGATTAACTATCTGTTGAGTTAAGATCATATGTCTAACATTGCAGCTACTTTCGCTGAAAGTCAATTCAGTAGTCGACCTCCACTATTTTGTAGAGATAATTATATTTTTTGGAAAACTAAAATGAGAATATTTCTTCAGTCTCAAGATCGAGAAATCTGGAAATGTATTGTAAATGGACCTTATATTCCAACAAAAACTGTTGATAGAGTAAAGGTCAAAAAGGAAGAGGAAGAGTTTGATCGCGAAGACAATAGACTTTATACTGTAAATGTAATGGCTATGAATTTTCTATATATTGCTCTCAATGGTAATGAATTTAACATAATAATGATTTGCAAGACAGCAAAGGAAATTTGGGACAACTTGGAAGTAACCTATGAAGAAATTTTGCAAGTGAAAGAATAAAAAATTTATGTTCTTTTGCATGAATATGAAATGTTCAAAATAAATGATGATAAATCTATCTCTTCTATGTATACTCGTTTTACTAATATTATAAATAGTTTGACATCTCTTGATAAAATTTATTCTACCTTTGAGATAGTAAGGAAAATTCTCAACTCCTTATCAAAACGTTTGGAATCAAAAGTGACGGCGATTCTTAAAACTAATGATCTCACAAAACTCGAAGTAAATGAACTTATCGGGTCACTTATTACCTATGAGTACATATTGAAAATAGGAGAAGAAGAAGGAAAACAAAAGAAGAGTTTGGCATTCAAAACTGTTCCTCATGAAAATGAAAGTGATGAAGATAAAGAAAGCGATGACGAAAAGATTGCAATGATCACAAGAAAATTTAAGAGATTCTTGAAAAATAAAACTCCTCCAAGAAAACCTTTCAAAAAATATTCCAACAAAGATACAGGTAAAAATGATTCATTAATTTGTTATAAATGTAAAAAGTTAGGATATATCAAGACAGATTGTCCCCTGCTAAAAAAAGATCGATACAAAGACAAAAAATCAATAAAAGTTACATGGGATGATGATTCAAGTAGTTCAGACAGCGACGCAAGTAATGAAGAATCTACAAATTTTTTTCTTATGCTAAAGATGATATTGAGTTGAAAAAAATAAATTCTTCTTTAACAAATTAAGTTGATATTTTAAGAAAAGAAAATACAGTTTCAAAAGATGAAAATGATGAATTGAAAAAGAAAGTGATTGATTTAAAAAAGAATATTGAAAACTTTACAAATAGAAAAAGAAATTTTGAAAAATTTCTTGGTAGTCAAATATGTGTTTTTGATAAGATAGACTTATGATACATGCCAAAAGAAAAACTCAAACCCTATAAAAAAAATTTTGATAAACCGATTAAATCAAAATCAGATTTTCAAAATTCTTTTCATAAAAATAGATTTTTCAAAAAAAAATATTATTACAATCACTCAAACTTTTCAAATATGTCATATGTTATTTGTAATTTTTATAATAGAAATAGTCATAATTATCATGTTTGTCCTATTAGAAGAAAACATACAATGACTATTAGGGCCATATAAGTACCAAAAAATCTTATTTCTTCTAATACTAATAAATAAAGAACCCAAACAACTTGGGTACCAAGAATTTTTTTTAATTGCTTTTGTAGGTATGCATGAAGTCTTCTATAGGTAAAAGTAAGTGGTTTTTAAACAACGTACTTTGAACAAGATACGTGATAGGAGACAAAATTAAATTCATTGACTTCACTTCTAAAGAAAAAGGATGTATGATATTTGGAAACAATTTATAAGGGAAGATCATGGAAATAGAAGGAAAGATCATCAAGACTTTGAACAAGATGCAACCAAACAGTGAAAACATGTGAAAGATCATCCAATAGAACAAATTCTAGGAGAACCTTCACGAGGTGTAAGCACTAGATCATCTCTTAGAAATATTTGTAATCACATTGCTTTTCTATCTCAAATTGAATCCAAAAATATTGATGAAACACTTATTGATGAATCATAGATTCTAGCTATGTAAGAAGAGCTAAATCAATTTGAAAGAAATAATGTATGGACACTTGTTCCTAGACCCAAAAATCATACTGTTATTAACAAAATGGGTTTTTAGAAATAAGAAAGATGAGTCTGGAATCATTACTAGAAACAAGACTTAATTTGTAGCCTAATGTTTCAATCAAGAGGAATGAATCGATTATGAAGAAACGTATGCACCTGTCGCAAGATTAGAAGCTATTCGAATGTTACTTGCATATGCATGTTATAACAAAATAATTTTCAAACTTTTCCAAATAGATGTTAAAAATGATTTCTTAAATGGTTTTATAAATGAAGAGATATATGTTGAGTAACCTCCAAATTTTGAAAATCATATTTCTCCTAATCATGTTTTAAGCTCGCAAAAATATTATATGGACTCAAATAAGCTCCTAGAGCTTAGTATGAAAGGCTTAGTGGTTTCTTGATTGAAAAATATTTTTTAAGAGGAAGGATTGATACAACTCTTTTCATCAAATATGAACAGGATGATATTCTTCTACTTTAAATTTATATTGATGATATAATATTTGGTGCTACTAATAAAAATATGTGCCAAAATTTTGCTAAGAGCATGTAGGAAGAATTTGAAATGAGTATGATGAGAGAACTTAATTTCTTTCTTGGATTGCAAATCAAGCAAGTAAAAAGTGGAACGTTCATTAATCAGTCAAAATATATCAAAGAGTTACTCAAAAATTTTGATATGGATGGTGCAAAGGTAATTGGAACACCAATGAGTCCAACCACCAAACTTGATGAAGATGAAAGTGGTAAGTCAGTTGACTCAAAAGTATATCGAGGCATGATTGGTAGTTTCTTATATTTGAGAGCTAGTAGACCTGGAATTATGTTTAGTGTATGTTGATATGCACGTTTTCAATCATCTCCAAAGCAATTTCATTTGATTGCAGTCAAACATATTTTTAGATATCTTGCCGGTACTATTGACTTAGGGATATGATATCCTAAGTATACTTCTTTCGATCTTATTAGTTATTTAGATGTAGATTATGCTAGTTGTAAAGTTAATCGAAAAAATACTAGTGAAACATGTCATTTTTTATTTGTCATGCACTCGTTTCATGGTTTAGTAAAAAATAAAATTCTATTGCATTATCTACTGCTGAGGTAGAGTATGTTGTTGCAGGTAGTTATTGTGCTCAAGTTTTTTATACGAAACAACAGCTTGAGGATTTTAAACTTATGTATAATTACATTCCAATCAAATGTGATAATACAATTGCTATAAATCTTTCGAATAACCCAATACAACATTCTAGAACTAAGTATATTGAAATTAGATATCATTTTTTTTAGAGATCTAGGACTAGAATTCACAAGCACATATGATCAATTGGCGGACATTTTCACAAAACCCCTACCAAAAGAAAGATTATGCATGATTAAAAGAGAAATAGGCATGATGCATGTCATGAATATATGTTAAACATTTTTATTCCATTATTTCAAATAACTTACAAAAACCTGAGACTTCTACCCTCAGCTTTCAATTGCATTTGCTTTTCATAGATCGACATATTATTCTTATCTAAAGGATTAGACAGTCAAAATGAAGAGGCAAGTAAGGATTTTAAATCCTTATTCTATTACTTTAACTCTACTATTTTTTTATTTGACTCATAAACAAGTCGTTGAAGTACAGAGACAATCTCGCTAAATTTATCAATTTTACGAGTTTTGGACTGCAATCTAGCGGAAAAAGTAACAATGGATGATGAGTATCGAGTCCCGAGACCCATAAGCTCATAAATGGCATCATGATTTGATTTATTAGCTAAATCAGTCTCTTGTTGTTTCATAGCACCCATGATAGAAGCAGAAATAGATTGATCACGAGAAGTACTGAAGGGAAATTGACGAGCCATTACAAAATTGTAAAATGAAAATGGAGACGAATTACAAAGATGAGAAGAATATTTGATGTGAAATAGATAAAACTAAGGATTGCTCTTATAGAGGTGGGAATAAGAACAAAACAAACTATCACAACTTCAAATCTCTGCAATATCTTGGTTGTCAATAACGTCAAGCGGATTTGAATTTTCTTCCGTACCGAATTGCCAGAGCTAGGCCTGCAGTTTTTGCAGCCTTTGTCGGACACGGGTAACTTCACTTATTCAACTTCAAATCTCTGTAACATCTAATTCGTCAATAACATTAAGCGGATTTAAATCTTCTTCCGCATCGAGACGATAAAGTTCGGCTTCAGCGTTTGCAAGTTTTGTCGAACACGGGTAACTCTAATTTTTCAACCCTCTACAAAATCTCATTCCGCACCAAATCTCGATAATATTTTATTTGTCAACAATATCAAGCGGATTTCTGCACTAAGACGATAAAGTTAGGCATCAGCCTTTACAGCTTTTGTTGAACACAGATGGGGGAAGAAATTTTACTGAAACCAATTGCAGTTCCTTTATAATAATGCCAAAAGGGGGAGAAGTCTTATACTAATATTATACTACCTTATTATATATGCTAGAATCATGTCTATATTTTATTTGAAAAACTAACGCATATTTTTAGGGGGAGCTTAAGTATTACTGCAGGTCGTAGATTTCTACTAAGTATTTGTCATCATAAAAAATGGAAAGATTGTAAAACTCAAGGTTTCAAGTATTGTATCTACGTATAGATTTTGATGATAACAAATAAATTCAAGACTCATGCTCAAGTTGTCTACGCGTGAAGAGAGCTAAGCACATCAAGAACTCAAGCATGGGCAAAAAGAAGATCAAGTCTACAAATAAAACTCATAGAGTAATTTTTTACATCTTTTAAAATTTGAAATTGGATTAAGTCTCAAAATTAATATTTTCTCATAAAACATCAAATTGTATTTTCTACATTTGCATAACTTTATTAAAATATTAATTTCGAATTTTTTTTTTTTTTACATATGGATAAAGATTTAAATTTGTAAGATAATTGATTGTCATCTTTAATATGTGCACGTGTTGTTTGAAAATCTAGAAGGGTAGTTGTGTATTTTTTTGACAAATGCAAAAGATAGAAGATTTTGTTTGAAATCTTGAAGGGTGGTTGTATGTTTTTTTAACATATGCAAAAAGAAGATGATTTGGTTTGAAAAATAAATCATGTTCATTTTGTCATGTATGAAACGTAAAAGATTATATTTGATTTTTTTGAAAAATGAATGGAGTTATCTTTGATAAATATAAAAAAGACATGTTTTTATTTGAATTTTTTGAAAAGTGAATAGTACTCTTATTTGACATGTGAACTTTTTCAAATTTGAATATGAAAACTCATTTGCCTATAAATAACTCACTTGAGTTTTGCAAAAATCATAACAAGAGCTTACCCATCAATTGCTAAGTTTTGTATTATTCTTTCAAAACTCTCATTCTCTCTTCTCTAAAGTTTATGCCTTCATCCTTGTTCATTGTGAGAGAGATATATGTTGTACTGTATTTTTTTTATCTCACTCATTAAGGAGTGTATTTTGATAACCTACCAATTATCAGCTTTTGTGTTTGTAAGAGGGTGCGTATAACCCTTGTGTGTGTAGAAGGTGTTCTACGCGGGGAATAGTTGAATTACTAAGTGTGAGGTGATTGGAAGTGTAGAGGATGTTCTACACGGATTTTTGGAGCGGTGTTGCTCAAGGTGTAATAGGTTTCTATTTCCACCTGAAGGAGATTGAATAGTGAATTTTGGATCCTCAATGGGTAGCTTGAGGCGAGGACGTAGGCAGTGAGACTAAACCTCGTTAAAATACTGAGTTTGCTTCTTCTTACCCTTACTCTTTATATTTCTTACTGCTTTATATTCTGGTTATATTTTATATTGTATATTTGGTTTATAAGTATTAATCTTTTAATATAATCCAATTCATCCCCCCTCTTGTGTTAATCATCTGGGTAACAGAGATACTGCCATATCATGGAGATCTGTCAAGTAAACACTATTTGCCACATTTTCAAATTACTCAGAGATCATTGCAATTCATGAGACAAGTCGATAGTGTATTTGGCTAAGATCATTGATTTAAAATATCTGAAAAAATTGTGATCTTCCCATAATCAATGATAAGCCAACAATTTTATACGAAAATAATACTACTTGTATCATTCAAGTCAGATGAGGATATATTAAAGGTGACAGAACCAAATATATTTCACCTAAATTCTTTTATACTAACAAATTTCAAGAGAAATTTGAATTTCATGTCAAGCAGATACGATCAAGTGATAATCTGACAGATTTATTCACGAATGCATTACCAAATGCAAAGACTTAAAGATCTATCATCATGTACTTTTCGGGAGGAGTAAATGTCTTGAAGACTTGTGCTGATTGTACTCTTTTTCGTTCGTTAAAGTTCTATTCCACTGAGTTTTCCTTTACAAGATTTTACTAAGACAATCTTAAAGCACTTGGTGGTACATAAGAATATTGTAATCTTTTTCTTTTGCCATTGATTTTTTTTCCCACTACGTTTTTTCCTGATAAGGTTTTAACAAAACAGATTTTTTATTAGTAGTCATTCAAGGGGAAGTGTTATAAAGCCTATAATTGCAGTAAATGACCATTGCATGTATTTCTCCCAAAGCGAATGATAGACTTGAATGGCAGCTTAAAGAACAGTAGGTGAAGAACGTTGGATATGCATGTATTTTGAAAAGTACGGATTTGCACAGTAATTTATACAGTAATCAAAGCCTATAAATGTGAGTTTCGATTGATCTGTTATGTACGCATAAAAATCTTATTTAAAAAGAAGAAAACTTTAGTTCTTAAGAGTTTTAAATATATTTTTTTAATAAATTCTATTATCATAGTAATTTCCTTTTAGTTTTATAACATATTTTATTATTATTATTTTTTACAAAAAGCATATATTATTTTTAAATTTTTTTAATAAAAAGATATGGGGCCTGAGGGGAAGGGGGGCTCTGCCACTGCTCGAGCAAGTACCCTGGTATCAAAGTGCTCGTACTTTAGGAGGCATAGTCCTTGCTCCCACCGTCCTAATGCATTTTTTCATCTTATCTTCATTTGCTTGTCCTATTACAGATGTATGTCCTATCCTCATCTTTTGGTCCTATCTCATTTTTTAGTCCTATTGTCATTTTTTCGTCCAATGACATTTCTCCGTCCTATTGGATTTGTGTGCTTAATGTAATTTTGGGTCCTAAGAAATTTTAGGGTCTTATCTTGATTTTCCCATCTTTGTTGCATTTTTTGGGTCCTATCTTTATTTTTTGTTCAATGACATCTCTCCGTCCTATTGGATTTTTGCACTTAATTTAATTTTGGGTCATAAGGAATTTTTAGTCTTGTCTTCATTTTCCATTTCTGTTGCATTGTTTGGGTCCTATCTCCATCGTATCTTCACTTTTTCATCCGAATGCATTCGTCAATCTTATCTTTTCATCCAATTACATTTTTTTTCCATTTTATTGTGTAGGACTTCATCCCTCTAAGGCTTTTAAAGTTAGAGAAAACATATACTATAACCTTAAAACATACATTTTTTGCACCAGGTATAAAAGATCTCTTAAACAAAGTCTCATTAAATAATTTAATAAAAGAAATCTCTCAAAATAAACATTTTGGCCAATAACACTTATTCAAAATATAATAGTTTAACTTGTGCTATTTGTTGCATAAACATAAATAATTTTATAGTAAAGGTAACAATCTAAATTCTCTCCATAAGCCTCAAGTTTCATTGTCGTTATCAACCTCCTGAATATCCCCACCTGCAACATCCTTCTTTTAATAAAAATACTTAGCTTTAAGCATACACAAAACATTAAACTTAAAGCATTAGGAAACCTCCTTTTAGCTCATCCTCAAAGCATAAGCGCTTATTCCTTAACCTCAAATCATTAATCTTTCATCACCTTAACATCATCTTTAATGTCTTTCTACACACTATTAGCCCGTGTGCTTGTATTAATCATCCTTAAGATCCATGGTTCTAGACTTAGCTAGTGGAATAGAAAAAACCTTAGGAATAAGTCATGATCATGAAGTGCACTAGCAATGATGCATTCCAACATCATCATTCATCCCAACCTTGTGTTATTATCCCCATCCTCATTTGGCAGTTCATTAACCTTATCAAACACATGCAATCGTACATTCTTTCTATTTTCTTTACAATTATCCTTTCCTTACCTTCCATTCTTTCAAAATGGATAGTCATAAAATTTAGTATTCAATCACATATTAGCTATGCAGTTCTAAAATTATAAAGCATTTTTTATCATTCATAAGATTTGTAAAAAGGGGCTATTAATGAAGGGATGATATAGACGTATATACTTTTGAAAACATTTACTAAATATTTACTTTGAAAGAGATATTGTTTACCATAAGGAGATGTATAGAAGAACATAATCATAATCAATTACCTCGATCTTTATGCAAATTTAAGCTAATCGTGCATTTTTCCAAACGTCCAACTAAACTTATAATGCTTTAAGCAATCATGTAACTTTCTAAATCCTTAATCATTATGTGTGATATTGTTTGCATGAGCTATATGTGAGGTGTAATGTATTAGATTAATTTTGTAATCTGCAATTATTCCTAGAAATCTAGTAGTTGACCAATCTTGTATTTAAATGTAGGAATATTTAGTTTATCTTAGAATATGTTGTTTTCTTTCTTGGAGGATATAATTGTATCTATGTATTGCCTCCTAACTTGGAGAAGAATAATATACAAGAAAATCATTTTCACAACATTACTCTGTTTAACATGGCATCAAAAAGCCAGGTTCGACACTTAGGGAGTTTGTGATAATCAACCAAATATTAGTTTGTGAAGTTCGAATATCACCAACTTAAATTTGTTGTGAGTTTGATGGTCATCACTACAGACAAATCAACCGAACCAATCCCAACACCAGCACCACAGATCATTGTCCATCAAGACAACTCTGCGTTTCCTGCTGGCATTACAGTGGATGAGACCAATTACTCATTATGATCCCAACTTATAGAGATGTGTATTAGCGTTAGCAACAAAGTAGAATACCTCATCGGAGAAACAAAAAAACCAATACCTATAGATCCAAACCTTTGAACGTGGATTACTGAAAATCACAAAATCAAAAGTTGGCTTATTGACTCAATGAGTCTATCATTGATGCAGTGATTTGTTTGCCCCCTTCCCTCCCTCCCTCCCTCCCCCTCCCTCCCTCCTTAGCCAAGAAAATATGGGAGGCTGTATCAAAAACATTCTATGATGGATTGGATGAAACCTAAATTTTTTGAATTGAATAAGAGGTTCTTTCATACCATGCAAAATGGTAGACCATTATCAACCAACTATAATGAACTTGTTGCTTTTTTCTAGAAAATTGATCACAAGACTATCTCTCAAGAAGGAACGGTTGAAGGGGTGGTCTAGCTACATTCTACAACGGCTAGGCTTCGAGTTAATATTTTTTTAAGTAGACTGGACTCCGAATTTGATCAAGTCCATGTAGAAATCTTACGAAAAGACCCAAAGCTTGATTTAAAGAATACATATGCTATATCAGGAGAGAACACCAAAAGAAACGAACAATGGGAGGTTCTCGTCCAATCTTTGAAAGCTCCGCTATGTTGGCTAATCAGACTAGACATGGTTCATCAATAGGCTCTACAAAGAATTGTAACAATCAACCAACTAACAAATTTAACGGACTGGTATGTTCTCATCGTGGTGAAACAGGTCATTCTAAACATCAATGCTATAAACTAATTGGCTATCCTGAGTGGTAGGACTTCACGAAGAAACCTCGAAAGAAGATTGCAGAAGCTATGATGACCTCTATCGAGGAAGATCAATCACCACCCATAGCAAATATTACTCACCCAGGAGTTGTTAGTAAGGCTTCTATATTCTATACAATGTCTAAGAATAGCACTTGGATTATTGATACAGGTGCATCCAAATATGACTAGGGACTCCAGTCAATTACAATCTTTTTTCCCTTCTCCTCAACTTGTTATCTCCACAATAAATGGTAGTACCTTTTCCATTACAGGAGAGGGATCTATCATCTTATCCAATACTCTCACTTTAGATACAATTCTTGTTGTTCCATTCCTTGAATAGAATCTGTTATCTGTTGGCCAAATCACCTCCACCCTTACTTGCACTGTAACCTTTTGGCCCTCATTTTGTGTTTTTTAGGACATTTTAACTCGAAAGATTCTTGGTTATGGTGTTAGATGAGGCAAACTCTACTACATGGAGTTGATAGAAAATGTAGGCTCGAACTCAGTCAGGCAAATCAAACTAGTAGTAAATATTTAGTTCGAGCAACCATATGGTTGTGGCATTAGAGACTAGGACACCTTTATTTTATTTATCTGAGGAAGTTAAAACCACGCATTTTTTCAGCTTTGAATGATTTAGATTTCAAGTGTGACACTTGTGAATTGGCCAAGATTCGTCATATTCCATATTTACCAAGTTTGAATAAAAGTTCAATACCTTTTGCAGTTATTCACTTTGATGTTGGGGGTTCTACAAAAGTCCTTTCTATTTCTAAAGCTCGTTACTTTGTTACATTTATTGACGAATGCACTAGAATGACTTTGATGTCTTTGTTTAACAAGAAGGATGATGTATACAAAGCATTTCAAGAATTTCATAATATGGTTAACACCTTAGTACAAAAAACAGATTCGTGTTCTACAATCCGACAATGGTACTGAATATGTAGATGCATCTTTTGGCAAATTTTTGAGTCATGTTGGAATTCGTCATTAGACCATCTGCACCTATACTCCACAACCAAATGGACTGGTAGATAGAAAAAATAAAAAATTGCTAGAAGTGGTTTATGCCTCTCTTTTGGGCATGAATATGCCTCGGTTTTGTTGGGGAGATGCTATGAAATCCGATGCTTACCTCATTAATCGAACACCCTCTCAAGTTATAGACTTGCAGACCCCCAAGGAAAAAATACAATCCTTACTTTCAATTCCTCACCTTCCAAATCTTGAACTACGAGTCTTTGGTTGTACTGTATATGTTTACATTTCAAAGAGCCTACAAAATAAATTTGATTCATGTGCAAAACGATGTGTATTTGTTGGCTATCCTAAGTTTAAAAAAGGATATAGGTGCTATGTTTCTTAAACCCAAAAACTATATGTAGCTTTGGTTGCCTCACAAAGCCTTATTACTGAGGGGGAGTTTCTAGACCTTGTCTTTAGGGGGAGAGCTATACTGAAGAGAATGTTTTACAAGGAGAGAATGTTTTATAAGGAGGTGAAGGAGGAAATGAATTTATAAAGTTAGAAAAAGTGAATGAATGCCTTGAAAATGGTGGTCAACAAGGCTTTGAGTATTCCTGAAATTGAGAGTGATGTGTTAGTGCAACTAGGAATAACTGCAAATGCACCTAATATGGCAGAGTCATTAGTGCCTTCAGAGTTGCTTGTCTACACCATCAGCTGAAGAAGCAACCCAGAATGTTCTTCCTCAGGTAACTTCAAATGCCAATATTGATGAGTCTAATGAAATACATGATCTTGAAAAATGTATTGTTCCCAAGTATTCACAAAGATCAAATAAAGGAATTCCCAAGAAACAATATGAACCTGATCCGAAACCCAAGACCAAGTACCCAATTAGCAACCATGTGTCTTCCTATAGATTGTCTCAATCACATACATTTACTATTAAATAAGTATCCACTGTATCTATTCCTAGTAGTGTGCATGATACATTAGCTAATCCAAAATGGATAAAGGCAATGAATGAGGAAATGGAGGTCCTATAGAAGAATGTCACTTAGGAACTTGCCCTTTTGCTCGAAGGAATGAAAACAATTGGATGTAGATGGGTTTTCACGATAAAACTTAAAGAAAATGGCAATATTGATAGGTATAAAGTGAGGTTAGTTGCAAAAGGGTATACGCAAAGGTTTGGTTTGGATTATCAAGAGACGTTTGCACTAGTGACCAATATCAACACAATTCGCATTCTCATATCCATAGTAACTAATCGGGATTGGCCTTTGCAACAATTTAATGTAAAAAATGCATTTCTCGATGGAGATTTAGAGGAAGGGATCTACATGGAGTTGCCACTAGGAGTTAAATTATAATTCTTCATGTAGAACTGAAGTAAATTGAAGAATTCATTGTACGAGTTCAAATAGTCATCTAGAGCTTGGTTTAGAAGGTTCTCTTCTACAGTGAAGGCATTCGGTTATAATGAAAATAATTCAAACTATACTTTGTTTATAAAACACAAAGAGGGTAAGGTAATAGCTTTAATTGTATATGCTAATGATATGGTCATAACAGGAGATGACCCATGTGAAATGAAAGCATTACAAAAGTAGTTGGCTATTAAATTCAAAATGAAGGATCTCGAAGAACTCAAATATATTTTAAGGATTGAGATTGCCAGATTCAAACATGGAATTTTCCTTTCACAATGGAAATATATTCTAGATCTTCTAACTAAAATTGGAATACTTACTTGCAAACCAATAGAAACGCCCATAGAGATGAATCACAAGCTTGAAGTTTTTCCAGATCAAGCTCCAACAAACAAAGGTCATTATCAGATGTTAGTTGGAAGATTATTCTATTAGTCACACACGAGGTCGGATATAGCTTATGTCATGAGCGTGGTAAGTCAGTTCATGCATACACCAAGTGAGGAACATATGAATGCAGCATATCGAATCTTAGGATACTTGCAGAATGCTCCAGGAAAAGGACTGCTATTTTGAAAAAACCATGTCTCCAACATTGAAGGATACACAAACTCTGATTGGGTAGAGGATCGAACTAATAGAAGATTCACATCTAGGTATTTTACTTTTGTGAAAGGTAACCTTGTAACCTGGTGGAGCAAGAAGCAACAAGTTGTGGCAAGATCAAGTGCAGAAGCTGTATTCCGAGGTATGGCTCATGGCATATGCAAGTTGTTGTGAATCAGAAGTGTATTAAAAGACTTGGGAGTTGAATATAAACAAACTATGAGTCTTCATTGTGATAATAAGGCAACCAATGAGATTGCACAAATCCTATACAACACGATCGCACCAAATATGTTGAAATTGATCGTCATTTAATCAATGAGAACCTCGACCACAAGATGATACAATTTTCATTTGTCCACTCTAAAAGTCAGTTAGCTGATATGCTCACAAAAGCAGTTTCAAGAAGGGTATTTCATGGTATAATCGACAAGCTGTACATGATAGATTACACTCCAACTTGAGGGAAAGTGTCTGCATGAGCTTTATGTGAGGTGTAATATATTAGATCGATTTTGTAATCTGTAATTATTCTTAGAAATATGGTAGTTGACTAATCTTGTATTTAAGTATAGGAATATTTAGTTTATCTTATAATAGGTTATTTCCTTTCTTGGAGGATATATTTGTATCTATATATGACCTCCTAACTTGGAGAAGAATGATATATTAGAGAATTATATTCACAACATTATTCTATTTAACAGATATGTTTCGTGGACTTCTCACTTTGTCTAAATCTCTGGGTTTTTCCTATTCCTCACCTATAACCATGTTAACTTGGTGCAATGCTATGTCATGCTTTTCATGCTTATATCATACTCGATTTATTTGCTTGTGGCATACTTGACATTGTTACATGCTAACGACATACTTGGGTTTAGGGTTTTTGATATGCTTGGTTTCGTGCTTATATCTTACTAGGAGTTGTGTTTGAATTAGAAGTTATGTTTGGATTAAGAATTGTAGTTGAAGTAAGTTTTTGTACTAATTTAGAAGGTTTAATCTCATGGGCTCTTTAATAGGCTTGAGAGAGCTTGGTGCTTTGGGCTTGGTCACCCTCACTTGTCCTAGTGGGCTCAACCCTAATGGACCTGGGCCCAGTTGTTGGACTTAGTTCAAATTTACTTTCTAGAAATATAAGTCCTAATTCTAGTATAACCCTAACTTTTCTAATTTAGAAATTTGAAGATTTTATCTATTGCATTTTTCCACCCTATCTTTATTTTCCCTTCCTATAACATTTTTTTGTTCAATTGCATTTTTCCACCCAATTGTATTTTTTTGTTCTATCTTCATTTCCAACCTCATTGCAATTTTTTGTTCTGTTACATTTTTCTATCATATTGCATTTTTTGGACAATCTCCTTTTTTTGGTCCCATCTTTAATTTTTCCACCTCGCAAGACTATGGTTTTTACTTTGATATAGACCATTATAGACATGCATATTATGATTTTTTAGCATTTATTCAATCAAATTTGACACAACATGGGGAATCAAGAATGTGCATTGCACTGCCATTCTCAACTCTACAATAAGTTTCAGTACTTGTTCTTAAGGTGGTTCTACAATCAATACCCACCAAAATTGACCACTCCATCTTACACTTAGGTTAAATTTTGCTTTCTATTTTTTTTCTTAATTTTTTTTATCATTTTAAAATATTTTAAAAAATATGAAAAAAATATCAATATATAAATAATCACTTTCTTAATCATCAAATAAAATAAAATAAAAAATATGTATAAAGTGTTAAATTGAAATGTCAAACTAACATTTTTCTTGTTCTAATCTAGATTACAAGGATTCCAAGGTGGCTTCAAGACGGGAAAAAGTACGTTGATTATTGATTCTAGGGGAATGCTACATACCTCGCTCCAAACCGTCCCGATCCATTCCCGCTTTCCCTTTTTTTTAGTGTTTTATATTATTTTTAAATAAATATTTTTAAATAATGTTGTGATTTTCTTATATTTTTAAAAAATATTTTAATATGTTAAAAAAAATCATGTAAAATAAATGTAAAATCATATAAAAAAAACTTAAAAAATAGGAAAGCGGGATGGAATTGGGACGGTTTGGGATGGGATAAATAGTATTTTTCTTGGGTCTAATACCCATTGTCACATGTCTAGCTAATTAAGCACGTAACAGGATATCTTAGGGCGATTTAAGAAAGAAAAATAGATGGAAATACCACTTTTGTGTCCCACTCTCATTTTTTTTTTCTTTTTTTTTACTTAATAATTAAGAAAATATTGTTTAATAATATTGTGCTTTTTTTTAAAAAATCTTTTAAAAGTATTTAAAAATGATGTAAAGAATAAATAAATAAATAAATACATTAAAGGGGCACAAGTACGGAGCACTCTAACAGGCTCCAGGGGGGCTCCCTAGCACAACCCTTTTAGGACGTTTGGAGTAAAAAATCTCAAATCATCTTTGTAGAACATCTGGAGGTAAGGCTATAAAGTAGTCGAGTCGAGCGAGTTTTGGTTTGCTGAACTTGAGCTCGACTCTGGCTCGACTCAGAGTCGAGCTCGAGGCTGAGCTCGAGCTTTTATTCATTTTTTGTTCAAGCTCGACCCGATTAACCAATCTTTCAACTCGAGCTCGAGTTCGAGCTCGTCCTACAAACGAACTCAATTCGAGCTGAATTCGATTTTTTTTTAATTTTTTGAGTAAAATTTAAAAAATAAAAATTTAATATTTAATAGCTAACTAGTTGATATTTATTTATCATAACAATATTTTATATGTTATATGTTTATATATTTTATTGATAAATACACATAATATGATAATATATACGTATTTTACATGCTTTTCACGTACTAATTAAGAAATTATTAAATTTTATAGACTAATTATTGTACAAATTATAAAACATAACTATGAAAATTTTGTATCATATAAATATAAGTAATAAAATTACATATTATATATTTAATTATAAAAATGTTGTACTTATATTATTAGCAATACATATATAACATATATATGTGTATATATTTATCAATATATAAATCAATTTTAATCAAGTCGAGCTAACGAATTAACTCGAGCATAAACGAGTGAGCCTTAACGAGCCTTAATCGAGTCGAGTCTTAATCAAGTCGAGTCTAGTTTTGTCGGATATGTATTATTTACTAATCAAGCGAATATCTGCTTTCACGAGCTGAGGTTTTTTTTTTTTACGAATCGAGTTTGATTCGAATTTAACCAAACGAGTATTGAGCGAGCTATCGAGTAGCCTAGTTCATTTACAACCTACCTGGAGGAGTCGTCTTAATGCTTCTAACTAACAAACAAAGTCTTACTACATTTGATAATATATTCTAGTGATATTTTAGTTTATTTTTTTAAAACTAAAATTCTATTTGATTTGTATTTATTTTAGTCATATTTATTTATTTTCAATCTTTATTTTCGTTTTCCGAACAAATTATATGATATCAAGGTAATTGTGTAGTTTTCATAAAAATTGGACAAAATCCTTCTTTTTTTAACCTTCAATATGAATAGAATAGCAAGATGTGGATTATTTACAATTTGCAAGAGCTACACTGTCACTGTGTAAAGGCTACGGTCCAGGTTTTGGACCGGTCCGGTAAAAATCTAGTCCGGTTGAAAAACCCTATTAAGTGCCTTTGGAATAGTTGATGAGCAGTCAGTGAAATTAAAACCCTGTTAAGTCTTGTTATTCTCAATCACATTCTAAGCAATTTTTTTATATAAGTGGTTGCGAACTAAAAAGCAACCTCAAATTTGTCAGATTGACTATGAAGATAACAAATTAAAGATGGGAATAACATTACTCAAAAAATAAAAAAAAATTGTACACATTATTTAGCTCATTAGAAAAGGATAATGATAATAAGGAAATTATTTATCAAGCATGTACGAAGCAAATCGAACCTACAAACGAGATGTTGCTTGCTCCACTGGAGAACTCTGCACGGAAACGGTGCAAGAAACCATTAGAGGCAATACAAGTGAGCAGGGGGCAGCCATCATGAGGTTACAATACTGACTTCAAAGTTTACTCTAACAAACCAGTTGATTTCGTACCAAATGAGGCCATAATAAACTCTTTCCATTATCTAATGTGGTTTGTGGCATCAAAGTGGATTAGTTTGCGATTCTTTGACCCCAAAATTAAGTACGAAACAGAAGAGTTTCCCAATAGTGGAATTTACAGCAGGAATCCATATGAAAAATATAGGCGGTCCTAAAGCCCGTAAAGCCACGGATTCAGTTCTCCTAAATTATTCTACTTCTCGTAAACCTGAACTTTTTTTTTTTTTAATATTTAGAGGACAGACAATTGGATCTCGGATTCTTACCAGAGGAGCACCCTTGGAAGCTCTTTCAGCCAAATAGGCACAAGGCTTGAAGAATCCTCCATAAATCTTTGACCATGCCTTCAATCTTGAATAAATGTAAGTGGATCCAAGAGAATCAGCCCAGAACATTATACCTCCCCTGATCAAATGTGACCCAACAGGTTTAGCAAGACTTACGGTGTTGAGAACTACTGATTCAAAATTAATGAGATTTACAAACCTGTAAGGTGGGAAACCCATGCCCATAACAGCAGCTATGTCAAGGTCTGCTGCTTTGACTGCAATACCTTCAGCCAGTACTCGACAGGCCTCATTCACCACAGAGAAGAATATCATCTCCACAATTTCATTGTCTGATAACTTCACTACCTGTCAACAAGTTCATATTGAAAAATTATAAAAAAAAAAAAAAAAAAAAAAAAAAAAAAAAAAAGAGGGAGATGGTTGACGGTTGACTTCTATATTGTACAATTTATATTGTACTGTGTCTCAGAAGACCACCATTTGAGGTTTACTATTGCAGCATTAGATCTCATCACAGCCGGCAGCATAGTAAATCAGGCGAGACACCAAATCTAGGTTATGTAACAATAAAATGTGAATGGGTTTGTTGGTATCAGCGAGAGAGACAGAGACCTTAGGGTCAATGGTTACCCCAGAAATGCTCCTTGACTTCTCAATATATTTATATAATTCAGGATCTGGGGTAGCTCTGCGGTTCTCGTCATATATATAGAACCCTTTACGAGTAGCCTCACCTGGAAAAGAGTGCACGGTAAACAAAGAAATATTTAAAGCTCCATATATAATTTGACAGATTTAATTGAATACATTAACCACTTGATCTTTCAATTTTCATTAAAAATAAACAAAGTTACCTGCTCTCTTATCCTCCTGCAAAAGTGGAACAAGCATTGACTTATAAGTTCTCTCAGGAAAATGCTCGACATATTGCATGCCACTCGCAATTGCAACACCAAAACCAACCAGGTCAGCCAATCTGCATCCACAAATATAAAAGCCCCTCTTTTTGGATAGGTAAAATATAAAAGCCAGTTAAACGCAAGAAACTAGATCAAGAAGCAGCAAAGGGATCGCAACGACTGGTACTATAATCCCTTTCATTTAACCTGAATGGTCCCATTGGCATTCCAAACTTGGTACTTGCACGATCAATCCGATAGAGATCTGTACCACGCTCAACAAGCAAAATAGCAGCTTGTGAATAAGGGAAGAACATCCTGTTGACAGCAAAGCCAGCACAATTCCCAACCACCACTGGTGTCTTATTAATCTTTTTACCAACATCTAGCATATCAACAATCACCTGGGGAGATGTCTGCTCAGTACGAACAATTTCCATAAGTGGCATTACATGAGCCGGACTGCAATAAAAGCAATAACTAAATGGTTGAGCAAAACAAAATTTCAGGCAGAAAGAATAGCTGTAAATCTGGTATTACCTAAAGAAATGAGCTCCAACAATCCGATTTTGGGATCTTGTCTTTTCCCCAATCAGGTTCAAGTCAATTGTGGAGGTGTTACTTGCAAGTATGCAATGTGGTGGGCAATACTTTTCAAGATCAGCAAAAATTTGTTGCTTTAGAGAAAGATTCTCAATAACAGCCTGTTCCATTCATCAACAACTAAGACTCTTAACACCTTTTTTTCATTTTCAGAACAAAAAAGACAATGACAAAGGTAAACCAATGCATTGTGGACTACCTCAATCACTACGTCCACATCTTTAAACCTTTCATAGTCAAGAACACCTTTGAGAAGAGAGATGGTTTTCTCAAACTTCTCTTGAGACATTTTCCCTTTTTTGACGTGGCTTTGCAAATTGGCTGGATGAAAAGGAATATATTACAAGAAGTAACTAACATTTTAAATACAAAGACCAATGCAAAATTTGTGCTTACCAGAGTAGAAGCTATATAACCAGACAAACTAAAGGGGAATACTTTTTTCCAGAAGTAAATGAAGCAGGAAAACTAAAAAACTTTTGGAAACAGAAAAACAGAAAATTTCAGCTACAGGAACTAATTAGAAATTATTAACTTCATATGGAATTCTAGCCTCACCTCTCACTCTACCAATCCCAGCCTGCAAGAAGTTATCATTTACTTCTTTAAAGATGACAGGATAATTACGGAGAATCAATGCAGTTGCTATGCCAGAGCCCATTAGCCCTCCACCAACAATAGCAACCTTATTCACTCGTCTTGGCACTAAACCAATATCAGTAACCCCAGATACCTGTTTAATGTATGAGAAGAGATGATCTTAGGAAAGCAAAAACTAGAAGATATGTAGGTAAAAAACATGCAGAATCAAATTTGTAATGTCATAGTGTAACGTATTCAATGACATAAGACAGAATCAATAAGACATTACATTTGAGAAAAGAATGAACGACCAAAAGCTATGAGAGTGAACAAGACTATTAGATTAATAAATGAATGGGTTTATCCAAGATCCAGATACGAGATACAAGGGTCAGAACTACCAATCTTCAACAAATCTCCAAAACCTGAAGCTGAACCTACAATTATTTACTCTCATGCGCAGCACAAGTTTCTTTGAAACCACAAATGTGATTAATATTTACCCAAGCAACACAGTTTAACAACCCAGGTTGGGCTGTCTACTAAATGGCAGCTAAACTACACACAAGCAGAATCATAAACAGAAGAGCTCTTTGCAATTGGAAGAAATATCCTCATACATAACATTCTACTACCCAAAATGGCTCCCAACCAAATCAAACTGCATTCTAATACCCAACATGGCTCCCACCCAAATCAAACTGCTATAAACTTAATTCATCTAGATATGTAGTGAAAGCTTTTTTTAAAATCTAAACCAACAAATTACAATAACCAGCCATCAGTCTGAAAAAATCCCCAAAATTCAGTAAACATTCACAAACAAGTTTCAGCTACAGTGAAATTAAGTCCAAAGTAAATTGACTATATGTAGATCTCGTTAGTAAATCAGCATGTCTTTTCTTGACATTTGGATCAAACAGGCTCTGGAAACAAAAGCTTCATTTTCAAACCTTGGACGTTCGACGTTGAGCAAAGAAGATATGGATCAAACTCTTGGAAGTGTCAGAATGCTGAAGCGCTCGACTAGCTTCAGCCTCCTGCCAATATCAGACAAAATATCAAGCAGTTGCATGTCACTGTTTTTTGAAGGGAAGTCAAAGAATGATAGAGACAGATAAGGACCTTCCAAAGTCCAGCCCGGGGACCGGAAACTATACCCTCTTCGATGACATCAATGCAAAGCAATGGATGTTTGAGATTGGGAGCCTGTTTCCGGACCCGAGCTCTTGCAAACTCAAGTATTTCCCTTGCTTCTCCAAGGGGCTCTATCTTGTCAGTCTTGTAAAGACTAGAAGCCCATGGTCTTCTACAGTCCAAAATATCCACGGCCCACTGGCGTGCAGTATTTACCAACTCATCAGGTGAAACAATGGCATCCACAAGTCCCAAAGTATAGGCTTCCTGCCCTTTGACTGGCTTAGACATCTATTCAAGCATGCAACCAGGGGATTAGAGAGAGATTACCATACTTTATGAGGCCATCAATCAAATCAATAGAGTTGAGAAAAACAAAATACTAATTAAAACAAACCAGCATCATTTCAAGAGCTTTTGAGAGGCCAACAAGACGTGGAAGCCGTTGTGTTCCTGAGCCATATCAAGAGCATGTGACAAGATGTGAGTAGTAATGACAGATAATTTCATCAAAGACTTCTCTATATGTGTATTATTCACTTCATTTCTTAATGTAATTAAAGAGTATATAAAAAATTAGTCTCCAAATGAAGGGGTAAACTTGGCCAAAATATGACACCCGAAGGGCCCGGCGTGCACAATCCTATCCTATCCAAGTCCGATTTTACCATACATCCAGCCCTTATGTTACGCAACTGTAAGATTTTCTTCCACCCCTGCTACGCCAGAAATCAAAGGTTCCACACAACATCCTTTAGTTTATCTGGATTGGGTATCTTAGGGATGAGGGCAATGGCTGTTGCATTCACTTCCTTCAGCATCCTTCCAGACTCAAAAAGAGATTTGATGGCTCTGATAACATCATACTCTAACATAATACAAAGTGGCAGCACCATTCGTCAATTCTATTTTTATCCAGAAGGTCTAGTTTATGATTATGATCGATGCTTCAAAAGGGTCTTCCCATCAGATGTAAATCGTGCTTATTGTTTAAAATAGCACGACCAAGTTTGCTGGAACCTATAATGATTATTGCTTACATGATTATTGAGTAGGGCAACCCATCTATATATTGGATGTGACCTGCAATACCACATGTATGGTTTTGGTGTGGCTATGAGTTTTGTACTATTTGTGTAATCTGATTCGTGTAATGTGGCAAAGGCAAATACCAAATACCAATTATCAGAGTAAAAATTGTATAATTTTATCATTAAAAAAATTGTATAATATCAAATACCAACCATCAAACAAATGAACAATCATACGGGGCATTCTATCAAACATTTATTGGGCATTGAGCATCTCAGCATTCTATCAAAACCAGGATAATTTTTCTCTTAAGGAAACTATATGCAATACAACCAAAACCAAATACAAGCAGAGAATTCCTGTAATTTGCTACCAAAAAAATTTCGAAACCCTAGAAATATGAAGAAACAAAGAAATTAAACACTAAAAATTTCGAATCTTTAATTACCTTATAAAATTAATACAATAGAAAACAATTAACACAATTCAAACTCAATTTCTCAGATTAAAATTAAAAATAAATTCCTATTTTGAAACCCTAAAAAGTACCAATTAAAAATGGAGAATTTCTCGGATCTCCTAAGCAGTGGTGGAGCAAAACACGTGTGATTCCAAGACGGCGGCGTCGCAATTGGAGAAGTGGTTGCTCGAGCCTCGAAGATGGGAGAAGATGAAGCTGGGGCCTGGGCTGCTGGAGCAGGAGAATAGAGAAACCGAAGGGCGAAGCGGAAGAAAGAAGAAAGAAGAGGAGAGAAAGAGAAAACTGAAGAGAAAGAAGGGATTGGGGGGGGGGGGGGGGGGAGGCCGAGTGATAACAAAATGGTGTCGTTCCTCATTAATTGAAACGGTGTCGTTTCATTTAAAAAAAAAATCCAGATGCAAAACGAGGTTTTTTTATTTTTTAAAGTCGGAGTTCGAAATCGAAAATCGGAGCAATTGTGTGCTCCGACTCCGCTTCCGAACTCCAACGTTGGAGTCCGAAGTATTCCAACTCCGACTCCGATTTCTGACTTCCGATTCTGATCGGAGTCGAAATCGGAGCGGAAGTTGTTCGGAAATCGGAAGTCGGAAGTCAGAATTTTTGCCCACCCCTACATGTTTCTTGCACGATTATGTTCGTATGTATTTATGTTTGGTTTTCTGCTATGGTACTGAACATAACTGGCATTCATGACCTTCTATCATTTTCTAGTTCCTAGTTTGTGATTAGGTGTCTTCTTGTGTTTACTTCCTATGTACTTGGGTAATGCCTTAATTAGCCATCTCATGTTTTCTTGTGTATACATTCTTTTTTTTTTTTTCTTTTTCGTTTTTTGCGAATAAGCCATCTCATGTTTTCCTTTAACTAACATTTGACAGCCCCATAAGGTTGTCCTCTAAATAACTGCTTTATGTGCCAACTCAACAACCCTAAAATCTAAAATCTCTTCCACATGTTGGAAGAGCAGTTCAATTAATACAATCAACTATGTAGATTTTGATAATATATATATATATATATATATGTATGTATCTTGTTTTCTTGTTTTGGAGATACCCACATTGCATAACATTAGACATTGGAAAACAATAATGACATAGTTCTGATTCAAACATAGAACAACTAATGTAGTACTTAAGATAGATAGTACAGAATGCATATTAACCTCATGCTCATCAGAAAAGCCCACTCAAGCACATTAAAAACATAAAGATTCCATCACTAGTACTCATTAAAAGCAAGGATGACGTAGTCTTACCTCCAAATCCAGGAATTATTCCAAGCTGAAGTTCAGGCAACCCTAATTGTGCAGTGGGTGTTGATATTCTAGCATGGCATGCCTGGAAGAGAAAAATGAGAAAATTTGATTGGCAAAGTTTAATAGAGAATGTCCTTGTTCAAGAAAAATGGCAATACATACCATTGCAACCTCTAATCCTCCACCTAAGGCAAGGCCATCAATGGCAGCAACAGAAGGCTTTCTTGCGGCTGAAAAACAAACCAGGTGATCAAATGGTAAAAAAAACTTATCAAGCACTGTCTTGGAAGAGCAACAATTAAAGTATGAGAACTGAGAAAAAAATCAAAATGTGCACCTTCAAAAGTGTTAGTGATAATCTCTATAGATAAATAGCCAGGCTTTTCTTCACTCTCCGCTGATAAAACATAATGAAACTTCATTTCCGCAAACAAGAGATATTTAGCAGAATATGATACAAAAAAACCTCTCACATACTCAATCCCCTCTGAATTCCTCCAAAAGCTGCAATATCAAAGCCCCCAGAAAACTTGCCCTTTCCACCTGCTCACATCAGATATTACCCGCATACTCAATCAACACCAATGTTCAATAAAGAGAAATTTACATACTCTCATACTCACCTGTAATGACGATTGCCTTCACATCATCCCTTCTTAGTGCCTGCTCATAACTTTCTTTTAAGCTGCGTAACACTGAGAGAGAGAGAGAGAGAGAGAGAGAGATTATATTACTTTATCAGTCTAACTAAAAATTCAATAGTATTGTGAAGACAATGCAAGATTATCTTTCAGCAATAATACTACTGAAACACAAAAGTTTGTCCGGTTCTTACCCTTCACCTACTCAAACTAGGGACAAATTGGGGTAATGGAGGCAGCATTGTAATGCTCCAATGTGGCTTCAATTCTTTTTTTTTTTTCTTTTGGAACAAGTTAATGACAGGAAATGGGGTAGATGGAGGCTCGGTTATGTTGCTCCAATGTGACTTCAATTCTTTTTTTATAAATCAGTGGAATTTTATTAAAAGCACAGAGGGTACAACCAATTAGGGGAGAGGAAATGAGATAGAATAGGATTAGAATAGGATGAGATGAGATGAGATGGGATGAAAATTGTATAATTTCAGAACCTAGACATGACAATATCTAACGCCATACTACAGCTGATGTAACAGTATCAACTTATCCACAACCAATTTAAGTGGGAAAAAAGTAAATTATTTTTTCTTTCAAAAAACAACCTTTATGTACAAACAAAATCCGGAACATGCGAATATGTTCTTTTATCAAGCTGCATATCAAATCATCTAGTTATCATTCTCCGCCCACAGATCAAGTTCACAAAAAAAAACCTTACAAGCATGAATTCTCGTTCAAACACCAGCCCGGGTACCGTTCCCGAGGACAGTTTGGGACATTTCGCATTTATCGTGCATTTCTCATTCAGTGACCCACCAAGTCTCTTTTATCATCCTGAGGGTTAAAGTTTAATTACCAATTGATAAAGACTCAACCATTGATCCAAAAGTAAATGCTAATTTGGTTAAGCCATTTTTAAACACTATAATAATTAAGGCACAAATATACGACGATCACAGTAGATTTTGCAAACAAAATTGGTAAATTCAATCAAAAATCAAGTGAATATCAATATAGGGACCCCAGAACTGAAAATCCCCAACTACCCTTGCAGGTTCAGTTGTCTCCATGAATAATAAGACTATCAACAGAAAACAAAAAAAAAACAAGCAGAAAGAGTCACCTAATCACTCCATGCACATATTTGTGACAAAACAAAAAGGCAGAAAAAAAAGCTAAAAATGAAATCAAAGGTTTTACAATGAAGTCCGTAGTGGGGGGAGGAATGTAAATGGATAGGATATGAGGAATGCGACTAAGGAGAAAGTACCGTCAAAGGAGAGGGCATTAACAGGAGGGTTGACTATTGTAATAAGAGCGACCCCGTCAGCTCCCACCTCCATTATAGTTCTTCCTTTTGCTCCGCTACCCATTATTTCAACGCTTCACTGTCTGTCTCCCTTCTCCGTCTCGCACTCTCTTGGCGAAGAATTCGAGGGAATACTACTCTGTAGTCTGTAGTCTGTAGTCTGTACCCTTCAGATTTCTTATGCAACGCGGGACTTGGCGCGTCCGAGTTAGCTGCAGACAGAGTGACGTTGGATGCGCTTGTTTAGGGGAGCAATTGTCGTTTGTTTTCAGATATTTAAAAATACTTATTTTTAAATATTATTTAAAATTACTTTCAATCTTAAATTCTTAATTTTTTATTTAATCATTATGCTATTTATAAATTCTTTTAATAAAACACAAAAAATAATACTATTTTTTAAAATTTTAAAATAACAATAATATTTAATTAATTTTTTATTTAACTATTTAATAAAATATCTTAACTCAAATAATTTTATTATATATATATATAAAATGTTACATATAATTATGAAGTATAAAAGTATTATGTAGTAACATTAAAAAAGAGTAAATTTATTATTAAAAAAATAATTTAATTTTTTTAAAATAATTATATAATATTGACGTATTTACAACTACAAAAATTTCAAATGATCTATCATTCATATAATATATAAAAAAAAATTGACCTCATGTATTGGGCACATACCAATTTGATAGAGAGAGAGAGAGTTGACGGCAAAAATAAAGGAAATCGTGTTAGCTTTTGTCAGCTCAGCTTTAGTCACGTCCATCCATAAGAAATGTCCATCTATAAGAAATGAACTCATCGAATTCATGCATGATGCAGCTCACTTGAAATGTTTTGATGATTGAATGAGTGATTACACTCAAAGACTCAAAGAATGATACGATAATTATAACACGATTTTAAAATATCAATTCTACAAAAAGATAGATTAAAAAAATTAAAAAAAAAACTAGAAAGAAAATATTTAAGATTCAATAACAGAGCAAAAACTAATTTAAAATGTAATTTAAAATTAAATTAATTATTAATGAAAAGATTACTCAAATTTATAAATAGTAGAGTATCGCGAGTTCCTTCCATAAATCAAATATTTTTAATTATTCTTAATTTTATTGAATTATACAATTAGAAATTCAATTCTAACATTCACAATCGGAAGATATAGAATTATAAAATAAATTAAATCAAATGTAACTCTTTGATAAATCATTCACTATTTTTAAATCACGTAAATTATTATTCCTTTTGCAGTAACTAATTAAATTGATATAAGTGATAAATCATTTTTAATAACTAAGATTTTGGGGGTTTGTTTTCTCAGAGAGAGAGAGAGAGAGAGAGTAAGGTGTGAGTTTTTTTGTTTCATTGTTTCATACAAAGAACTAGTCTCTTAGTGAGTTTCTGAGAGTTGAGTGCAGTATGTGCTTTGTATGGTTTGCATGCTTTGATTCGACTAGATGGAAGAGAGAGATTTGATCAAGAGGTGGGATGGGTTGCAATTGACTAAAGTGAAAAAGGAGATGGTAGTTTTATCCGATGAAGCTGTCAACAAGCCTGCAATCAGAGTTAAACATTGCCTTCTTTGCTTAACTGTTTTTGAAAAAGGCATCAAGAAGCATTAGGAAGACTATGACTTTAGTCTGGAAGTTGAGAGATTGGGTGGCTTTTAAAGAAGTAGGGGATTTTAAATTTCTAATTAAGTTTCAAAATCATTCAGATATGAAGAAAATAATGCTTGATAGGCCATGGTTTTTGGATCGAAATATTATGGCCTTTCAAGAACTTGATGGTTCTATTCCTTTAAAGGATATGAATTTCAATTATGAGTCATTTTCACAATCTTTCTTTTTTGTGGTATGAATAAGGAGGTGGGATTGAGAATTAGGGTTTTCCTTGTTAAGGTAATTTGAGTGGATATTAATGAGGAAGGCTGGGGTTGGGGTAAATGCTTAAGGGTATAGGTTAAAGTAGATCTCCATACTCCTTTGGTTAGAGGGAAGAGAATCATGGTGGAGGGAACGTAAGTTTGCTTTCTTTTAAGTATGAAATATTGCAATCTTTTTATATCAAATGAGGTGTGATCAAGAATAAGGGAATGAGTTGTTTTGCTCAATTTATTTTTATCATATAATAGGGGATAAATCTCAATTTCAATGTTGTGACGTCCTCAATCTATACTTGGGGTTTTTCTACTTAAAGCATTGGCCACTTCATTAGCCTTTCTAAGGTGGTATTTAATTTCACACTGAAAATCACTTATGATTTCCATCCACCTTTAATTCTGCAGGTGCCAAGTGCCTTGTGAACTGGAATCGTAGTTGATTCCAATTCAATGGTAAACTCCGTTTCTCAGTCAAGGGGTAGTCCCGATAAATCATCTGAAAAGATTTGAGAAAAATCTTCCACAATAGGAATTCCTTTAACACCTTTAAGTTCTTCTAAAGAATTTAACATCATTGCCAAGCATACATTTGCTCATTCTCTAATGCTTTTCTCTATCCATTTGGCAATAGCTATAGAGGAAATAGGGTTAACTACTTCCCCCTTATAACAAAGCCTTTCTTTCATTGGCTCGTCAAAGATTATCTCTTTCCTTCGACAGTCAATCTTAGCATAATATTTTACTAACTAATCCATGCCTAAGATTAAGTCGAATTGCATCAAATGAAAACTATCAAGTTAGCAGTTAGCTGCAAAAGCTTAACTTGTGAGTTCTACTCTTTTCTCAGTGAAGAGGTATGGTGGTAAATCTGTTTCAAATTATCAAAATCAATCACATAATTTTTTGAAAAAGGGCAAGCATATTAGGATGAGGATCCTGAGGTGGTTTCTATGCCAAGTTCTAAGAGTGTGGATTGCAACACTACTTTTGATTTGAGGATATTTTGTTGAGTCAGTTTAATAACAAGGATGCTGATTTTCCTTGTTTTCAAATGAGGGATTGAAAGCTAATGATATAACTTGTTTGGCAGTTTCTAACAATTCTCAAATGGAGTATGTGGTAGCTCTTCAGGAAAGCAGTTTTGTTGGTTATGAAAAGATTGAGTCCAAAAAAGGTGGCAAAATGGTATCTTGGGAAGCTAGAATTATAGGTAGAATGAGTAATAATCTGACTAAGGTTGTGCTTAGGGGAGGAAAGGAAGGGGAAATAATTGACTTTGTCTCAAGAAATAGAGGTACCTCTGTCTAAAAGACTCAAAATGGATAGACACAATGAGTTAGGTTTGGACTCAATTAAAGTGATGGAGGCTGCAGGGCATCTTAACCACCAAAATGACTTGCCTCAATTGAAGCTACTGATGACTTAAGAACTCTCAGACAATTCTTGAACTTTACCTTTTGATGAAGACTAAAGCCCACTTTAGTTTTTCTCATAAAGACAAAATCTAAAAGAGATAAGGTGGAGTTAGTGAGGAATAAATTGGGTTTTGATTACAGATTTGTAATTGATAGCAAGGGTAGGAGAGGGGGTCTTGCTCTATTATGGCATAATGATAGTGTGGTCATTCTTGAGTCCTACTCTCAACATCATATTTATGTGGAGATTTTTTTTTCAAAATTGGATAAGAAGGTATTACTTATTGTTTTTTATGGTAATCCAAATCCAGCTCTTAAACTTAATAATTGGAGATCGATGGAATTACTAAAACTAGAAGGAGAGATTCCTTGATTGTATATGGAAGATTTTAATGAGATCCTCTATTAACATAAGAAGCAACGTGCTGCTAAAAAAATGACCATATCAGGAGATAGAAACCTTTCAAATGGCCCTAGAGGAGTGTGGATTAAGTGATTTGGGTTTTCAAGGTTGCAAATATACTTGAAGTAATAATAGAAAAGGTCAAAACTTTACCAAAGAAGATTGGATAGGGCTTGTGTCAACAAGGCTTTAACTGAAATTTTTTAATGAAAGTCTGGTTTATAACTTATCTGCTTAAACCACATACCATTATCCTTTGCTTATTAATATTTGCATGGACAGGGTGTGTGACGCCCCCAACTTACGTCTGGGATTTAACGTAAATTAAGGTGTCTAGATGAGCAACACTTGGCTACTCACCCTCGTACTTAACAAGTCTAAAAGCATAAATTACTAAATTCGCAGCGGATTAGGTTTTTCAATATAAAACTTTCTAAAGATCACACGGAAATATATATACAACATTCATTAAACTTAAACATTGTACTTTATACATATACACAACCCCATTTGTAGCAAAACATATTACATTATCCCAAAAGAAACTTTTCTTCACCTCACTCTTTTTCCCTCTTAACCTCGGGATATTCTCTCCCGTAGCGAAACCTATCCATGCTAATACTAAAGTCTCGCTGGAGCTGTTGTCCCTGTGGAGTCACAAAAACTCCACACATGGACAACGAGCCGTCTACTCCTAAGGTTAAGCAGCATCCAGTACGTCCCCTCTCCTCGACAAAAGTGGATGCGTCAAGACTCCCAGCTCCGGTGGGTCTGATAGGAGGTCCGAAGGAAACAAAAGAAATGTCCAAAAAGGGACTGTAATCGGAAAGTCCCTCAGGACTCCCCGAAGTCTCCTGCCTCATCGGGGCTGTCCCCCTGCTGGTCATCGAATCCTGTATAAAATAATATGCACAAAATATATGGAGCCACAAAAGAGTGAGATTTCGAATGAAATCTCAGTAAGTACATAAACAGCTTAAAGGAAACAGGGAAAACAACCACAAAGTCAAAACCACAACTGACAAGGGAATATACCCTAACATACCCCTCACCAGGCCACTGTCTAACTGACACTTTTCTTAACTCACATACCCCTTACCAGACCACTGTCTAACTGACACTTTTCTCAACTCACCCATTGTCTTATATTAAATTACATTATTTTCCCCTTTAAGATTCTTGTTCTTTCATATCACTGATGGGCGTTACGTATCGCCGTCCCCATCACATACACTCATCAATCATCCGGGCGTTACGTATCGCCGTCCCCGTTATGATGAGTCTGGTGTCAATCATCCGGGCGTTACGTCTCGCCGTCCCCGTTATGACACGAAATATATACACATAGTACTGCGGGCGTTACGTCTCGCCGTCCCCGCAAGGATCAATCACACGGGCGTTACGTCTCGCCGTCCCCGTGGAGATCACAATTTCATATCACGACAGGCGTTACGTATCGCCGTCCCTGCCGGCACGTCAGTCATACGGGCGTTACGTATCGCCGTCCCCGTCATGACGTGACTAACTCAATCTCGACAGGCGTTACGTATCGCCGTCCCTGCCGGCACGTCAGTCATACGGGCGTTACGTATCGCCGTCCCCGTCATGACGTGACTAACTCATCTTTTATATATTATTTTCTTTCTTTATATATTCTTCTCTTATACACATGAGTCATCTCACTCACAACCCTTCCCATTTGAGACACCACTTCTATTCCAAGGAAACCCTAAGTTTAGGCAAAACAGGGTATCTCGCTCGAGCGGCCTGTCGAGCGAGTATCGAGCGAAGTCTCGGGTTGGGACTCGCTCGAGCGGGTGTCGAGCGAAACTCTAGCGAGGGTTCACATTTTGCCTTCGCTCGACTCACATGTCGAGCGAGGGTCGAGCGAACTTACGGGTCTAAGGGTTTTTCCACTCCAAACACACCAATCTTTTTCAAACACTCCATTTACCTTCCCAAAAGCCTAAATCTAAGTTTCCACAATTTTATTGAACATAAAAACAAGACAAATACCATTAACCCTACTCATGTGTTCAATTTACACTTAAATATGTTCTCATGTGTTCACTACTATGAAATATAACTCAATCATGCCAATAAACCAATTCCATGCTTAATTTAAGCTAGAATATGGACTTACAAGTTCTTCCTAGCTTTAGGGAATTGATCCAACCCACTTTCTCCAAGTTTGCTCCCACACACACTCACTACACTCACAAGTGATCACTTTGAGGGTTTGGGGAGACTTTGAGGGTTTGGCTTCACAAGGCAAGTGCTTTCTCCTTCTAAAGGAGCTTAGGAAGCTCTCAAGGTCCTATATATATGGTGATGGTCGACCAACATGAGGGAGAGAAAAGGAATTGCACCCAAGGTGCCCTAGTTGGCAGATTTGCATGTGATGAGGTGTCCATCTAGGCAAAATCTAATGATGAGGATTAAGCCTCCCAAATCCTAGGCTTTGCAGCTGAATTAGTCATCCAAGGGCTCACAATTGAGGTGGTTTGGCTGCCCATTTTGATCCATGGCTGAGAAGCAAGCTAAAGGGATAAGAGGTGAGGTGGCACTTCACCTAACCATGCATGCATCTCACATCTCCAGCTCTCCCCCTTGAGTCACACGCCCCTTCCATATTTTCCTACCCCTTTGGTTCCTTCCCAACTCCCTTAGGTCTTCCCTCAACAAGTTCTAGAAGGTCACTTCATAGTTTAGTTAAGGTAGAACCAATTTTGATCCAACTAGTCACCAATCAACCAGATTTTGGCTCCCTTGAGTTTCCATCACCCCAACTATTCAATTGACTTCCAAATCAACTTTCCATTCATTCCTAACTATCCCTACACATGTCCTAATCCCAGAGAATCCTAAAACCAGTTGCCTATTTGGTTACATGCTCCAATCTAGTTCAATTACCCAACTCGGGTTCCAGTTAAGCCCATTCTAAAGCTGCCCACTTAATTCCCAAATAAGTTATTGATTCCTTCTGAATCTCAGGAAACGTCGAACATAAAAGTTTTAGATCTATCTCTTAGGGTTCTATACCAATTGGAATCACCTCATTTAGACATCATATGGCTGACTTATGATCATTTTCCTAAAACTCGACAGATTGATCCGAAAGTGCAAAATTCTCAATATTAAGTAAAATCTCACATTTCCTCAACTAAATCTCCCATTCTAATTTCCTAATAAATAAATACATTAAATAAATCTCCTTAAAATAATTTCTATAAAATAATTTACCTTAGAAAATTTTGGGCTATTACATCCTCCCCCCCTTAAAAAGGATTTCGTCCCCGAAATCGCTAGGATAAAAATAATTAAGGGTTTAAGGAATCTATACCTCGGTGACTAGCGGTAGATTCTTCTGAAGAGGTGGGTACTTTTTCCTCATTAATTAGTGAATCCTGAGAGTGATAAAATATCATGTCAACATCGGGATCATAGTACATGTTCACACTAATCTCTTGCAATCTACGGAATCTCTCTTCCTCTGTCCTTTCTATTATAGGTCCCTCTTCACACTGGCGTTTACGCTCTTCAGATCCATCAGATGATTCTATCATGACAGCTTTTCCTTTGTCCTCTCTTCTCAAAAATCTTTTCTCTGCTCTCAACCATTTTCTGGCGGGTTGTCTTTCCTCACCTGGTAACGCTTTTCTACTTATAGGGTTACCTTTCTTGTCTATGTCCATAATGTGGGTTCTGTGCCTCTCACTTTTATTTAACCAGCTCAATCTCTCAGCTTTCCACAGTTTCAGTTTTTCTCTACGAAATCTCTCCCTAATTCTTTCAGATCTTTTCTTTAACTGATCTACGGGGGTAACCGACATGCGTGCGGTTCTTTTAGGAGCCATAATCCTGTATAAGGTTAAATATTAATGAATATAAATATAAAAGAAAACACGATTATCATACAAATGCAAGACAGTTAATTCAATTTATAAAGTGTATCATTACAACTATGTTTCAAACAAGTGGGGATAATTATCTCTCATTACATCCTCACGTTCCCAAGTGGCTTCTTGAAAAACAGGATTGTTCCAGAGTACTTTCACTAACACTATGGTACGATTCCGAAGGGTTTGTTCTTTCTGATCTTCAATTCGTACAGGCCACTCTTCATAAGTTAAATTGGAACGTAAATTATTAGGACGCGGATCCATTACTGCCACTGGTTGATCATTCAAACACTTTTTCAGAGAAGATACATGGAAGACGTTATGAACTCCTTGCAAATCATCAGGTAGGGCTAAACGGTAAGCCACTGGACCTACTTTTTCCAGAATTTCATAAGGTCCAATATAACGAGGACTCAACTTCCCCTTCTTACCAAATCGCATGACTCCCTTTAGTGGCGAAATCTTCAAATATACCCAGTCTCCCACCATAAAATCTAAAGCCCTTCTACGATTATCTGCATAACTCTTTTGTCTACTTTGCGCCGTCTTTATCTGATTTCTGATCTTGATGATCTGCTCTTTAACTTCTTGTAAATACTCAGGTCCCAAAACACTACTCTCACCCACTTCATCCCAATAAATAGGAGACCTACATTTCCTTCCATAAAGTGCTTCATATGGCGCCATCTGTATAGTAGCTTGAAAACTGTTATTATATGCAAATTCAATTAATGGTAACAGACTTTCCCAATCTTTGTCAAAATCTAACACACAAGCTCGCAACATATCCTCCAAAGTCTGAATAGTTCTTTCTGTTTGCCCGTCTGTCTGAGGATGATATGCGCTGCTGAAATTTAAATTGGTACCCATCATCTTCTGTAGACTTTGCCAAAATCGAGACGTGAATCTAGGATCTCTGTCTGATACTATAGTCTTGGGTATCCCATGCAAACGAACTATTTCCTTCACGTAAATTCTTGCTAACTTTTCCATGGAATCCGTGTTGGAGATAGGTAAAAAGTGAGCACTCTTCGTCAATCGATCCACTATCACCCAAACCGAATTCTTTCCCGTAGATGTTCTTGGAAATCCTACCACAAAATCCATAGATAGATCCTCCCATTTCCATTCGGGGATTGGTAGGGGTTGCAACTGACCGGCTGGTCTTTGGTGTTCAGCTTTTACTAATTGACACACTGGACACTTGGCGACAAAAGTCGCAATATCCTTCTTCATTCCTTCCCACCAAAACTTTTCTTTTAAATCTTGATATATCTTAGTACTTCCAGGATGAGCGGTATATGGTGTACTATGAGCTTCTTTCATCAACCTTTCTTTCAATTCTGGGGCATCCGGAATGATCTTCCTTCTCCCAAAGTATAACATTCCATCTCCTGAAAACATAAAGTGTGGAGACCCTTTTCCTTCCAGTATTTGCTGTTTTATCTTCTCCAGCTTGGCATCCTTTCGTTGTTCTTCCTTAATTTCTCTGTCTGTTAACGGAATAATTTCTTGAATCTCCATTAACCTAAGGTCCTGCAATAATCGGTTTACCAGAATTTCTCGCATCGCCGCCAGCACTGAAAATTCTTCTGTTTGAACTTTCCTACTCAAGGCATCGGCTACCACATTAGCCTTTCCAGGGTGGTATTTGATTTCGCATTGAAAATCACTTATAGTCTCTATCCACCTTCTCTGTCTCATATTCAAGGTCTTCTGGCTAAAAAGATACTTGAGACTCTTATGGTCCGTAAATATTTCACACTTTTCTCCATATAAGTAATGCCGCCAAATCTTTAGAGCAAACACTACAGCTGCTAACTCTAAATCATGCGTGGGATAATTCTGTTCATGATCCTTAAGTTGTCGGGATGCATATGCAACTACTCTTCCTTCTTGCATTAGCACACACCCCAATCCCATTTTTGAGGCATCACTATATATCACATAAGGTTTATGAGGTTCTGGCAAGGCTAAAACCGGTGCTGTAGTCAATCTCTTCTTTAGCTCTTGAAAACTCCTTTCGCATTGTTCACTCCAAACGTATTTAGCATTCTTTCTAGTCAATGCTGTCAGAGGTGCGGACAGTTTGGAAAATCCTTCCACAAATCTTCTATAGTATCCAGCTAATCCCAAGAAGCTTCGTATTTCATGTGCATTGGTTGGTTGCTGCCACTCCATCACTGCTTCTACCTTCGCTGGATCCACAGAGACTCCTTCACTTGAAATAACATGACCCAAAAATTTAACTTCTTGCAGCCAAAATTCACACTTACTAAGTTTGGCATACAATTGGTGTTTCTGCAAAATTTCCATTACTATTTTCAAATGTTCTTTATGATCTTCGTCGGTCTGAGAGTAGATCAAAATATCATCAATAAAAACCACCACAAACTTGTCCAAATATGGTCTGAATATCCGGTTCATCAAATCCATGAATACTGCTGGTGCATTCGTCACTCCGAATGGCATAACCAAAAATTCAAAGTGCCCATAACGGGTTCGAAAAGCCGTCTTAGGTACATCTTGCTCCCTGATTTTCAACTGATGATAGCCAGACCGAAGGTCTATTTTTGAAAACACAGTTGCTCCTCTCAATTGATCCAACAAGTCATCTATCCGTGGCAACGGATATTTATTCTTAATGGTAACTTTATTCAACTCTCGATAGTCTATGCACATCCGCATTGTCCCATCTTTCTTCTTCACAAACAACACTGGTGCTCCCCATGGGGATGAACTAGGCCTGATAAATCCTTTTCTCAAAAGTTCCTCAATCTGCACTTTCAATTCCTCTAATTCCACCGGTGCCATCCTATACGGAGCTCTATGAACTGGAGTTGTGGCCGGTTCCAATTCAATAACAAATTCGGCTTCTCGATCAGGAGGTAGTCCCGGTAGATCATCAGAAAAGACTTGCGGAAAGTCTTCCACCACGGGAATTCCTTGAATACCTTTAACAACTTCTGAGGAGTTTAACATGATTACCCAGTAACCCTTAGTCTCCTTATTAATACTTTTCTTTATTCGCTTAGCAGTTACTATGGAGGAAACTGCCTTCAACATTTCCCCCTTGTAACAAAATTCCCCTTCCTTAGGTAAGCTAAAAACTATTTCCTTTCTGCGACAGTCCAGTTTGGCATAATACTTGGCCAACCAATCCATTCCCAAGATTAAATCGAACTCCATCAAATGGAATAGTATCAGATCAGCGACCAGTTGTGAACCTCCAATTTCCAAGGGGCAATTTCTCACCATCCGGTGGCATCCTGTTACCTTCCCATTGGGTATGACTACTATTACTTTTTGGGTCAACAATTCCGTTTCTAAACCACACTTTTGGACACAATCATAGGAAATAAAGGATCTTGTTGCTCCCGAATCAAACAAGGTATAGACCATGCATTGCTTCAGCTTAAGCTTACCAGTAATGACGTTAGCATCTATTGCCTCGTCTGCCTCCATATCTACTTCTCCAGGCGTGATAGCATACACTTTCGCTTTCGCAGGAGCTTTGGCTTTTCCTCCGGGTAGAGCTACTCCTTGAGAGGTATTCTGAGGACAGTCTCTGATCAGATGTCCTGGCCGACCACATCTATAACAATTTCTATGGTCCACTCGACAGTCTCCTTGGTGTCGACGTCCACATTTTGCACATTGCGGAAATAAAATCGGTACGTTTGGATTAATTGCTACTCCTTTTCCTCTATCAGTGGATCTAAAATTCGGTTTCCTCCTAGCATTACTTCCCCCATAAAATTGAAATTTTCTTTTTCCATATGCTTGAGTTTGCGCCATAACACTCCTCTGTTCAGCTTCCGCTATAGCTGCTACATTTACCAGTTCTTGAAAATTCTCAATTTGTAAACATGCCACCTGCATACGAATTCGTGGCTGCAGTCCTTCTTGGAACTTCTGGGCTCTCATCTTTTCAGTAGCCACCAGATGCGGAGCAAATCTCGCCAATTCCATAAATCGTGCCGAGTACTGTTCCACCGACATACTGCCTTGTATCAACATAGTAAACTCCAAAGCTTTCTGCCGCTTCATAGATTCCGGAAAGAATCGATCGTCGAACTCTTTCTTGAACCTTTCCCATGTAGGTACTACATTTTCTCCCAGTTCTAACTTTAACAGCTTTCGCTTTGTGTCCCACCACAGTCCTGCTTCTCCTTGTAACAGATGTCCAGCATACTGCACTTTCTGGACTTCAGTGCAACTACTAATTTCGAAAGTGCGTTCCAAGTCTACGATCCATTTATCTGCCTTTAATGCTCCTTCCGTTCCGATGAAGGGCGGGTATCGATACGCTAGAAACTTCTCATACGAACACCCTTGAATTTCTCTTCTGTTTTCATTCTGCTGATGATAACGGCTTTGTTCTATTTGGTTCTTCACCACTTCAGTCATTTGCCGAATAGCTTCAGCTATTGCCTGGCCTCCTTCCAATGGGGGGTTTTGTGCCATCGGTCCCCCTTCCAAGGGTGGATTCCGTATCCTCTGCTCTTCTCCCGATACTGGGTTCGGTGCCGTCTGTCCTTCTCCCAACGGTGGGTTCGATGGTGTCTGCACTTCTCTCAATGGTGAGCTTGGTGCCGTTTGCTCTTCAGCACGTGGAGGGGTAACCAGAGAAGGACTCTGATTTACTGCGTCTACTCGTTTCAAGGGAGGACGACCTCTCGGCATACTGTTTTCCTGAAATATACCCAACTTCACCATAAGCCATACTCACTTTAGAAGCTTCCAAATTTCTAAAATCCAAACATTCATCCATATTACTCCAAACTCCAATCTGATAAAGATTCAAGCCTATACTAGTACCATGTGATCCATTTTTCCTAGGACACGTAGGTTTTACCCAGAGACGTAATCGCTCTGATACCAATCTGTGACGCCCCCAACTTACGTCTGGGATTTAACGTAAATTAAGGTGTCTAGATGAGCAACACTTGGCTACTCACCCTCGTACTTAACAAGTCTAAAAGCATAAATTACTAAATTCGCAGCGGATTAGGTTTTTCAATATAAAACTTTCTAAAGATCACACGGAAATATATATACAACATTCATTAAACTTAAACATTGTACTTTATACATATACACAACCCCATTTGTAGCAAAACATATTACATTATCCCAAAAGAAACTTTTCTTCACCTCACTCTTTTTCCCTCTTAACCTCGGGATATTCTCTCCCGTAGCGAAACCTATCCATGCTAATACTAAAGTCTCGCTGGAGCTGTTGTCCCTGTGGAGTCACAAAAACTCCACACATGGACAACGAGCCGTCTACTCCTAAGGTTAAGCAGCATCCAGTACGTCCCCTCTCCTCGACAAAAGTGGATGCGTCAAGACTCCCAGCTCCGGTGGGTCTGATAGGAGGTCCGAAGGAAACAAAAGAAATGTCCAAAAAGGGACTGTAATCGGAAAGTCCCTCAGGACTCCCCGAAGTCTCCTGCCTCATCGGGGCTGTCCCCCTGCTGGTCATCGAATCCTGTATAAAATAATATGCACAAAATATATGGAGCCACAAAAGAGTGAGATTTCGAATGAAATCTCAGTAAGTACATAAACAGCTTAAAGGAAACAGGGAAAACAACCACAAAGTCAAAACCACAACTGACAAGGGAATATACCCTAACATACCCCTCACCAGGCCACTGTCTAACTGACACTTTTCTTAACTCACATACCCCTTACCAGACCACTGTCTAACTGACACTTTTCTCAACTCACCCATTGTCTTATATTAAATTACATTATTTTCCCCTTTAAGATTCTTGTTCTTTCATATCACTGATGGGCGTTACGTATCGCCGTCCCCATCACATACACTCATCAATCATCCGGGCGTTACGTATCGCCGTCCCCGTTATGATGAGTCTGGTGTCAATCATCCGGGCGTTACGTCTCGCCGTCCCCGTTATGACACGAAATATATACACATAGTACTGCGGGCGTTACGTCTCGCCGTCCCCGCAAGGATCAATCACACGGGCGTTACGTCTCGCCGTCCCCGTGGAGATCACAATTTCATATCACGACAGGCGTTACGTATCGCCGTCCCTGCCGGCACGTCAGTCATACGGGCGTTACGTATCGCCGTCCCCGTCATGACGTGACTAACTCAATCTCGACAGGCGTTACGTATCGCCGTCCCTGCCGGCACGTCAGTCATACGGGCGTTACGTATCGCCGTCCCCGTCATGACGTGACTAACTCATCTTTTATATATTATTTTCTTCTCTTATACACATGAGTCATCTCACTCACAACCCTTCCCATTTGAGACACCACTTCTATTCCAAGGAAACCCTAAGTTTAGGCAAAACAGGGTATCTCGCTCGAGCGGCCTGTCGAGCGAGTATCGAGCGAAGTCTCGGGTTGGGACTCGCTCGAGCGGGTGTCGAGCGAAACTCTAGCGAGGGTTCACATTTTGCCTTCGCTCGACTCACATGTCGAGCGAGGGTCGAGCGAACTTACGGGTCTAAGGGTTTTTCCACTCCAAACACACCAATCTTTTTCAAACACTCCATTTACCTTCCCAAAAGCCTAAATCTAAGTTTCCACAATTTTATTGAACATAAAAACAAGACAAATACCATTAACCCTACTCATGTGTTCAATTTACACTTAAATATGTTCTCATGTGTTCACTACTATGAAATATAACTCAATCATGCCAATAAACCAATTCCATGCTTAATTTAAGCTAGAATATGGACTTACAAGTTCTTCCTAGCTTTAGGGAATTGATCCAACCCACTTTCTCCAAGTTTGCTCCCACACACACTCACTACACTCACAAGTGATCACTTTGAGGGTTTGGGGAGACTTTGAGGGTTTGGCTTCACAAGGCAAGTGCTTTCTCCTTCTAAAGGAGCTTAGGAAGCTCTCAAGGTCCTATATATATGGTGATGATCGACCAACATGAGGGAGAGAAAAGGAATTGCACCCAAGGTGCCCTAGTTGGCAGATTTGCATGTGATGAGGTGTCCATCTAGGCAAAATCTAATGATGAGGATTAAGCCTCCCAAATCCTAGGCTTTGCAGCTGAATTAGTCATCCAAGGGCTCACAATTGAGGTGGTTTGGCTGCCCATTTTGATCCATGGCTGAGAAGCAAGCTAAAGGGATAAGAGGTGAGGTGGCACTTCACCTAACCATGCATGCATCTCACATCTCCAGCTCTCCCCCTTGAGTCACACGCCCCTTCCAGATTTTCCTACCCCTTTGGTTCCTTCCCAACTCCCTTAGGTCTTCCCTCAACAAGTTCTAGAAGGTCACTTCATAGTTTAGTTAAGGTAGAACCAATTTTGATCCAACTAGTCACCAATCAACCAGATTTTGGCTCCCTTGAGTTTCCATCACCCCAACTATTCAATTGACTTCCAAATCAACTTTCCATTCATTCCTAACTATCCCTACACATGTCCTAATCCCAGAGAATCCTAAAACCAGTTGCCTATTTGGTTACATGCTCCAATCTAGTTCAATTACCCAACTCGGGTTCCAGTTAAGCCCATTCTAAAGCTGCCCACTTAATTCCCAAATAAGTTATTGATTCCTTCTGAATCTCAGGAAACGTCGAACATAAAAGTTTTAGATCTATCTCTTAGGGTTCTATACCAATTGGAATCACCTCATTTAGACATCATATGGCTGACTTAAGATCATTTTCCTAAAACTCGACAGATTGATCCGAAAGTGCAAAATTCTCAATATTAAGTAAAATCTCACATTTCCTCAACTAAATCTCCCATTCTAATTTCCTAATAAATAAATACATTAAATAAATCTCCTTAAAATAATTTCTATAAAATAATTTACCTTAGAAAATTTTGGGCTATTACAGGGTGGATGGTCTTAATAAGGATAGGCCTTTCAGGTATGAACTGAGTTGGGATTTGAGGGAATAATTCAAGACTATTGTCAAGGAGAGTTAGGTCAGTTCTAGGGGATCTTATTTAGGGATACCTGCTATGATAAGAGGTCCCATAGATGCAAATCTACATTGTTGCAGTGGAAGAGAAATGAAGCAGTAAATGGTAAAGGTCTAATACTTAAGAAGCTAGAAGAAATGTCAAGGTTGCAAGCTACTAATATAGGTGACTTAACTAGTAGAATTAAAATGATACAAAAGGAAGTTGATAAGCTGTTAGAGGAAGATAATATCAAGTGGAAACAAAGGGCAAAATAGAAGTGGCTCAAAGATGGTGACCAAAACACTAAGTATTTTCATGCATGTGCAAACTAAAGAAGGAAAATTAATGCTATCAAGGCCATTGAAAGAGAAAATGGATCTGTGACAACAAAGTTGGAAGAGATTTTAGGTTTGTTTCAACAATTTTATAAGAATCTGTTTGCTACCTTAGAACTTGCTAGTTATGAAGAATGCCTCAGTCCTCTATTTCCAAACATTATAGCAGAGATGAATGGGTTGTTAACTAGGGAGTCTTAGCTGAGGAAGTTAAAGTAGCACTTTTCCAGATGAATCCTTCAAGTTCACCAAGGCTAGATAGTTTTCCTGCAAGCTTTTATCAGCATCAATGGGAAACAGTTAGTGAAGATGTGGTGGGATCTGTTCTGAAAATTTTGAATTCTAATAGAGAGATTGAACAGTTGACTGAAACTCATATAATACTTATACCTAAGAAGAAAATGGCTCGAAAGGTTACTAATTTTAGACCTATTTCTTTATGTAATGTCACCTACAAGTTTGTTTCTAGAATTCTATACAACAAGTTGAAATTAGTTCTTCTAGAGGTTTTATCCCCTACTCAAAATGTCTTTGTCCCAAACAGGTTAATTATGGATAATGTCATTGTTGCTTATGAAGCTTTACATACAATAAATACAAAGTAAAAAGAAAAATATGGTTTTATGGCATTAAAGCTTGACATGAGTAAGGCTTATGATAGGGTGAAGTAATGTTTTTTAGAAGCTATTATGGTTAAAATGAGATTTCATTCTAAGTGGATAAGGCTAGTTATGAAGTGTATTAACTCAATGACATACTCTACTCTTATCAATTGAGTTCCTTAAACATCCTTTAAAGCTCCAAGGGGTATTAGGTAAGAAGATCATCTCTCTCCTTATCTTTTTATCTTTGTAGTTGATAGCTTATTATTTTGTAGAACTAGTGCTATGGAATGGAGTTATTAGCCTTTATGAAGCTATTTCTAGCTTAACAAAGACAAAAATTCTATATGTTTCAGCAAGAACACTAAAGAGGCAACCTGAAGATATATCTTGAGCATTGTTGGGTTTCAGCTACTAATTCATTGGTAGAGCCAAGAGGAAATATTTTTGTGAAATAGTGAATAGTGTGAGAAGCAAAATTAGTAATTAAAAGACCAAATTCCTTTCTCAAATTAGAAAAGAGATTCTATTAAAAGTTGTGGTAGAAGCTTTACCAACTTAGAGTCATTACCTATAAAAGTAAATCTATTTAAAAGGAAAATAGTAGGGGAGGAAAGCTGTCCTATTTTGTTGAAGGATCCCAAAACAGTAGCCCATGTTCCATGGGATTGCATTTTTGCTAAGGATGTGTTGGGGGTTTCTTTTAAACAGATTCAGCAGTTTGGAAGTGATGACTCTGACTTTATGCATGTTTTTGTTAGGTTGAATGGGTGGCTTGACCAGTAGGAACTAGAAGAGTTTGTTGTGACAATAAAGAATATATAGCAGAGAAGAAACATATTTATCTTCCAAGAGAGATTTGATCACCCATATGAGACAGTGAAGTAGGTTGAAATGTGTTATCTGAATTTTATGGTTGTCAGATTGCCAACATTGCTGCTATTCCTACTGTCGTTGTAGTCCAGTTGAGATGGTGTCCTCGTCCTCCTCTATTAGGAATATATAAGGTCAATTGGGATGCTGTGACTAATTCCATGGGAGGTAAGGTTGGGGGGGGGGGGGGGGTATTAGGATTAGCATCGAGAATCTGAAGGAATGATCATTGCATCAAGAAGTTTATCTAGAATAATGGGCCATTGTTCCTTTTATAGCAGAATGTCAAGGAGCCCTACAAGCTATTGAGTTTGCTAATGAGATTGGGTTCAAGAAAATCTTGTTAGAAGGGGATGCATTGCAGGTGGTTCAATGCCTTAAATCTGCCAGTTGGGATCTTTCAAGTGCATGGCCTATAATTTGGGATGCTAAATCTCTTTTGGCTAAGTTTGAGCTATGAGATTGTTCATATTAAAAGAGAGGCTAACTTAGTTGCTCATGTATTAGCTAAGCATGGTTTAGAGAGTGAAGAGGATGAGATTAGACTTGAAGATTGTCACTCTTGCATCCTTCCTTTTATTTGATTGATGAATGAAATGAAGTATGTTCTTTCCAAAATATATATATATATTTATTTATTTGGATAAATTCCCAAAGTCCATACCCTTATAAAGGTCTAAACCTTTTATCTCAGATTTTCAAGCCTAATATTTTGGTTCTGGGATATTCACCTGTGTATTGTTATTTCATGATCACACCGTTGTTTGTGGATCAATATTTTCGCATTTATTTTTTCTAAACACATCATGCCCTTATTTGTTTCCTATCTTCAAATACACAAAATGCCAACAATTCTTTCAATTGTTATATATCACAGTTTAATTCCCACCTATATATCACAGTTCAGTACTGTCATTCCTCGAATAGTTGTTGGTGATCAAGATGGTTTCGCTGACGAGGGAGTTCTTGTTTATGGATGTTTGAGCCAAAATGCCAAAGAGAGGATTAGGAAGCAAATATAAGGGAATTTTTAACCAAGCAGGCGATTGCAACGATCAAACTGATCTATCTCACAATTGAGGTGTTGCTTCCTCCTTTGGAGAACTCTGCAAAGGAAACAGTGCAAGAGCCGTTAGGACCTAGCAGGCAATACCGGTGAGAAAGGATCGGCTTCAGATGATTCGAAATTATCTAGTGATTGAACTCTTCAAATCAGTTTTTGTTTTCGAAGAAGTTGTCTACCATAATCGAGATTGTTAAATAATTTATGTTTAGCCTTAGTTTAGATTCAAAAGTGAGATGAGATCATTTCATAATTATAATTTTCTCAAATTTCAATACAAAATATAATAAACAATTTAACCTTTTCAAATCTCAAAATAAAAATAAGACTAAAAAATAATATTCTAATAATATTTTATTCAACTTTTATTTAAAACTATCTCTTCTCATTTCATTTTTCAAACGGGACAAAGATATAATTTTATCATTTTCCATCTGCTTAATTTTTTGGGACAAGTGGTAGTTTAACATGAATTTGAACCCTTCCTATATAAAAACTATATCTATGTTAGTTACTGCTTGCTTTATAAATCAAAAGAGTTTTGCAGCATTTTGAAAATCTGTAGGATTTAACCGAAAATTTTCGGCAATCCTATGCCTCATGTCACGCATGTGGGCATGGATTCACCTTTTGAAAACTAGTCCTGTCATCAAGGATATGTATAGCAAATAGACTGCGATATTAGAGGATAGACAATTCTTTTTTTGTTTTCTCACCAGAGGAGTCCCCTTGGCTGCTCTTTCAGCCAAATAGGCACAGGGCTTGAAGAATTCTCCATAAATCTTCGGCCCAGAACATGATGCCTCCCCTGATCAATTGCCCAAACGGGTTTAGCAAGAATTGCATCAAGTTCGGGAACTTACATTAAATCAACGAAACTAAACAAACCTGTAGGGAGGGAAACCCATCCCCATAACAGCAGCAGCATCAAGGTGTGATGAAGGCCTCATTCACCACGGGAAAGAATATCATCTCCACAATGTCCTTTTCTGCTAATTTCATTAGCTGTTTCCAATTTCAATTAAAAAAAAAGAAAATTTTATATAGGAGATTAGTTCATTTTAAAGGTATCAATACAACAGGTAAGATGTCACATTTAGATACTACATAAAAAACGTCTTATCTAATTATGAGTGTGGGTGGGTAAGTATGTGTGCTCAGGTGAGTTTAATCTATGAGAGAGAGAGAGAGAGAGATTAGGGTCAATAGTTACACCATTAATGTTCCTTCGCTTCTCAATATATTTTGCCAAATCAGGATTAGGGCTGGCTTTGCATTTTTCATCATACAAATAGAACCCTTTGCGTGTAGTCTCACCTGAAACAAGAGTCCATGATAAACCAAGAAATACTAAAAAGATTCTTTATGAATTTGAATAGGTTTCTCATTTCACCCATTGTGTTAAAATAATCAACTACTTTTCCTCTCAAGTTTGAATGCCAGACTCATACCTTCTCTCTTATCCTCCTTTAAAAGGGGGATAAGCATAGATTTATTTATATGTTCGCTCGGGAAAATTCTGAACAAATGGCATGCCAGTCTCAATTGTGATACCGAAACCAACCCAGGTCAACCAATCAGCAGGGATCAAATAAGAAGCAAGAGACAGTTAAATGAATGATGATTAACCACCAGATAAGATGAGAGGGTCACAATATTAGATATTGATTAAGAACCTGAAAATGAATTTGGTAATAGCCCCATCAATCTCATAGAGATCTGTACCATGCTCAACGAGAAAAATAGAAGCTTGTGTGTAAGCTGGGAAGAACATCCTGTTGATCACACCAATGCAATTTCCAGCCATCACTGGAGTTTGACAGCAAAGCCACTGGAGCTATGTCTAGCAAGTCAACAATTAATTGAGGAGACGTCTGCTTAGTAAGAAATATCTCCAAAAGTGGTACGGTACGCTAGCTATCAGCCGGACTGCATGAGAAACATAGTGAAACAATTAAGCACAACATATTGCAGACGAAAAACAATAGCAGTAAATCTTTTTGATCTACCAGAAGAAATGAGCTCCAACCTTTGAGAAACACCCTTGAGAAGAGAGACGGTTTTCTCAAACTTCTCTTGAGACATTTTGCCTTTATGCAAACGGCTTTGCAAATTGGCTTGGATGAAAAGGAATGCCATAAAAGAATATTTCGAACTTTCGAGAAACAAAAAAAAAACAGTTGAAATTCGATGTTCACAAGAATGGAAGGAATAATTTAACAAATTACCATAAAAATATTAGAATAATAATTTTCTAGAATTAAATGGGGGTGAAATACTAAAAAATCTTTTAAAACCAAAAGCTGAACTTAAATATCAGTAAGATGGTCTAGCCTCCTCACCTCTGACTCTATCAATACCAGCCTCCAACAATTTGTCATCTTCTTCTTTCAGGATTACTTGATAACCACCAAAAATTAATCTCGTTGCTATTCCAGAGCCCAGTAGTCCTCCACCTAGGATACCAATCTTATTCACTCGTCTTGGCACTAAATCCACGTTGTGCCTGTTTTAAGGTTATAAGAAACGTAAGGTATGAAACCTTCATAAATGTGGGGATTTATCCAAGCTCCTGACCTACGATTTACGAGGACAGGCACTACCAATCAGTAAAATGTCAAGCTAAACCTTAAATTTGTGATTTTCGACCTCAACCCGACTTTCCAAAGACATAGGAATGTAGCTAATACGAGCCTATGCCAACATTCTAGTACCCACGATGGCTCCGAAACTTTTATAACCTGTTGCTACCTTAAGTTCTGTAAACTTCCATGAACACGAGGACACCCTTTTTTTTCTTTTTCTTTAAAGGCAAGTAATTCATAGATAAATTAAACGATTATAAGATAGAAGTTTTAATAAGATGAAAGTTTTCAACAACCATCCCAAATCATATAAAGACACAGCAAACACTAAAAAATAAAAAACGTTCAGAGTGTGGCTCCTCCTATGAGATTAGGAGGATGCCACCTAAAGTGGTTAAAAAATAATATGATGAACAGACTATTTGGCTACAATTAAAAATCACAGTAAAAAAAGGTGCGTTGCATTATGTTAAAATGGTCTAGTTAAAGGAGATTCTCACGTCTACTAGATCTTAATAATTGGTTAAGGAAACAAAAAAATAGCAATCGGACAGAGAATCAATATACCGACGAAAGATAACTTACTATGGCGGTGTGTGGAGAGTACGCACCATACTAAGAAGAACATTAATAGCCCAGATCGGAGGAGTTGAGTCCACTTAATCCACTGGTGCCGCACGTGTCTACAAAGGACCTCTCCAGGTGCTACAGCGTGTGGCTGACTCGTGAATTGATGTGCGCGCGTGAGATTCACGCGTTGCATGTTTGGACAGATTCTTTCATCCCTCTAGTAGATCGGCAGCTGGACATCCCTGTGGACTAGTGCATGACAGACTTCGAAGCCCAGCAAGCAGAAGATCATAGCTCTTAGGTGCTATAGACAAAAAACTAGCAAAAAAACTTGAAATGCTAGAAAAAAACAATAAAAAAAAACTAAGGGAGACTGACGGAAGGGGGAAGGAGCAAAAGCTCCACCCCCCTCTTGGACAGGACGCCGCTGGCAACGATGTGGAAAAATGATGGGTTAGAGAGAAAATAGTATAGGAGAAGCCCAAGTTGCCAATTGAGTTCTATTTGAATGACACTCTTTTTAGAACAAAACAAAATATATTAGATAGATGACAAAATAGAAGAACATATAAAATATATTTTGTTATTTGAAAGTATGCCCTCAAATAATGAAGAAATAACGAAATAGAAGATGAAGTGAACAAAGATTTAACAAACAGAAAAGAAAAAACCAGTTTTAAAGAAATAGAAAAAGTAGAAGAACATACATAATAAAAGAAGAGGTATTAATGGCACGGGCTTTAAAAATTTTCGAATTAGAATAGGAATGATGATAAATATAGAATTTACGTTCTTAACTTTTGAATTGAGTTTTATGTTAAAAATATGTAAATATCAACGGTTTCAGAATATATGAATATGTGAATACAACGATTCAGAAATATTTATTGTTTGCAAGGCATGAATGGATTTAATGGATTTCATTTCCCAGCATGTTTGGACTTAATGGTGGAAGGGATTCAAAATGACTCTAGTATGTTTCTAGGCAAAGACTGTTGGGGAGGAGGAATAAGGATGGGCTGCCCACCATTATTCCTAATAAATGTGTTGATGCTTACATGTCTTTATTATTGTCATTTCCCAATAAACGTTGAGGAGAATCCAGACTTAAATATACCAATACAGATGGAATGAACTTAAGGGATCATGATTTATTTCTTTAATTGCTCGAATACAGACTTAAATTGCATAAATGCAGACGGTGAATGGACCTTAACAAAATATATTGAAGTTAACGGATTAGTTGAGACGTAATTGAAAAACACAAACATTTAATTGGGATTTAACATAAAAACAACAAAATCACTATTCACAATTAGATAGTTATTTATTATAATAGAATAGATATATAACCAATTGTGGGCAGGAAGGTCTTTTTTTTTTTTTAATAATAATTGCTAGGTGCAGCTGAAATCTCAGCAGCAAGTGGTAATTGTGATGGTGCTTAATTAGTGATCATGCAACATCTTGTGGATGTGGTGCTTTAATGCATAAATTTATGGGTGTGGCTGCATAATGCATTAGAGTATCCTTTAGTTTATGTGTTGTAATGGTTACCTGTTGAATATTATTAATAATAATGTGATGTAGAAGCAGATCTAGCTAGCTACCTATCTATCCTCTCTCTAAAAACCTTTTCTCTCAACCCTCTCTAAGCAAGTCAGCAGAAAACTCTCTCTGGAGGGGTAGGAGTTTTGACTCCTCCTCCCTCCCTCCCTCCTCATTCCTTTCCTCCTTCTCTTCCTCTCCTCTCTCTCATTTCTTATGTTTTTTTCCTGTATTTTCTATTTTTCAAGCCGAGATAGGAGAAGTGGCATTGGGACTGGTTTCCAGTGGCATTCGACCACCCCTGTGTCACTCCACGAGATTCACCAGCGCTGATCTAGTAGACCACCGAAGGGTGTGCCGAAAACAGTGGGGCGTGTTCTTCACACGCGGGTAGGGGTGGGCGAAAATTCCGATTTTCGATTTTTGAATGGTTTCCGCTCCCATTCTGACTCCGATCGGAGTCAGAATTTGGAAGTCGGACTCGGAGTTGAAAGTATTTTGACTCCAAAATCGGAGTTTGGAGTCGGAGTCGGGCAGAAGAAATGCTCCGAACTCCGACTTCGAATTTTGACATTTTTAAAAAAATTCCAGATGCAAAACGACGTCGTTTTGCATTTGGGATATTTATAAAAATGTTAAACGACGTCGTTCCAACTAATAAGGAACGACGCCATTTGAAACTGATTTATTCTCCCCCGCCCCCCCCCCCCCCCCCCCCCCCCGGTTTTGCATCTGGGATATTTTTAAAAATGTTAAACAACGTCGTTCCAACTAATAAGGAACGACGCCGTTTTGAAACTGATTTATTCTCCCCCCCCCCCCCCCCGCGATCCCCCCTTCTCTTTCTCTCCTCTTCTTTCTTTTTTTCTTCTTTCTTCCGCATCGAGTTCAGAGTCCAAACGCCCTTTGCCCGGTTCATCTTCGATTCTTCTCCCTCGAGCAACCGATTCCTCAGCTGCGACGCTACCGTCTGAGTTTCACTACGTCGGACAGCCACTGTTGAGGAGAGCCTCCAAGACTCCAAGTCCGTAGTCGACGACTCGAATTTTTGGTATTATTTAGGGTTTCAAAATAGGATTTTATTTTTAATTTTAATTGAGGATTGTGTTAATTATTTTCAAATGTATCAATTTTGTTACTTGTAACGAAATTATAGGGTTTAATTTCTTTATTTTTTCAAGCCTCTAATTTGTAGTTGTTTGAGTTCACCGTTCGGTATGCCGTATGTATGTCTTGCATCAGTTCGGTCTGCATCAGTTTGGTCTAATTTGTAGATCATATAATTGTGTTTTAATTCTTGGATGATTTATCAAAGGCTTAAATTGAGTTATATAATTAGAACTTGGCTGTGGTTGTTGTTGATGCCGATGGTTGTGTTTGGCAGCTTGGCTGTTTGGGTTTGCTGGTACATGTAAATGGAGTTGGATTTTTTGAGCTCAGCTAACATTCCTAATTATACACATTTCTAAAAAAATGATAAAGACACATATACACCACAGCTAACGTGTATAATTTCCTAATTATACACGTTTCCTAAATATATAAATTAACAGCATTAACTACATTCTTTAATCAGCTGTATTCGACTAGTTGGGTGATGTTTATATCGAATAAGCAGCATCCGGGACAGTTCATTTTCCTTTGATTATGATTATCATATATCTGTTATGCAAGCAAGTAATTCAGAACACATATATGATATATATATATATATATATCAATCTCATCTTACAATTCGGAATTTCAAATGTTGTCGATGGTTTAACAGGAAAGTGGCACCTTCTGATAGAATCTGAGTAACAACTGATAGGGCCTATATGTGGTAAATCTGGTTCGTGGATGATAAAAGATATAAACATATTAAGACAGTAATACTAGAGCTATAATTAGTATTATTGCTTTATGGTGGTCGGTAGGGACTAATTAATTCATGGCAGCTTTCTGCGTTCCCAGCGAGATTCTTGTAATAGCATTAGTATTGTAGTGCAAGAGATGTGGGCCTTAGGTCAGAAGGCTCGTCGGGCCTCATATGGCTTAAGGCCTAAATCGGCACCTCGCAGACCCATAGGAGGGTATTAAAGCCCTTCCAGATGAGATTAATAAGCTGAGAATGAGATATAATTTTTGTATTCATACCAGCTAAGACAACTCCTTGAGATATAGTTTTTGAAATATAGTTTCGGTATAATAAAATGAAATTACAGTTCTTTAATCAAACATATATAGTTAGCGGCGTGAGTTGGGTGATGTTTTAATCGCATATATATAAACTTATATATAAGTCAAACATATATAACATTTTTTATATTGTAATATTTGAATTTCAGGTCTACTTAACAGATGGATCACTCACGCTCACATAATGTCAGTGAGACTCCGACTCCATATGAGACTCCGGATGCCAGGATTCCGTCGACATTCCAAACAGCAATACCGAGTCGGACTCAGAGTCGATTACCTAGTTCCACTCGAGCACAGACTTCGTGTGCTAGTAGTGGATTTCCACTTCCAGTCAACATAGAATTAGAAGCGGGAGATTTCGATCAGTTTATAGAGGAGGAGGATATGGGTCTTGGGGACGATCCGGTTCAAAATCCGGATATACCAGTACACCCTGCAGCTATGAGGCCACCCCGTTCACGATCAAATAAAAAAAGATCGTGGACATGGGAACATTTCACGAAAGTTGATGGTGGGGATCCTGAGAAGCCACGGGCTAAATGCAACCATTGTGGCGCTCAAGTTGGGTATCATTCAAAAAGACAAGGCACCACTTGTCTATCATTACATCTCAATGGTTGCCAGCGATACCAAATAGCGAAGGGGCTGACGTCAAGAGGTTAGTGTTTTATTAATCTCATAGGGCCATATGTATTATGTATGCTAATTGATTTATTCATTTAACTTTAAAGTTTAAAGCTAATATTGGGCCATAAATTATTATATGCAGTCGCAGGTGGGTTTCAAACTAATCTTAGTTACGAGACCTCTACAGCAACTGATGGGACAGGAAACCAGATGAGAAATCTGGTGGTCCCTCAATACAGTGAGAAGGTGTACCGTGAGGGCCTTGTAGAGACGGTTATAGAGGATGAGATGCCATTTAACATTGTTGAGAAGAAAGGGTTACGCAAGTTTGTGAAGCTGCTTGAGCCAAGATTTCCACTGCCATCCCGTTATACAGCAATGCATGATTGCATGAAGAGGCATATGAGGGAGAAGGCAGAGATGAAGAAGATGTTCATCACCACTGGCCAGAGAGTGTCATTTACGACTGACACATGGACGCCTATACAGAATACGTCATACATGTGTATCACAGCACACTACATTGACAGTGAGTGGAATCTTAAAAAGAGAATTATTGGATTTAAAAAAATAGTTGACCATAAGGGTGCATCAATAGGGGCAGAGATGGATGATTGTTTAGTGGATTGGGGCATCCAAAAGATGCTATGCATTACAGTTGATAATACCAGTACTAATGAGACTGCCATCGAGTGCTTTTTGCGAAATACGAGGGTAAGATACCATGTGATTAAAAATCATCAGTATATCCACGTTCGATGCACTGCTCACATACTCAACCTTATTATTGGTGAGCCTCTTTGGTTTTGATTTTGTATTTTATATTTTAATATTTTTATGATTAATAATTTTGAAATTGGTATCATTTTTCAATGATGAAACAGTTAAAAGGATGGAAAATGTGGACGACTCCATCAAGAAAGTCCGTAATATTGTGCGGTATGCGAGGGCTTCTCCCCAAAGGCTACGGAAGTTCAAGGCAATAACAGAACGGGTTGGGGTTGAGTTTTCAAAAATGTTGTGTTTGGATGTTCCCACTCGATGGAACTCCACATATCTGATGTTGGATGTGGCCCTAAAGTACCAGAAGGCATTTGAGCGGTTGGAGATTGAGGATGGGGGTATGAGGTATGCCCTACTGGAGCCTAATGGAACGGGACTTGGTCCGCCAAACAGTACAGATTGGCAAGCTATATTGGAGTTTGTCAACTTTTTACAGATTTTCTATGATATTACTAAGCGGGTATCTAGATCCACATATGTGACGGCAAACATGTGGTTCAGCGAGATCTCAATGGTACACCACCATTTGAAAGAAGGTTGTGCTGACCCGAGCGGACTGTTATCTGGTATGGCATTACAGATGCAGTCGAAATATGATAAATATTGGGGGCAAGTTGAGAAAATAAATCGATTGTTGTTCATAGCATCGATCATCGACCCCCGATTGAAATTGGCGGTGATAGAATGGTGGGCAAATGAAGTTCTCGGGACAGTGAAGGCAGCTGCATTTATCGCAGCACTTAAGGTTAATCTAAACGACTTATACAGCCACTACAGCATTAATAGCCAGCTTTCATCCTCAGCAACTGCAGGTAGCTCACATTTGAGCTCGAGGTCAGGACCTCCTTCAGATACCCGTCAGGCCAGTGCAGACAGTGTCAGTCGACCCCGAGACTTCAACGTTATGACGTCGTTTCACGCAAGGTCGGCGAAAAATCCACTACAGTGTACGAATGAGGTTGATCGGTATTTATTGGCAGAGGTCGAGGAGCCTACAGATGAATTTCAAATCTTGATATGGTGGAGGGCTAATTCTTCCAAGTATCCAATCATCTTCCGTATTGCTCGAGATGTACTAGCCGTTCCTATCACTACAGTTACATCTAAGTCGGCATTTAGCACCGAAAGTCGATTGTTGGATGCTTATCGGAGTTCATTGGCACTGTCAACTGTGGAGGCCCTCATTTGCACGCAGAATTGGATTAGTGATATTCCTTCTAGATTAGAGAGCATTGGCATCGATGCTATTAGCTATAGACTTGAGTCAGGTAAAATTAAATTAATTAATTTACTTGTTTTTTTATGATTAAAGTAACAAAGTGTATATAATTATTTCAATAACTATTTTTTATGATTTTATAAATCTATCTAACTTATATTGTCTATAATTTAACAGATTTACATATCAATCCTGACATACTTGCCGATGACTGATGATTCGATTAATACATTACGATGGAGCGGTTGCATATATTTTTTTCTCTACTTTACATTGAGTGGTTTTGTAGTTTGTACTATTATTTGTATTATTCAGTTTATGCTATTTTTTGTATTAGTCCTAGTATTGTAAATTATAATAATATAATTTATTAATTTGTATTATTTGTTTATCAAATATCAACTATTAAATGGTAGATTATTTAACAATAATCATCTAATTCAAATCTTAATATGTAAAACAAATAAAATACAGGTTAAAATTGGCTCATTTTAACCAAGGGCCAAAAAATTTGCCCATTTAGTCGGATCGGAATCGGTTCGAAAATCGGAGTTCCGAATTCTGATCGGAACCCCGACAGAACTGCGATCGGAGTTCGGAGTTCTGAATTCCGATCGGAGTCAGAATCCGAGTCTAATTCGGAGTCGGAGTCGGAAGTTGTTTTCGACTACGACTTCAGTCGAAGTCGGAGTCGAAAACTCCGAACTCCGACTCCATCGGAGTCGGAGCCCACCCCTACACGCGGGTTGTAAGATGCACGTCGTCTCTACACGTCGCCACCCCCGAGAGCTTCACTGTCACCATGCATAGTGTTTTCAAGTTAGCCGACGTTGGAAGTTAAACGGTTGATGAACTGGCCTCTCTCAGGATGGCGCATGTCCCTCACGTGTTACGTCAACCTCCTGTTTCGGTATTTTTTTTGTTTTTCCAGTGTATTTTTCTATTGGTTTATTTTCCTCCAAGGTTGAAAATCGAAACTATATCTTTTGATATATTTCGATTTTCTCATTTTGTTAGTTTCTGTTTATATTTTTTCTAGTTTCGATTTTTTAGGTTTAATAAATTTAGAATTGGATATTCTTTGGGCTACCCTCTCCTCCTTTGGAGGATGTGGGTGAGCTAGCCCTCTCCTCCTTTTAAAGGAAAGAGGTCGATTTTCTCCCACACTCTCCTCTTTTGGAGGATGAGTTTGTTCTACCCCATTTTCTCTATGGAAATGGGTTTGTAAACTTTTAGACAAACTTTTGCTTTGTCTGTAGAGTGTTTCTAAAAGTTTAGATGTTGTTCGCCATAAAGAAATTTGTGTGCGGGGGTTCTCCTAATAGTTTAGCAATTTGACTTGTAATTAGAGTTCTCCTTTTTATAGGTCACAGATGTAACTTCCATTTCATAAATGAAATGAATCATTTTCCGTAAATAATAAAAATAATAATAATAATAATAGTGTGATGCACAAAGTTCAAGGCACATGGCTTGATATTACAATGTTTGTGTTTAGGTTGTGATTTATAGTTAATTCATCTCCTTTTGTATGGTTGTTTGGATATATATTTGTTTTGTTGTTGATTTTTTTTTTATATATACATATATATATTATATTTAAAATAGATGGAATGTAGTTTTAATAGCAATGCTGCTGGTTCAGCTCATATTTCGTTGGACATAGAGAAAAATACTAGTCCTTTAGTCATGCCTTCTTGCATGAATACCATAAACCCCACACTTAGAAGTGTAACTGATCTAATTCAGTTCGATTTTGGACATATTTTAGAATCAAATCAATAAATACCGATTTTGAAATTTAAAGAAACGACACCGCATGACCTATTACAGTACCCTTAACTGGTACTTCTATTTTTACCAATTTCAACTAGTTTTTCCAATATATTTATTTAAAGAATCGATACTGCATGACCTATTACAGTACTCTTAACTGATACTTCTATTTTTACCAATTTCGACTGGTTTTTTCAATATATTTATTATATATGGTATATATAATATAGTATAATATATATATATTACAATATATAATAATATGGTGATAATATATTATAGTATATTATAATTATATTAAATATTATATTAATAAGTTATTTATCATATAATAAAAAATTGTTTTATATGTAATTATATATATTACATATCAAATTATATATAAGAATCATATAACTATTATTTTATACAGTATAAAAAATTCAAAAATATATATAAACTGATTTGGTATTAAAAAGGAAAAATGTAACTGAATTAGTTTTGACCGGTTTTAAAAAAAAATGGAATCGGTATTTGACCAGACCAAATCTAGTCCTAGACCAAACACACTGGTTCAGTTCGATCTAATTTACCAGTTCCTCCAAGGTTGAAAATCGAAACTATATCTTTTGATATATTTCGATTTTCTCATTTTGTTAGTTTCTGTTTATATTTTTTCTAGTTTCAATTTTTTAGGTTTAATAAATTTAGAATTGGATATTTTTTGGGCTACCCTCTCCTCCTTTGGAGGATGTGGGTGAGTTAGCCCTCTCCTCCTTTTAAAGGAAAGAGGTCGGTTTTCTCCCACACTCCCCTCTTTTGGAAGATGAGTTTGTTCTACCCCATTTTCTCTATGGAAATGGGTTTGTAAACTTTCAGACAAACTTTTGTTTTGTCTGTAGAGTGTTTCTAAAAATTTAGATGTTGTTTGCCATAAAGAAATTTGTATATGAGATTTCTCCTAATAGTTTAGCAATTTGATTTGTAATTAGAGTTCTCCTTTTTATAAGTCACAGATGTAACTTCCATTTCATAAATGAAATATTAATAAGTATATTATAATTATATGGTGATAATATATTATAGTATATTATAATTATATTAAATATTATATTAATAAGTTATTTATCATATAATAAAAAATTGTTTTATATGTAATTATATATATTACATATCAAATTATATATAAGAATCATATAAAAAATATTTTATACAGTATAAAAAATTCAAAAATATATATAAACCAATTTGGTATTAAAAAGGAAAAATGTAACTGAATTAGTTTTGACCGGTTTTAAAAAAAAATGTGAATCGGTATTTGACCAGACCAAATCTAGTACTAGACCAAACACATTGGTTCAGTTCGATCTAATTTACCAGTTCATCGATTTTTTTTTCCACCATTCCCATGCCATCCCTCACCCCAAATGAAAAAAAAAAAGGAAGGGGGGGGGGGGTGGGAAACACCAACTAAGCTACCGATCAATTTTGATTTTACAACAATTGAACCCATTGGTCTCATTGAACATAAAGGCCAATGTAATTATTGATTGAAATTTTTTATGAATATCATTACAAAAATACACTTCATCAATGTCACACCACTTAAAATTTGCTTATTCGGACTCTCTCAATAAAGAGAAAAAAATATATTGGATATTAAGGATAATTTCCATTTTAACTTAGCTTCTACATCTTTTTTTTCTTTTTAAGGTAACTCTCCTCCTTTAACTTCAGCAGCTTAAAACATTTTTTTGTTCTTGATAAGAATCGAGCTGGGGCCATTATGTTTTGTGTATTGTACGTTAGGTATGATTTTATAAGAAGATGCTTTATCTTTGTGAGATTTTCTTATAATGAAGTAAAACTTCTGTGATTTCAATTGTTATAATCGAACTTTTCAAAGAGAAAAAAATCACCTCGTGTGATTTGGTTTACCAAGCAAATAAAGTAGTGTTGGGTGATCCTGGTTCTGCGAGTGGCAGCCACATTGATGAAGGGTATGGTTCAAATATTTGACAATTAGGATGCAAAAGAGGAAAACATACATATTGCTTAAAAAAAAGATCGACATACTTCGAAAAGGTCTCAAGTATAAACAATATATATATATATATATACTATGAATTGCGGTGAGGCACACATCATAACTTGTATGGTCTCTACTCGTGATCTTTCCAGCTTAATCTACCATGAAGGGCGTCCTAATACAGCATGTCAACAAATCCATCCGCCATGTCATTGCCCCAAAGTTCATGATCACAGGGCGTGTTTTCCAGATCATTGGCATCCATTATCAAGAATAGTTAAGAAATTCATAATATGGCAATGCAAGATAATTTTTTGTAACATAAGCAAATATCACAAGCCAAAATAAAGGTAGAGACAGGCAATTGTACTATTGGAAATATGAAATATGCAAATAATAGAGTGCAAAACTTTATTAACATCATCATACCAACTAGCAAAGGACTTATTGACCAACAAACTGTCACTGCACTATAAACATAGTAACATAGAATTATTCCATAATAAGATAGATATACTATCAGAAGATGCACCCATTTTCATTTTTAATAAAAAAAATATTGATGTAACTGAATGATCAAACGAGAATGTGTCAATTAGAATATTTTACTTCTCTACCCTTAGCTTTTGGTGTCAACTTGCCAAAGAGGCCAGAGAAGAGTTTGGTTATCTCTACCCTTATATGGGAGGATTAGAAAAATGGGATTTTTGGCTTAGTTGGCAAACATTCAAAATAATATGGACATTATTTGGCAAATGAAATCATTTGAATACTACACTCTAATATGCACGATCTATCAACTCTGATTCTATCTGTTAATTGTAATCGCATATCTGGGCACTGCCAAGTTAGAATTTGATTGGTAACAATGGCAATTAATCCGAATTAAAACTTGAACGGTTGCCAAGGAAAAATGCTCAAGAAAAAAGATATTCAAACGGTGTATGAAGCCACAAGAAAAGTCATCACATAATTAATTTTGAGCTTGGATAGAGTGCAACAAAACATCCTCCAAATACAATTTTGAGTTATATTCTTATATCCTCATCCTTCTCTCACCAAAATGTGTTGACATCGAATTGTAACATTGCTTATCAAACATGACAACTCAATTCTTGACTGCTGCTTGTGTTGTTGACATGAGTGACAGGATGATCATCAAATTCAAGACATATGGCTAAGTTGTTCCCACGTTCTATGAATTTTGTAAGTGAAATTTCTCTATCAAGCATTTCAAATGTGAACACGACTGCACACCTATGGTTATGAATTTAATAGCCATGATCTAGACATGGCTTCTAAGGGAAAAAGAAGCGTTAAACTGTTCACAAAATATAGTTTAATTAGTATGTAAACAAGAGGCCATACAACAGTTGGTTGTGCCAGAAATCTATGTTGGGAATAGAGAAGGAAAAACCAACTGTGAATCCTTATAGAAAATTTATGGAAAAAATGTTACCATTCACGGGGAATATTGAGCAATAAAGCAAAAGAAAATCCCGATTTTTTTCAACTGGAATAGAGTCAAGCTACGTTACTGTGATGGGGTACCTTTCAGTGGGGATGGTTGGGATGAGGCTGTGTTGCCCAGATGACTAACACAAGAGGGGGGGTGAATTGGGTTATATTAAAAAATTAATACTTATAAACTAAATATACAATATAAAATATAACCAAAATATAAAGCAGTAGGAAATATAAAGAGTAGGGTAAGAGAAAGCAAACTCAGTATTTTTACGAGGTTCAGCCCCACTGCCTACGTCCTCACCTCAAGCTACCCCTTGAGGATTCCCAAATCCACTATTCAATCTCCTTTAGGTGGAGATAGAAACCTATTACACCTTTGAGCAGCACCGCTCCAAAGAATCCGTGTAGAACACCCTCTACACTTCCAATCACCTTACACTTGGTGATTTAACTATTCCACATGTAGAACACCTTCTACACTTCCAATCACCTTACACTTGGTGATTTAACTATTCCCCGTGTAGAACACCTTCTACACACACAAGGATTATACACACCCTTTTACTGATACAAGAATTGATAGTAGGTAGACTATCAAAGTACACTCCTCAATGAGTGAGATAGAAACAATACAGCGCAACCTATATCTCTCTCAACAAGAACAAGAATTAAGGCTCAAAACTTTAGAAAAGAGAGAATGAGAGCTTTGAAGAAATGATGCAAAACTTAGCAATAGATGTGTAAGCTCTTGTTCTAAATTTTGCAAAACTCAAGTGAGCTATTTATAGGCAAATGAGTTTTCAATTTCAAATTTGAAAAGATTCCCATATCAAAAACATCATCATTCACTTTTCAAAAATTTCAAATCTAATATTTTTACTTTTTGCATGTGACAAAAGGAGCACACTTTACTTTTCAAAAATTTCAAACATAATCTTTTACTTTTTGCATATGACAAAAGGAGCACACTTTACTTTTCAAAATTTTCAAATAAAAACATTTCCTTTTTGCATTTGTCAAAGACAACTCCATTCATTTTTCAAAGAAATCAAACCTAATCTTTTGCTTTTCATACAAGACAAAATGAGCATGATTTATTTTTCAAACCAAATCATCTTCTTTTTGCATATGTCAAAAAAACACACAACCACCCTTTAAGATTTTCAAACAAATCATCTATCTTTTATATTTGTCAAAAAAACACACAACCACCATTTAAGATTCTCAAACAAAATCATCTACCTTTTGCATTAGTCAAAAAAACACACCACCTCCCTTCAAGACTTTCAAACAAAATATGCACATGTCAAATATGATAATCAATCATCTTATAAAATCAAGTTTTTATAAAAAAAATATAATTTTCGAAATTATTTTGTTTGATGGTGTTATGCACATGTGAAAAACATAATTTTCAAAACTAAGACATTTAAAAATGTCTTGCATATGTGAAAAAAGTAATTTGATGTTTTATGAGAAAAAAAGAGTAATTTGGAGCCTTAATCCAATTTCTAATTTTATCAAGAGATGTACAAAAATAATCTATGAGCTTCATTTGTAGACTTGATATCTTTCTTGCTCATGCTTGATTTCTTGATGTGTTTAGCTCCCTTCATGCATAGACAACTTGAGCTTGAGTTTTCAATATTATTTGTTATCATCAAAATTTATACGTAAATACGAGACTTGAAACATTGGGTTCAACAATCTCCCCCTTTTTGATGATGACAAATACTTAGTAGAAATCTGCGACCTGCAGTAATACTTAAGCTCCCCCTGAAAATATGCGTTAGTATTTTAAGAAAAATATAAACATGATTCTAGCATATATAACAGGGTAGTATAATACTAGTATAAGACTTCTCCCCCTTTTGGCATCATTAAAAAGGAACCGTAATTGGTTTCAATAAGATTTTTTTTTTTCGTAATAAGCAATAATCAAATAAAACGGTACGTTAGAGAGTAGAAGTTGGAACCACCCGTGCCCGACAAAACCTGCAAAGGTTGAAGTCGAATTTTATCATCTCGGTGCGGAAGAAGATTTAAATCCGCTTGATGTTATTGACGAATTAGATATTCCAGAGATTTGAAGTTGAATAATTAAAATTATCCGTGTCCGACAAAGACAGCAAAAGCTGCAAGCCTAGCTCTGGCAATGCGGTGCAGAGCCATGCATGTCCGACAAAACCTGCAAATGTTAGAAGTCTAACTCTGACAGTTCGGTGCGGAGCCACGCGTGTCTCATAAAACCTACAAAGATGGTCTAGCTCTAGCAATTCGGTGCAGAGATTTGATCCGCTTGATGTTGCTGAAAAATGAGATATTATCATGATTTGTAAGTTTGTCTTGTTCTTATTTCCGTTTCTATAAGAGCAATTCTTAGCTTTATCTATTTCGCATCAAGCTTTCTTCTCATCTTTGCAATTTTCTTGCATTCTCATTCTACAATTTTTCAATGGCTCGTAGAATTCCCTTCAGTGCTTCTCTTGATCAAGATTTGAGGTATCCTTCACCTCAGTCTCAATCTATTTCTGCATCTGTCGTGGGTGCCATGAAGCAACAAGAGACTGATTTAACTAATAAATCAGATCATGACGCCATTTACGAGCTTGTGGGTCTCGGGACTCGATACTCATCTTCCATAGTTTCTTTTTCCGCTCGGTTGCAGTCCAAAACCCGCGAGATAGAGAAGCTTAATGAGAAGATCGATATTCTTCAACGACTTGTTCAAGAGTCTAATAAAAAAATAGTAGACTTAAAACAACAGAATAAGGATTTAAAATCCTTACTTGCCTCTGCATTTCGATTGCCTAATCCTTTAGATAAGGATGGCATGATGATTTATGAGGAGCAAATGCATTTGAATGATGAGGCTAAACGTCTCAAGTTTCTGTAGGTCATTTGAGTTAATGGAATAAAAGTATCTAGCAGATATTGATGGCATGCATAATTCCTATTTCTCTTCTAATCATGCGTAGTCTATCTTCTGGTAGGGGTTTTGTAAAAATGTCTGCCAAATGATCATGTGTACTAGTGAATTCTAATGCAATATCGCCCTTCTGCACTTTGGTCCGAGATTGTTGTATTGGATTCTTTGAAAGATTTATAGCACTTGTATTATCACATTTGATTGGAATGTGATTGTATATACGTTTAAAATCCTCAAGTTGTTGCTTCATGTAAAGAACTTGGGCACAACAACTACCCGTAGCAACATATTCTGCCTCAGCAGTAGATAGTGTAACAGAATTTTGTTTTTTACTAAATCAGGAAACTAGTGCATGACCTAAGAAATGACATGTTCTACTAAAACTTTTTCGATCATCTTTGCAACTAGTATAATCGGTACCTGAATAACTAATAAGATCGAAAGAAGTGTGTTTAGGATACCATAACTCTAAGTCAATGGTACTGGCAAAATATCTAAAAATCTGCTTGACTGCAATCAAATGAGATTGTTTCGGAAATGATTGAAAACGTGCACATAAACATACATTGAACATAATATCAAGTCTACTAGTTATCAAATATAATAAACTACCAATCATACCTCGATATACCTTTGAGTCAACTGGCTTACCGCTTTCATCTTTATCAAGTTTAGTGGTTGGACTCATTGATGTTCCAATTACTTGATTTGCAATCCGAGAAAGAAATTAAGTTCTCCCATTATGCTTATTTCAAATTCTTTCTACATATTCTTAACAAAATCTTGACACATATTTTCATTAGTAGCACCAAATATTATATTATCTACATAAATTTGAACTAGAAGAATATCATTCTATTCATATTTGATTAAAAGAGTTATATCGATATTTCCTCTTGAAAAACCTTTTAAAAAAAAACTATTTAAGAAAACACTTTTAACAACCATTTGAAAAAATTTGAAATTTTTATAACAAGCATATGCAAGTAGCATTCGAATAACTTCTAATCTTGTGACTGGTGCATATGTCTCATCATAATCGATTTCTTCCTCTTGATTGAAACCTTGGGCTACAAGTCGAGCCTTGTTTCTAGTGATGATTTTAGACTCATCTTTCTTATTTCTAAAAACCCATTTTGTTCCAATAACAGCATAATTTTTTAGGTCTAGGAACAAATGTCCATACATTATTTCTTTCAAATTAATTTAGTTCTTCTTGCACAAATAGAATCCATGATTTATCAATAAGAGTTTCATAAATATTTTGGATTCAATTTGAGATAGAAAAAGTGTGTGATTACAAATATTTCTAAGAGATGATCGAGTACTTACACCTCGTGAAGGTTCTCCTAGAATTTATTCCGCTGGATGATCTTTCACATGTTTCCACTATTTGGTTGCATCTTGTACTAAGTCTTGATGATCTTTCCTTCTATTTCCATGATCTTCTCTTTTGAATTTGTCTTCAAATATCACACATCCTTTTTCTTTAGAAGTGAAGTCAATGAATTTAGTTTTGTCTTCTGTCACGTATCTTGAGCATCCGTTGTCTAAAAATCATTTATTTTTACCTGTATAATACTTCATGCATACCTACAAAAGCAATTAAAAACAATTCCCGGTACCCAAGTTCTTTGGGTCCTTTATTTATTAGTATTAGAAGAAACAAGATATTTAGGTACCCATATGGCCCTAATAGTCATTGTATGTTTTCTTCTAATAGGACAAGCAAGATAATTATGACCATTTCTATTACAAAAATTGCAAATAGCATGTGACATATATGAAGAACTTGAGTGATTATAATAGTATCTTTTTTTAACAAAATTATTTTTATGAAAAGAATTTTGAATATTGGACTTTGATGTAGAAGGATTATCAAAGAAGTTTTTATAAGGTTTGTATTTTTGTTTTGGCATATATCCCAAGCCTGCCTTATCAAAAACACATCTTTGACTACCAAGAAGTTTTTCAAAATTTCTTTTTCCATTCGTAAAGTTTTCAATAATATTTTCTAAATCAGTTTTCTTTTTCTTCAACTCAAAATTTTCATCTTTCAAAACAATATTTTCTTTTCTTAAAATATCAATTTCGTTTGTTAAAGAAGAATTTTTCTTTTTCAAAACAGTATACTTGATACCCAATTTTTCAAATTCCTCATATACTTCTTCTAAAACATTTTGCAATTCTTCATATGAAGGATCTTCAATATTATCAAAATTTGTTACCTCAATGTCATCTTTAGCCATAAGACAAAGATTTCCTGATTCTCCATTGCTTGCTTCACTATTTGAGCTACTTGAATCATCATTCCACGTAGCTTTCATTGCTTTTTTGCCTTTGTTTCGATCTTTCTTTAGCAGAGGACAATCTGGCTTGATATGACCGGGTTTATTGCATTTATAACAAATTAAAGTGTCATTTTTACCTGAATCTTTCTTGGAAAACTTATTGAAGGATTTCCTTGGAGGAGTTTTATTTTTCTTTAAGAACCTCTGAATTCTTCTTGTTATCATCGCAACTTCTTCATCTTTGTCGTCATTTTCCTCATCTTCATCACTTTCACTTTCATGTGGAACAACTTTAAGTGCCAAGCTCTTCTTTGACTTTCCTTCTTCTTCTCCTCTTTTCAATGTGTACTCATGGGTGATAAGTGACCCGATGAGTTCATTCACTTCGAGCTTCTTGAGGTCTCTAGCTTCAAGAATCGCCGTCACTTTTGATTCCCAACGTTTTGGTAGAGAGTTGAGAATTTTTCTTACTATCTCCACTTTGGAATAAATTTTGCCAAGAGCTGTCAAGCTATTTATGATGTTAGTAAAACGAGTGTACATACTAGAAATAGATTCATCATCATTCATCTTAAACATTTCATATTCATGAGTAAGAATATAAATTTTTGATTCCTTGACTTGAGAAGTTCCTTCATAAGTAACTTCCAAGTTATCCCAAATTTCCTTTGCTGTAGCACAAGTCATTACTCTATTAAATTCATTACCATTGAGAGCATTATATAATAAATTCATAGCAGTTAAATTCAAAGTATAAAGTCTATCGTCTTTAGGATTAAACTCTTCTTCTTCCTTTTTGACCTTTACTCCATCAACTACTTTTGTTGGAATATAAGGTCCATTTACAATACATTTCCAGATTTCTCGACCTTGAGCCTGAAGGAATATTCTCATTCTAACTTTCCAGAATGAGTAATTGTCTCCACAAAAGAGTGGAGGCCGACTGCTAGATTGACCTTCACCAAATGAAGCTGCAATGTTAGCCATAAGATCTTAACTCAAAAGATAGTTAATCTTATAATAGAGCTCTAGCTCTGATACCACTTGTTGCCCAGATGACTAACACAAGAGGGGGGGTGAATTGGGTTATATTAAAAAATTAATACTTATAAACTAAATATACAATATAAAATATAACCAAAATATAAAGCAGTAGGAAATATAAAGAGTAGGGTAAGAGAAAGCAAACTCAGTATTTTTACGAGGTTCAGCCCCACTGCCTACGTCCTCGCCTCAAGCTACCCCTTGAGGATTCCCAAATCCACTATTCAATCTCCTTTAGGTGGAGATAGAAACCTATTACACCTTTGAGCAGCACCGCTCCAAAGAATCCGTGTAAAACACCCTCTACACTTCCAATCACCTTACACTTGGTGATTTAACTATTCCACATGTAGAACACCTTCTACACTTCCAATCACCTTACACTTGGTGATTTAACTATTCCCCGTGTAGAACACCTTCTACACACACAAGAGTTATACACACCCTTTTACTGATACAAGAATTGATAGTAGGTAGACTATCAAAGTACACTCCTCAATGAGTGAGATAGAAACAATACAGCGCAACCTATATCTCTCTCAACAAGAACAAGAATTAAGGCTCAAAACTTTAGAAAAGAGAGAATGAGAGCTTTGAAGAAATGATGCAAAACTTAGCAATAGATGTGTAAGCTCTTGTTCTAAATTTTGCAAAACTCAAGTGAGCTATTTATAGGCAAATGAGTTTTCAATTTCAAATTTGAAAAGATTCCCATATCAAAAATATCATCATTCACTTTTCAAAAATTTCAAATCTAATATTTTTACTTTTTGCATGTGACAAAAGGAGCACACTTTACTTTTCAAAAATTTCAAACATAATCTTTTACTTTTTGCATATGACAAAAGGAGCACACTTTACTTTTCAAAATTTTCAAATAAAAACATTTCCTTTTTGCATTTGTCAAAGACAACTCCATTCATTTTTCAAAGAAATCAAACCTAATCTTTTGCTTTTCATACAAGACAAAATGAGCATGATTTATTTTTCAAACCAAATCATCTTCTTTTTGCATATGTCAAAAAAACACACAACCACCCTTTAAGATTTTCAAACAAATCATCTATCTTTTATATTTGTCAAAAAAACACACAACCACCCTTTAAGATTCTCAAACAAAATCATCTACCTTTTGCATTAGTCAAAAAAACACACCACCTCCCTTCAAGACTTTCAAACAAAATATGCACATGTCAAATATGATAATCAATCATCTTATAAAATCAAGTTTTTATAAAAAAATATAATTTTCGAAATTATTTTGTTTGATGGTGTTATGCACATGTGAAAAACATAATTTTCAAAACTAAGACATTTAAAAATGTCTTACATATGTGGAAAAAGTAATTTGATATTTTATGAGAAAAAAAGAGTAATTTGGAGCCTTAATCCAATTTCTAATTTTATCAAGAGATGTACAAAAATAATCTATGAGCTTCATTTGTAGACTTGATATCTTTCTTGCTCATGCTTGATTTCTTGATGTGTTTAGCTCCCTTCATGCATAGACAACTTGAGCTTGAGTTTTCAATATTATTTGTTATCAAAATTTATACGTAAATACGAGACTTGAAACCTTGGATTCAACAGGCTGCATAACTCAATTTTTGAGGATAGCGGATTTGGTTAGCTACTATGGATGGGTTGATGTCCAAGCCCCCAAGGGAATGAAGAATGCTAACCAAGGCTCTTATTTCTGGATGCTCTGCTGTGAGTGCTGGGGGCCTAGGCCTTAGCAGTAGCAGTAGCAGTAGCAGTAGCAGTAGCATCCACACTACACTGAGTTTCAATACTTTTGTTTCCACCAACTACCAAAGTGAAATGTCTAAGTGATGTAGTTGATGTATCTGATGGGTGAACTTTAAGGTTATATATATGTATGGAGGAGGTGTGGTTAATTTACAGGGAGTGCAAAAGAAAAGAATCTGTCCAATACTTCTCTACCAACCACTTGGATCCAACGTCGTGCTTCTTTTCCTCACAACTTGATTTCGAATGTCAAGACTCAAGACCCCATTATTTATTCTCCACGTTCAGCTGAGCTGATCCTCGTGGCTATTGGAATAACTGCAAAGTCTATTTCGAATAGTAAAGTCTATTTCCAACTGAGACAGACTCGAAATTTGGGTTTTTTAAGCCGAGTTTCTAATTTTTCAGCTTGTATTTCTCAGTTTTCATCCCTTTTTTTCCTACTTTTCTCCGTGGCAACTCAGTTTGAATCATTATATCTTACACTAAACATTAATATGCCTATGACTACTATGAGGTTGAATGAAAAGAACTATATATTGTGGTCAAAATCTATTGAAATGTTTTTGAAAGACAAGGATCTTCGTCATACCCACTTGGTTGATCCCATGCCAAACTCAATTAGTTCTACATTTGCTCAATGGGAGCAAGAAGATGCTCAAATATGCTCCTTGATGATCTCTAGTAATGAGCCTAATATTTATGTTAGTTTAGTACATTTTGACGCCACTCAAGAGATATGGAGGCATCTCAAACAGATGTATTCAGGTGCTGGAAACACAACCTGTATTTATGAGTTATGTCAACAAATTTTTGGGTTGGATTAGGGTTATTTGAGCGTGGAAGAATATTATTCTCAAGTGGTAAGCATATGTGAAGAACTCAAAATTTATCAACCTATCACTTTTGATGTTTCAAGTATGCTAAAATAACGTGAAGAGTTCAATGTTGTGAGGTTTCTTATTGGCTTAAAACCTGAGTATAAGTCAGTGCGCTCTCAAATTTTGGCAAGTCCACAACTTCCATCATTTTCTTGTGTTTTCCCGAATTTAGCGAGCCACATTATCTGGACAGGGGTCTTAGTTGTCTTCTGATCACAATAATGAAAGATCTGCTTTAGTTGCCTCCTCTATTACTACTAGTGGGTGTGGAAGCCAGAGTGGTAGAAGTGCATATGGGGGATGTGATGCTAGAGATAGTAATCGCACTCAAGGTCGTGAATCTCATTAAGTGCATTCACTATGGTCGCACTAATCACTTGGTGAACTATTGTTGAGATCTACATGGTAGACCATCTGGGTCCACTAATCAGGCCATTTGCCAAGAGGGTATAATACAGGCTACGAGCTCCAATTTGACTCTAGATATGATTAGCTTATCGAATGATGAGTATAGTCAGTTTTTGGCTCACACACAGGCGACTTCATTTTCCATAGCTACTTAAACCCAACCAGGTACAACATCTGTATGTCTTGTCTCATCTACTCAAAATCCATGGTGTCACTTTTTGGTTTGAATACCGTTTCCTTTCAATTATATAGAAAATCTATACATCACATTAGTCAAATATTTCTAACTCCTTAAATCATGTTTTCGGTACTTTTCGGTGCCTTAATTGCATCCCGAAAGGTGCCACAATTGTCTACTTAATTTAGTCAACTATTTCCACCTAATTTACAACTACCTTTTAATTATCTGAATAACATCCCCGCTCAAATTGATGCTAGTAGATTAAGAAGTATCAATTTGTCAACAAGAACTGATGTCGATGTCGAGAAAGCTCTTTAGTGAATATGTCTACAATTTGATGCTTGGTGGAAATGTGAGGAAGAGTAATGATATGTTTGTCGAAGGCTTCTCGTATGAAATGACAGTCGACTTCAATATGTTTTGTATGCTCATGGAAAATGAGATTAACAACAATCTGAATAGCACTAGTATTGTCCGCATGAAGAGGAGTGAAATGAAGTTGAGAAAAACCAAATTCGCCCAATAACCCATGAAGCCACGTAATCTCTAAACAAGCGGAAGACATAGCATGATATTCAGACTCAGTGGAAGATTTGGAAACTCTATCTTGTTTCTTACTCTTTCAAGAAATGAGTGCATTTCCTAAGAGCATGTACCAACCAGTAATAGAACAATGAGTATCTGTACAACCTGCCTAATCAGCATCACTATATCCCACCAACTATAAGGAATATTCCTTAGGAAAAAACAATCAGCGTATAGAAGTGTCCTTGAGATATCGAATAATGCGGCGAACAGCAACTAGATGAAGATGTTGAGGGGCTTGCATAAATTAACTGACTTACTGCACAACAAAAGAAATGTCAGGTTGAGTAATCGTCTAGTAGTTTAAGCTCCCAACTAGTTGTCAATATAAGGTTGGATCTATAAGAAGCTCGTCTTCCTCCTGATGAAGTTTGAGATTTACCTCCAAATGAGTAAGAACAGAGATACCCGATTGGAGACCAGCCAATGAGATCACTTCCTGTGTGTATTTATACTAATGTAACAATGTACTAGACGGAGTAATTTGGACCTCAAGATCAAAAAAGTACTGCAAAAGACTAAGATATTTCATAAGAAAAGATGCCTTGAGATGCAGTTGTAATTGCAAAATTAATTTAATATTAGAGCCAGTAATCACAATGTTATCAACATATACTAAAAACAACACAATTCCTGTAAAAGTCTTGCGAAGGAAAAGAGAGCAATCAAACTGATTCTGAGTAAATTGAAAGGTAAGCAAAGTAGAGCGAAATTTATCAAACCATGCATGTGGAGCTTGTTTCAATCTGTACAAAAACCGGCGTAGCCGACAAACCTCTAAAGAAGGTGTAGTAAACATGTCGGGAGGTGGAGACATATAGATTTCTTCCTTTAGATCTCCATGTAGAAAAATATTCTTTACATCCATCTGCCTGAGAGACCACCCTTGTGAGACAGTAAGTGCCAAGATAGTCCGAACAGTAATCATCTTAACAACGGGAGCAAATGTTTCGTCATAATTAATTCCATACCCTTAGCGATTCCCAAGATTCCAGCTTTATATCTTTTGAGTGAGCCATCAGATCGAAACTTAATTGAGTATACTCATTTACAGCCAATCAATTTCACATCAGATGGACAAGTCAAAATATCTCCAGTGTGATTGTCTTAAAGAGCCTGAATCTCTTCTTTCATGGTCTTTGCCAACATGCTTGAAAAGCTGACTGAGCATAAGAATGAGGAACAGAAACAGTATCGAGAGTTACTATAAACGAGGTATGAGAAAAACCATATCTATCAAGTACATGTCTATCCCGGGTAGAGCGCCGAGGTATAAGAACCACAGAATCAAGTGGCAGATCAGCATCTGGAAGGAGTGTTGGATAAGTTGGATGACGTCAATGATACACCAGTCATGATTTAAACCGCTCAATAGAAGAAGACACATCATTTAAAGCTGAAAGAGGAGCAATTGGAGGTTCAGAAATAATCTAAAACTGAAAGAAATATTGATTTTCAAAAGAAAATCACATTTTGAGAGATCCGGATTTTGTTTGCATGAACATCATAACAAATAAATCCTTTCTGAGTAGGACTATAGCCCATAAATGCACATATAACAAACTGGGCAACAAGCTTGTTACAATCAATAAAAGGGGATGAACAAAATAAACACATCCAAAAGTATGACGAGAATGATACTCAGAGGTATGCTAAATAATCGAAAATAAGGAAAATTATAATTTAGAGTAACAGTAGGCAAACGATTGATCAAATACACAAAAGTAGATAGAGCTTCCACCAAAAAATGAGAAGGCACAAAGAAATCAATTAGTATAGTACGAGCAACATCTAAGAGATGACGATTCTTACGCTCAGCGACTCCATTTTGTTGAGGGTATACAGGCAAGAACGCTGAAAAATAATTCCCTTTTATTGAAGGTAAAGTTGAAATGATTGAGATATGTACTCCCCTTTTGAGTCGGAGCGTAAGATTTTGATACAAATACCGAACTGTGTCTCAATAAGTGCAACAAATTTTTGAAAGACAGAAAACACATCAGCTTTAGAGCGAAAAAAATATATCCAGATGAATCGACTATAATCATCGGTAAATGTCACAAAATAACGACGTTGACCATGAGAAATAACAAGACTCACACCCCAACATCAGTATGTATAAGCTCAAAATAGGTAGTTGCACGACTATCATGTGTAAGAAAATGTAAAATTTTACTTTTACCAAGATGACACGTAGCACAATCAAAAGAGGCATTAGAAAAAAAAACAATCCTTGATAAAGTGACATTCTTTTTTGCAGTAGTTACACACTTTTTTGGAACAATTTCAAGCAATGTGGCCAAATTCTTTGCAGTTATAACACTGCAACTTATTACATCCTCTCCCTTGTGCAACATAAGTAACATTAACAGTTTCAAAAGAAATCTTCTCAGAAGTCATACCTATTTGAGTGGATAATCGTTGTTCTTCCTGCAATAATTCTCTTAAGCAAATATCCAAAGAAGGAATTGTGTTACGGTTCAATAAATCGGCCCTAACAGGTTCAAACTCAAACCGAAATTTCATCAAAAATTGACCGCGTTGACTTTTAGTGTGAACCATTTAAAGAGCCGCAAGTGCTGCCGGGGGTACTTTAGTATGAATAATGGAAGAATAATTGCTCCAAATATTAATAAAAGCGGATAAAACTGTTCAACAGTTAAGTTACCTTAACTGAAATTATTGATTTCCAACTCTAATTGGAACTTATTAGCGCTATTATCTTGATGATAAATACGGTGCAAATAGTCCCACATAGCTTGAGCCGTAGTAAAACAGTGAAAATTTATGACAAGATGTGGTTCAAGTGTCCCCAACAACCAAGAAACCACCTTAGCATCATTGACTTCCCATTGGGCAAGTTTCTATTTTATCAATGAGAATTTTATTAGAACTATCAATATGATTGACTAATTCTTTCTCTTTTAAGAACATTTTAAATTGAAATTCCCACATAGGAAAATTCTTTTCATTAAATCGAACAATAGAATTTTCAATAGATATGAGAAAAAATACAAAAAAAATAGTAAGAAATCCAACCAAGTAAGATCAGGCAGTCATGACAAAGCACGCACGGAGAGCCCAAGCATGCAATTAAAAGAAATCTAAGTACTGCTAGCTGCTACCCACAGTGCCGAGCACAACAAATCACACACCGAAAGCATGCAAAGCTCAACAGGAAAAGTCGTTCCTTGTTGTCGATGCCACAGAAATTGCCGATAACACTCAGAGAAGAGACATCGAAAAACAGACAGTTCTGATGAACTCAAAACACACTCGTCTAAGGTTAGACAGTGCTGACAGCAACCCAGAACTCGCTGACAGCAATCTAGAAAATCTCGAGAAAACTGCACAGAACTAGCCGAGAAAGTTGAGTAGTTCACGTCGACATCACCTTGTTGTCGATCAATTAGAAGAAATCTAGATAGCTATAGTCACCCACAACCACAAAAAATGCCGATCGGCACACAGCCACCCCAGAGTGCACCAGCAACCACCGATACACCAGAATAAGAAGTTTTCAAGAAAACAGAGTGCGCAACTCTGAAAACTCAGTCTCAAGAAGCTAAAACCCACACGGTTTGATACAACAGAAGGTAGTGACAACCCACTAATAGCAAGAAATAACTTGCTACATACCAAAGAAAATTCTCCCAAGAATTGCAATAAAAAAATAATTGCACCAAGTGATTCAGACTAAGGCAACGGAAATCAGAGAAGCTCTGATACCATGTCAATTTTGATCTACATACTGTTTCCTTGTATTTCCTTTCAATTATATAGAAAATCTATACATCACATTAGTCAAATATTTCCAGCTCCTTAAATCATGTTTTCCGTGTTTTTCAGGGCCTTAATTGCATCCCTATAGGTGTCGCAATTGTTTACTTAATTTAGTAAACTATTTAAACCTAATTCAAGCTATCTTTTAATTATCTAAGTAACACATGGATCATCGACTCACGAGCTAATGAAAATTTGACCGGCTTGTCTCATTCCTTATCTTAGGTAATATATCATTTCCCAAGAGTGTTAATCTTGCTAATGGTTCTCATGCTAAAATTATAGGCATTGGATCCTCTAAGTTCATTGATTCTATATCCTTTTCATCTGTTCTATATGCTCCTAATTTTTTTCCATGTAACTTGCTGTCTATTAGTAAAATTATTCAAAATCTTCAATGTTCTATAACTTTTTTTCCCTCTGTATGTATCTTTCAGAATCTCAAGACAGGGCAGAAGATTGGTACGGGGGCATGAAGCCGGTGGTTTGTATTACCTTGATGTTGAGCAGTCACCCAATCAAAACCTCACATCCTTGGCATAATCTGCTTTTGAATGGCATTGTCGTCTTGAACACACATCACTTTCTCTTTAGAAACCTCAAGTTAGGAATTTTGAAAATTTGTCTCCATTTTTTTGTGAAGCATGTCAGCTTAGGCCTAGTTTGTTTTGGGAGATAAAACCAAAAGCCCCAAACTCTTCTCAAACTAATCATTACACTTTTTCAAATGTCCATACAAAATATAATAAAAAATTTAACTTTTTTCAAATTCCAAAACCACTTTTTCAAATCCCAAAACAAAACTAAAAAAAATTTTATAATAATATTTTATTCTTTTTTTAATTTTTATCTCATCTCATTTCATCTTATCTCTGAAAATAAACCAGGCCTTAGTAAACGCCATCGTGCGTCTTTTGTACCTCGAGTTGATAATTGAGCATCTTGTCCTTTGAATTGGTTCCCTTTGATATATGGGAACCAATCAACATTGCATCAAACAAGTTTCAGTATTTTGTTACATTTGTTGATAACTATTCTCGTATGGCATGGTCGTTCCTGATGAAAGCATGGTTTAAACTTCTTTCCATGTTTACAGTCTTTCAAAAGGAAATTAAAACTCAAGTTAGACAAAAAGTTCAAATTTTGCATTCTGACAATGCTAAAGAGTATTTACCTAGTGCCTTTGCTACATACTTAAGTAATAAATAAATTATTCATCAAACTTCATGCTGTTATACACTCCAACAAAATAGGGTGATTGAATCGAAAATCACCATTTGTTAGATGTAATCCAAGCATTTTTACTGCACATGCATGTTTCTAAATATTTCTGGAGTGATGGTGTTCTTACTGCATGTCACCTTATCAACTGTATGCCTTCATTTATTTTCAATGGTTCCTCTCCCTTCTCCATCTTGTTTCCCTCCTTGCCATTTTTTTCTCTTCCTCCTAAAACTTTTGGGTGTGTTTGCTATGTTCATAACCTTAACCCCAGCTTTGATAAGCTTGATCCATGTGCTACCAAGTGTCTCTTTGTTGGTTATTCCCAGACTTAAAAAGGATATCGCTACTATAGTTTTGCTCTTAGACGCTACTTCACAAGTGCTGATGTTACCTTCTTTGAGTCCATACCTTATTTCTCAGGTACATCTTCGGTTGTTGAGTGTGATCTTCTAACATTACCTACGCTTACCCTTTCTCCTGCACAATCACCCACCATTACCCAAACCTCTTTAGTGCCTTCCCTTGTCCCTTTACAAGTGTATTCGTGTCACTTACGGCCCTCGGATTCCATGTCTCCTCCAACTTTGTCTCCTTCTGCAAATCTTGAGTTACCCAGTGCTTTAGACTCTGCACTTATTGTTCTCCAAAAAAGTACTCATTCTTGTGTTACTCAATATCTAATTAGCCAATATGTCTCTTGGCATGCCTTATCTCCATCATTTTCATGTTTTACTTCTCAACTTTCAAAAATTTCTATTCCTAAGACAGTTCATGATTAGGGCTGCAAACGAACAGAGCTGCTCGTGAACAATTTGAGCTCGACTCGTATAAACTCGATTCGAACTCGATTCGTTTAATAAATGAGTTGTTCGTGAGCACTAATATTGGTTCGAATATTAAACGAACTAAACTCGTATAATCTCGACTCGACTCGTATAAACTCGGTTTGTGTTCGTGAACAAGATTCGTATAAACTCGATTCTACTCGTTTTGAGCTCGTAATAATACTTGTAATATTTATATATATATATATATAATCTTGCATATATTCTTACATATATTCTTTTATTATATATATTTTATGTATTATATATATTATTTTTGATATTTTGTATAAATAATATATTTTGTTACTTCAGTTCTTAAGAGTAAGAAACTCGAGTAATTACTCGACTAAGTTCGGCTCGTTCGTTAGAGAGTAAAAACAAAGATCGATAAATAACTCGATTCGACTCGAGCTCGTCTTTGATCGGCTCGAATTCGACTCGACTCGGCAAACTCTCAGCTCGACTCGAACTCAAACTCGAATTATTTTAGTCCAGCTCGACTCGACTCGACTCGAACTCGTCTTTGATCGGATCGTTTGCAGTCCTATTCATGATGCTTTATCTAATCCAGGATGGACATCTATGGAAAATAAAATAGATGTTCTTCACCATAATGGGACATGTGATCTTGTTTCTCTACAATCAGAAAAACAACCTGTTGGTTGTAAATGAGTATATACAATCAAATTCCATCCTAATGGTTCTATCAAACGTCTGAAAGCTCACTTGGTTGCTAAGGGTTATACTTAAACTTATGGCATTGATTACGATGAGACTCTCCCATTGCCAAAATTTCATCTGTTCGGGTATTAATCTCTCTTGCTGCTAATTTGGATTGGCCTTTATTTCAGTTGGATGTTAAAAATGCATTCCTACATGGTACCTTAAATGAGAAAGTATACATAGAGCAACTACCTAGGTTTGTTGCTAAGGGGAGTGTCGAGGTACTATGTGCAAGTTAAAAAAGGCATTATATAGTTTGAAACAATCTTCTCAAGCATAGTTTGGGAAGTTCTCTGATGCTGTATTAGCATTCGGTCTTTATGGATGCCAAACAGGGCACTCGGTATTTCACCTACATAATTATGTAGGCCATATCTTATTGGTTATATATGTATATGACATTATAAATTTTGGGAGTGACTCGTCAGGAATTGCCAGAGTGAAACAATTTTCACATGATCAATTTCAAACAAAAGACTTGGGCATACTTAGATACTTTCTTAGAATTGAAGTCAGTAGATCTAAAAAAGATATAAACCTATCTCAGAGAAAATACGTACTTGATCTTTTGCAAGAAACTAGCATGTTGGGTGCTCGACCTAATGACACCCCTATAGATCCGAATCGTAAACTCTTGAAAGAGGAAGTAGAAGTGTTTGGAAACCTAAATCGGTATCAAAGACTGGTTGAAAAACTGAATTATCTGACTATCATTAGACCTGATATCTCTTATGCACTGAGTGTATTGAGTCAGTTTCTACAAACGCCCAAGATCTCACATTGGGATGTTGTAATCCATATTTTTTGTTATCTTAAATGAGCTCTTAGCCTTGGATTGTTGTATAGACCAAATGGACATCTTAAAATGAAGTCTTTTCAGATGTTGATTGTGCAGGATTTCCTTCATATAGAAGATTGAGTAGTGGATATTGTATATTTGTGGGAGGTAACTTGGTTACATAGAAAAGTAAGAAGCAAGCAATTGTAGCCTAATCTAGTGTAGAGGCTGAATACAGAGCAATGGCTCACACTACAAATGAACTAACATGGTTGTAGCACTTTCTTTAGGAGATTGGGTTTCTAGCTTCTGTCTCTCTTCAATTATTTTGTGATAATCAAACTGCAGTGCATATTGCATCTAATCATGTATCTATGAGAGGACTAAACATATTGAAATTGATTGTCACTTCAGTCGAGATAAGATATTTAGTGGTGACATTTCTACACCCTTTATGAAGTGTGCTGATCAACTTATAGATGTGTTTACCAAACCACTATGTTATAGTCGGTTAAAACTTATTTGTTCCAAGCTAAGTTTATACGATGCATATACCCCAGCTTGAGGGGGAGTGTTAAAGTACATAGTTGTAATTAGTGTATGTTGTGAGGATATAATGGCCATTGACATGTATATGTATATTAGATTCAGACACCAATGAATAAACAACAAAAAATATTTTATCTCTTTCTTGTTTAAACTACAGTATGTATGCTTTTAACATTCGTATGAGTTTTATTTTGAAACATCGTTATTATATATATATATATATAATTTATTCATATAATGTCTATTCCGAAACAATATCCGAAAGGTATCGGTATCGAAATATTACGTTCTAATATCTCAACTGAAATAGTCACAAGAACGGGATTCACAACTTTAAGTATATCAATTATATGGGATAGAAGAGTGGTAGAGAAATTGGAAAAATTCATTGGACAGTACTCATTAGCTTGTTACTTCAAGAATGTGGAAGATAATCTTTTGTGGGCATTTGTAGCATTTATGGGTTGAAGCTAGATAGTAATAGGAGACTTCTACTGGAGGAAATAGCAGGAGTTCATGGTCAATGGGACATACCATGGTGCATAGGCAGTGGTTTTATTGTTATAAGGTTCCTAAGTAAATGATTTGAAGTAAGTAGGATGCGACCAACAAGGATGGAATTTTCAGAGTGCATTTTCGACTTGGAATTGGTGGATCTTCCTCCCATTAGTGGAGCATTTACATGGTCAAATCAACATGCATGGTCTAGACTAGACAAATTTTTAGTCTCATCGAAGTGAGAAAGCTACCATCCGAATCTATTCTAAAAAATGGCTTCCTCGCATTGGTTTGGATCATTTTCCTATTTTATTGGATTGTGGTAGGATTCAAGAAAGGTGTCAGTATTTTAAATTAAAAAACGTGACTAAAGCTGAAAGATTTGAGAACAAGGTTAGGCAATGGTGGTCCTCATATCTGACATAAGCACTCCTAGTTTCATTTTGGCAGATAAACTGAAAGCATGGAAACAAGAAGAAGTCTATGTTGAAAGAGATACAAGAATTAGAAAGAATACAAGAAGGCGGGGTCCTTTCCGTGCAAGCGTTACCTCAGAAGATAGAATTAGTGTCGAAGTTAGAGAGGGATATATTATTGGAGATCTCTTAGCGCCAAAAATCCATAGTATTGTGGTTGAAAGAAGGTGATCAAAGCACAAAGTTCTTCCAAAGAGTGGCCGACTCTCATAGAAGAACTAATACCATTGAAACGTTGAATATAGACAGTGTGGCTTCTACAAAGATTCATGTCATTCAATAGTTATGAAAACAAATGAGGATATTTGAAAACACTTCACATGAAATAAGTTGTGTTTGTTTGGGGATAGACTGACTTCAGTCTGTACAAACATATTTGAGATAACTCATATATGCTTGACATCAAAATGCTACCTCAAATGTACCGTTTACGCTTTCCCAATACAACATCTCGATAAGGATATCCTCCAAACCATCGTTCCATAGGTCACGATTATGATGGATGGTTTTTGCATCGTCAATGAGATGCTAATAAATGCTCAATATGACAATGCAACACATTGAAATCAATAAAAGCAAATATTTTGAAAACAACAACTATAAGATATACAAGCATTGTAACATCATAATACCAATAGGCATTGACAATGTGGACATCAAGATACAAGCTAGGTAATTCAAAAATTGACGATGGAACTAGCAAATATAAATTTAATTGATATACAAAGAGGTCATACCTGCCGATGGGGTATACGAGAGGATGACCGTAAGTGGTAACGCTACAACATAAGGCAATGCAAGTCAATAATTGAAAGCAAATGTGATAGAAAAAAAACTGATGCAAATAAGAATAATGTTTCCCAAGTTTAATCCAAACCACTCCATTCAGGCCAATGTAGCACACACAAAACTGTATTACAAAGAAAATACGGGAAATAAAAAGGAAATGTAAACTGTGGGGAAAAAAAGAACCTCTTTTAAAGATAACTTGAGTCTAGCTTTTGTTTTCTCAAGCCCCACATACCGATATTTCCAAATTTTATTCTATGTCTATTACTAGAATATCCCAGCAACCGCATACAACCCTTGGATATCTTTAAACTAAACAGTCAAACTTCATAGGTGCACTAAACAATAAATTTTAAGGAAAAGAGAAAGAAAGAAGTGCACTAAACAATGACAATTTTTGGAAACATGTGGTTCTTTGTAGTACAGCAATTAAACATGATAATAATTTTTCTATTATTTGGTTATTCGTAATACATAAATTCAAAAACAACCTAAATGCATAACATAGCAACCGGTGAACTTTACCCTATATGGTGCACCAAAAAGACAACGCAGAACCAAACAAATGAGCCTCAAATCATAAAAGCATATCACAACCCAAAAATAGAAAGAACCAAACAATTCCTAAGAACAATGTTATGCATTTAGATTCCCTATTAATCAATTATTCAACTTTGAGCATACTTCAGACACACAAAGGCACAGACAGATTCCCCATTCAAACACAGACACAAACACACAGACTGCTTCATATCACCAATTACCAAAATCTCTATCAATTACCAAAATCTGTAATCCGTCATGGGCAGCCAACACGCATGTACCACACCGAACCTGATAACATTGAGTGCGTTATGATCATCACTTGAAATGGGAGAGCAGAAGGGCTTACCTGGTACGAGCACATCCTTAAACCCGTGGTAGCTGAGGTATGGTGGGGACAACGTTTACACTGAGATATAGAGATGGAGCTGCGATGCTTGCAGTTGGTGATAGTTGTGGCTTCCTTTGGTTTAGGCATGTTGTATTTGTAATGGTGTTTTCTCTACAACGAGCCAAACCAATGTTTGTTCAAAGATTTCCAAAATCTCCAATCTATGCCAAAATTACAGTGGAGATGGCAGAGGCCAGATGAATCTCCTAGGCGATGCAGTGCAGGGTATATTTGTTTGCAGGTTCAGTAGGCCTCCCAAGCACCACGTGGGTTGCTCTGTACATAGACTGCACCATGAAAAAAAAATCCCAAATCAAAATGGGCTACCAGACGGAGTGGGCTGCAATGGAAATGTGAGAATGAAGGGAGGCAAACAGCATTTGCATTGGCATTGGGCCAGATCGGAATGGAGGGAGGCAGACAGCTTTGGCATTGGCATTGGCATTGGTGTTGGGTTTGGACAGAATGGAGTGAGGCAAAAAACGTTGGCATTTCCATCGGTGTGGTTGAATTGAATGAAGGGAGACAGACGGGGAGAACAACATACTTGCCATCTGATGGGGAGGGTCACGCATAGTTTTTCATACGCTTCATCCCTTCAACTTTCCTCTGGGTTTGTCAAGGCTGGTGGGGTGGTATTGTTCCATCAATGAACAAGTTCAGACAAAGAGAGATATGCTGAAATGAGATGAGATAGACAGAAATATATGTTTAGGGTTTGAGTTGTTTTACCACCCGAGTTGGTTTGTGTTTCATCCCATCCCCCAAATGAACAAGGGAAAGATTGAGCTCTCATTTGGTGATTTTGTATTAAAAAAAAACACATAAGGTAAAGAGGTTGTAAAGTGGTGGGTAGAGTATCATTATCCTATAGATATACATATTTATTGAAACGCTGCTGATGGAGGACACTTTCTACAGGTGTTAGATGAAAATCTTGTGAGAAATGAATGGCTAAATTCATGACAGAAAAAGGAAACATTAAGGAAATATTTTTCAACCCTTACTCAACACAACCACCCAGCATACAGGCACTGTAAAATAAGCTATTTCTACACTTATTCTGATCCTTACTTTGGAAATCTTCAAGTTTAACTATGACTTCTCAAGGCCAGAGAGACTATCAGAGTCCAGGAGCTGCAATGAAAGCTCCACATTTTTTCAACATAATTCTTCAGATTCTCTATGACATGGGAAGCTTGCAAGCATATTCATTTCTATCCATCTAATTAAACAATTTTCCACTGTTTTGTAAACGAATCAAACTAATCAAATAAAGAATTGTTTGTTTTGGTTTTGCTGTAAGATGCTGAACACATAGAAAGCCATTAGGTTCTTAAACTTCCAAAGTTTAGAATTGTCATAGCAACAAGTACCGGCCAAACTTCAGCCAGGACTTAAGCCTGGTTTAGATACAAATGTCCTTCTAACTCATCGCATCTCATCATTACAAAACTCCCACATAAAATAGAATAAACAATTCCACATTTTTAAATCTCTAGATAAAAATAATATTCTAAAAATATTTTATTTAATTTTTATCTCATCTCATTTCATCTAAAGTAGTAAAGTGAATAAAATATTGTTATAATATTATTTTTTAATCTTATTTTTGTTTTGAGATTTGAAAAAATTAAATTGTTTATTATATTTCATGTGAAAGTTTGAAAAAAATATAATGATTAGATAAGAAGAGATGAGAATCTCTCTCAATCCAAGCAACCCCTTACTTTAAACTATTTCCTGTGTACTACAAAATCAAAAAGGAAAATTCTTTTATTTTCTCCAGTTCAATTTGTAACTTTAGAGTAGTTAAGTAGGTAGCCTTTATGGCAAGTATTAAGAGTGTGTTACTTTGTTGGCCTCTATATAAACAAATCTCAACCCAAAAGTGTTTCAAATGCATGACAAGAATTGTGTGTGTTTGATGTGTTCTTCTGCAATTTTTTTTTCTTTATTTATGTAAACTTAATCATAAATGGTTGTCATGCACAACCATATATTATGGTTTTCATGCACAACTATATATTATGGTTGTCATGCAACCATCATATGTACAATTTGGACGGTGTTTGGTATGCTTTCAATTTGAAACTCACCTCATCACCTTCAAATTGCAGATGATTTACTTTTAAAAGATATAACAAATTTGTGCATAGATGCTTTGTTTCTAAACAACACCGCCAATATTTTCAGTCATGTACTAAACGAGGATTTTATTAAATTTTTTAAGATTTCTTCTTCATATTTTCAGAATATACCATCAGAATTTCCAAAGAGATATTTGAATATGAAGCTATGATGGCAGAAACTGGTTGGTTAAGTATAGATGCAAGCAGGAGCGAAATTAGGATTTAGTATTTGGGGGGGCGATCGATAAAATATGTAGTACGTGTGAGTATAAATAATGTGTATTTTTTTTTGCATGTGACTATATATAAAGACAATAATCATACATCATAAAGTTATATGTAAAAAATACATATCCATAAATCATCTTATAAAATAAATAATTTTTTGTAAGATTTTTGTAGTTGGCTATAGAGTCGAGACCATTACAAAAAGAAAAGAAAATGAAATATCAACTTAAAAATACCAAATAAGTAATGATATAAAATTATTAGATTTTTTTTGTATAGTATGTCTATTAAAGATAATTCTAATTAATCTGTAAACTACAATACCCAATCGATAACCCAATCCAAATTTAAATTTATTGATGATACAATATAAACAAAATCATACATATATATATATATATGAAAAACGTGTCTTTTTTATATATCTTATACAAAATTAATATTTTTTTATCAATAATCCATGCACTAGTTAAATGTATCTTAATTCAATGAGAAAAATTGAATACTATTATATGTGAATCATATTAAAGAAAATTAAACAAATCTAACATCATTACAAAACAGGTAATAATTAGAAAGAACAAAAAAGATGAATACTTTTTTTTATAGATAATAGAGAATAGCACAATAGATAATATGAGTATTAGGGAGTAATTTCAAGTATCCTTAATTTCTACTAGAATAATTCGTATCTTGGAGAGGTTAGTTTTAGTGTGGGGGGCTAAATTTATTAAAAAGTTGATAAGTAGGATAAAAATATATTAATCTATATATATACTATATTAAATTTTTGAAAAAGTTTGGGGGTAGCCCCCTAAATCACACACAGTTCCACCTCTGTATGCAAGGGTTTTGGTGCTTACCAGAGACTCACTGAGGCTGTGTATGGCGATGTTGGAGTCGAGATGGCGACGACCGCGGCAACTGTAAGTGTAAACGTAATCATTTTCGTTCAAAACCCATGTAGAGAGGGAAAGAGAGAGGGAAGATGAGAGAGAATTAGGATGGGAGGCAGAAGGAAGTAGAGGGACTCACCTGAGATGGCGCCGAACGGTATTGGTGGGCCGAGATCACCGAGAGACGAAGTGGTGGAGGGGAGAACGCGGGGTAACGTTAGCGTACGCTGCAAGTTTTATGAAATAATTCTGAACGTTAAGAGGCCATTCGGAGCTTTTGTTAAAAATAAAAAAAAATAACAATAAAATTAAATAAAAAAAATTAAAATCCCGCGCAAATTACAAAATCCCATAAAAACCCAAATCCCCGCCCACTCCACAAAAACAACCTAGCTCGCCCAAACTGAAACCACCACCATGTCCACTGCTGCCGACACCACCGCCGGCACCACTCCACCAACCGACGCCGATATAGTCCTTTTGGCCCAGCGCGACGCCCATTATAGTTTGCCCCCCCCCTCCTGGCTCCTCTCCCTCGACTTCCACCCCACTCTCCTTTCCTTCCTCCGCTCTCGTTCCTCCTCCCCTTCCCCCTCTCTCGCCGTCTCCGAATATACCCTCTCCCTACTCTCTCTCATCTCCATCTCCATCTCCCCCCACACCCCCTCCCTCTCCTCCCTCATATCCTCTCTCCTCTCCTCCTACATCCACCTTTTCACCTCCCTCTCCATTCCCCACGACCCCAATTCCCTCAGAACCCTCCAATTCTTCACATCCCTCCTCCACCACGTTGAACCCACCTCCCTCATACCTGTCATCGACTCAATTCTCTCGTATTTGCCTCTTATCAATGTCTCTGACGATACCCAGATCCTCGATCTCCTTCCGACGTCTGTAGACTTGATTCGTAATTCGGAGGAGGAGAAATTGAGTGGTGGGGATTACGCTAACATGATGTTTGATCGTATGCTTGATTGTAGTTGGTCCAAGAGCTTGTTGTTGAAGATGGTCTCGCTAGTGAGGGAGTTTTCTTTTATTGATAAGTTAAGGGGGAGAGAGTTTTTGGACAAAGTGTTCGTCGGAATGAAGTGCGCCAACTTGCAGGACTTGCCTTCGCTTGTGTACCAATTGTTGGTTTTGGGGTCCAAGGGGTTTATCAAGAAGGAGGTGATCGAAGGCATTCTGATATTTTTCGGTTCTAAAACGGGGTCGATGACAAGCTCGATAATTAGGCAAGTGGAGGGAACTGTGTTGCTTCATCTGAATTTCGCGGTGAAGCAGGACCCATCTTTGGGGCAGGAGGTGATGGGGCTTGTTAGGTCGGATTTTCGAGCTTTCAATCATTTTACGGTCTCTGTTTTGTTGTCGGTGGCAAGGGTTCGAAGGCTCGGTGAGAGTTCGATGTCTATTTTAAAGACTGCGGTGCTCACAGCCTATCGAGATTACAAGTTTACCAAGTAAGCTGGCCGAACGTCTTTAACGTGTTACTACAATTTTAGCTCAATTTGAAACTGGGGTTGTAAAAGCATACATATTTATGAAGTAATGGGTAAGGGCATGGTACTCGATCAATGTTTGGGTCATTGGGTGTCCCACTAAATGGTGCAACAATTTATTTTCTCTGTCAAGTAAAATCAAACAAATTGGCTAATTTTCGAATGCGGCGAATATTTTCATATGAAACATAATCGAGCGGTTCCAGTATACGAAATGTAAATTTATGTTTCTTATTACATCTCAGTAACTTTTTTGTGAATGCTTCCTTGTCGTACAGAGACTGTAAATGGCTTCCAGATGATTTGAAGGAAGAGTATCTAGCAAATACCAAAGTAGTAGAGAAGGCTGTATTAAGAGCCGTAATTTGCTTTTCTCTCCCATCTATTATTTTCGCAGAATTGTAACTTTTTATGTATGTACAATTTAAGATGACTTAACTATACATTATTTGTTCTTCTGCCGTTTTAGGTCAATGAGAGCTGCTACGGAAGAGAGCATATGGTGCCTAGCATTTTGAAGTTTGCTTTTATGTTGCTTGAGTCAGTGGAAGACGGGGGCAATGAAGAGCTGTGGAATTCTAATGATATATTGGGCATTGAAGCCCTTGGTATTAAGATGCTGAAAACTCTCTTTGAGGTCCATGATATGGCAAGAAATGAGGTTGGTATGACTAGCATAACTTTATTTTTGCTCTATGACAATGTTGGTTGATTAGGTGAATTTGTTTCAGATTATTGAGCAATGCAAATTTCGCATTCTCTCATTGAAGCCTGAGCAGAGCATGCCGATCATGAGGTAACTGCAGTTACATCAAATGCGAAATCTTGTTTTTATTCTCATGAAGCATTGGCATGATCGTAATTTTTATGTGCAGACTGCTTGGTAATCTTATTCAGACTTATCCTTACCCCATGTTGGAACATGTTTCCCGTCTGAAGGAATTGTTAGATTATTTCACTTTCATGCATGGCAAAGTCGCTGCTTGCCTTGTTACTGCTCTATCGCCTCTCTTCAAGTTCAGCCGTGATCTTCAGGTATTGTCTTCCATGTTTTGTACCTAAAGAATAACATTATTACACTTGTGATAGGAAGTTCTTAAATAATTTGCCAGAGCATAGAGACATCAATATATTGTTCTAGTTTTGTAAAAGCAAAATGATATTTCTCAGGTTGATCTCAGAGATATTATAGACCCTTTAATTGAGAAATTATCTTTAATCCTCATAAACGGATTATATTATTTTTGTCTGCTTATTGTTACTTAATGATGCAGGATTACACCATTTTGGTCATGCGTAAGGCTATGTTTAGAAGAGAAGATACAGTTCGTATTGCTGCAACTAGTGGCCTTATTGATCTTATTCTGGCAGAAAAGCAATCTAAGAAAGATGGCCCATTATCTTTTCAAGATTCATCTAGCCAAGCCAGCTGCAGCCAGCAAGCTGAGATGCCTTCCAGCCTGGGGCAAGGTCTCTTTCAAGAGCTGAGTGGCTTGCTGCAGAGATGTCTGTATCAGAAGGTTTTTATGCTTTTGATACCCCCATTCTTAAATGCTGATTTGATCTATTCTTTTCAATTTGAACCATGCGTCATATAATAGTTGGATTGCTGTATACAGGCAAAGGTCAAAGAACTTATGTATCATGGGCTTGTGAAGCTCGTCTTGATGGACCCATCAAGTGCAGGATCTATCTTTGATTTTCTGCTGCCTCACTTCCTATGTTTTTTGGGGGAGGTAAGTATTTGTTGGCTCTAGTTATCAAGCCCAAATATTGGTTCTTATCATGCATCTTGCATTTTATTTATTATGTGAATGTTTGAATTCCACGCTTCACATCAAAGCTCTATATTGGCAGGACGCAGAAGTTCAACTTAAAATTAGGAGTTGTGTTAAAGCAGAGAGTGGCAAAGTCTTAATTGAAGAGCCTCTAGATTGTCTTCTATCTTGTGTCTCTTGGATTCTACTTCTTCAGCCACCCTGCAAAACTGGAATTTCTGAATCTGCATCGGCATGTTTGGGTTTCTCTCTTTCACAAGATAATGAGGTATGGTAATCAGTATCGAAACAATGACAAAATCCATGAAAGTGATTATTACATTTGAGTGTTCATTAAATTACTGCAGGTAGGAAGGAATTTGTCTGGTGAGTCATTCAATAGTGCTTTCTTGAAGATCCGAAAGTTTTTAATGAATCAGAATTTGGAAGGTTTGTACGTTTTTTTTTTTTTTAATGTAGTTTCCACACACTTGTCTTTTTTCAGAACATCGCTTCTTGCAAGGGTGTTGAATATCATCTGTTCCTTTCCCTGAGTTCCCTCATCTTTTAAAGACATCCCCAGAGTCCTTACTAGTTTCTATTCTTTAAATGTCAGATCAGGTGTTCTTGGCCAAATTGAGAATGCTGGGTCTAAACATCTTGAAGAAGAGGACAGCAAATGTTGTGCTTTAATACTATCAGGAATAATTGAAGTGGTGTTGAATACGATTGGCAATGAGATGGAGAAAACAACAGAGGTAAGGAAGGTGGATCTTGAAAACGAGATTATCAGGTTACTTGACCTTCATCATTCATTGGATAAGTACACATGTTCATCAAGACAGAGTAATGGCATCAGAAAAGGGAATGTACTAAGTGCACCTCATGATACACCCAATATTATGGATTCAGGCCACACAAAAGTGACTAAAGGAAGAATTCCATATTTGTCTACTTCAAGTATCTATCAGCTATTGCAAACAGCTCTAAAACTTTATAATACCGACTGTTCTAACAATATTGGAGCTAACCAGGATTGTAGCCAGTCATCCTCAGGAAATTCATCAAAATGTGGCTCTAAGATTATTTCTTTTGTCTTGAGTATCTTCCTTCATAATGCGAAGTCTTTGCCTATTATGGGAAAAGAAGATCCGTTGATGACTTTGATCTACGGGGACATCAAGATGCTTGGGCCCCAATTGCTGAAATTGATTTTTTTGCTCATGTCTCTACCGAAGTCTGTAACAGATCACAAGAAAAAAGAAGCTAAGGGGAAAAAAGAAGTTGAGGATCAAAGGGAGCTTCTCCATCTTGCCTTTGCCTGCTTGAAGGAACTGATAATAGTTAGTTTGAGTAGCCCAAACCTGACTGGTATGCTTGAAGATATGGTCTCTGTTTTAACTTCTCAATGTCCTGTTTCTGATGATGAATGTGAAGCGGCTACTATAATTGATGATCAACATGTAAGAGGCAGAGAATTGTTTATTACAAAAATCTTGAAGCCATTGTTCTCTGAGCTTCTTGCACTTTCATTTTTTGGTGAAGTTGAGGTAAAATACATTATGACCTTCCTCTTTTCTCCTTATGCACAGTTTTTAGTGAACTTCTGCTGGTTTGCTGTCTGGCTGAGAGTTCTATTTCTAAGTAAAAAACCATTTAAGCACTATATTGTTCTCAGGTTATCTGTGATATGATAGTTATGATTGGGAAGAAATTGCCATGCAAGTGGAAGAACATTCATGGTGCTTGGGCTATTCGTGTCTGCAAAAGTAGTGGCATAAGGAACTCCAAAGTTGCAAAAACTGTTGTCATGCTTGCTATATCTTTAAGCTCACCTCCAAATGATCTAATATTGGCCCAAGACATGGCTGCGGAGCTGTTAAAAGTCGCTGGATCTGAGATGGTCGACCCAATAGAGATGTCCAAATCATACCCCCTCATAAACCATTCTACAAGTTCTGCAATAAGTTCTTGTGTACTGCGGTTGATTGAAGCAATTCTTGTTGATATGGATTGGGCCACAAAAAAACTAAGGACTTATGCATTAGTCACTCAGAAAAATACTCATCTTAATGAAAATGAGGAACATGCTTCTGGATTGGCCTTTGAGGAAAATATTTATTCAAGGGCTGAAGAGGTGATGAAAGTACTATCTTTTTTTGTTTTGATGACCATCAAGGGTATGTATGCAATTTACTGATAAATGTAGCAAATGAAAATATCTATTGTTTGGGTAATTGAATGAAATTTACTTTTTGTCTCTTGCTATCGTCTGCAGATACTCAAGCAGAACATTTGCTCAAATTGGCTGCAAGGTTCTACAAGCATTTAGCTCAGATGTCAAAGCTGCGGATTGCTTCTAAAGGTTGCAAACAGCTTCTTCCCAGCCTAAAATTTCAGAAGCTTGTAGAACTTACTTGCAAGCAGCTTACAGTTCCTTTATATAACTTTGTGATGCTGGTGCAAAGGGTATGACTCTGGATCCTCTGGAAAATTTTAATTGCACCCTCCAGCATCGGCTGCATTAGTCATTTTGCTTGTGATGTTTAGAGGTTTTGGTTGTTTGTTATTCTTGCAGAAACAACAAGAAAACCCTAGTACTAAAGGGATCATCCGAAAAATTAAGAGGGAGAACAGATGCATCCCGGACCTCATCTTTCAGATAGAAGACTACGAAAAATATCTCATCCGGCTTAGCAAGGTGAGCAAAGTCAATTTACTGAGGCATGCTAAACGTAGCACTTCTCGGGATTTCAAAATTTTAGACCCCAAGGAGATGATCAATGAAGAAGATGCTATAAACCATGATGATCCCAATGCGGTTGTTAATGAATTGTGTGAGGTTTCTGAAGACAACGAACGAAACGAGTCGGAGAAGCCATTATCACCCGAGTTTGGTAATCCTTTGGCTGCAGAGGATTCTGGCTCTGATGGTGAAGCTTTTCACTGCGCCAAACGGATGAAGAGAGGTAGAGTAGTACATGACTCTGATGATGAAGCATAGGAAAAGCAAAAGGTGTGAACATGATGATGTCTTATACAGGGAGCTGAGGATGGTTGTGTACAGTGGTTTTACATGTATTTAATTGACAGGAGGTAGATTAAGATATGCATGGTTTTGAATGATATTTGATGAGAATTGAGAAGTGCATTTGATTTTATAATTGGACTCTGAGACTGAGAGAGCTTATCTTGGTGCAGTTTAATTGGTTAAAAGGTTAGGAAACTAAATGCCAGTTATCATCAAGAAGGATAATGATAGGCTTACAACTTCATGCTACCTATTTACTAATACTTTTTTTTATTTAATGATTAAGGAAGTAACTATTATATATATATATATATATTTAATGATTAAGAATGTTAAAAAAATACTAAAAATAAAAGAATAAAAAAATAAAAACTTCAAATATACTATAGAGTAATAAAAGAGTGGTAGGAGAGTTAGTAAGCCCAATTATTATCCTATCAAGAAACCGTGAGACCTGAGCAATTTGATATATTTATACAGCCACAGACATGTTTTATATCAACATTATGATTATAGGATGGAAGCTTGTGTAGCTTATCTTCTACTTATAAAGTTAGTTTTAAGTTAGAGGAGCTCTCAGGCGCCAAGAGTAAACGAATAACAAACGTGACACTTCAACTAAAAATATGAAAAAAAAATTGAAATATATATATATATATATATATAATTAGGAAAAACAACAAAAACTAAGAATTTTTTTAAAACCAACTAAAACTAAATATAGAAAAGGCAAAAGATAAAGCTTTTTCAAAATATGGCATAGGGAATGCTTGGGGAGGGATTCGGGAGGGAGCCTCCATCCCCCGTCCCCTAAGTGATGATGACTTTTTATATAGTTTTAGCCAGTCTAGTTTGGATTGGAAGATGAGTTGAGTTCATATGAAAAACTGGAGATCAGCTGGACTGCATCGGTCTATTTAGTCTGATGTAAGATTAGTTCAGTTCGATATCAGTTCTAATTTTGCAAAACTAGTCCAGTTCATATATATATATAATCATTTAATTTTTATATTATATATAAAATTTTATTTGTGTGAGTTTTTACATTATATATTTTATGTTAAATTGCTGATTAATATAACATTAAATTTTAAAATCTTATTATTCATATCTAGTAATCTAATAACTTAAAATCATTTTTATAAATCTTAATATAAGCTATAAAATTTGATATAACATATAAATATTAATTTTGAAATGGATATATATCGGTTTAGTTTAAAATAAAATCAGACTGAATAAGATCAGTTACATCCCGAAAAAAGGTTTTTACATGGATCCGAGATTTGTTCCACCTCTTTAAATAGAATGTGCAGAATTTACGTATCTTAATATAATATACAGAGTATTTCTCACTTAGGAAAGTGATTTGTGTATGCTTAGCTTACTCACTACTATCCTTCTTTTAATTTATTTTATTTTATTTTATAGATGTGGCACTTTTCATTATTTTTAGATATTTTCTATTTTAGAAGATAATAAATTCAAAAATTAAAGAAAAATATTATATTATTATAATGAGATAAGAGTAGGATCATATTGTAGTTTATGATTTTTTTTTTTTTAAATAAACATAGTTTATAGACTTTTTTATTATAAACAGTTAACACGATGCCCGGATAATATTGCATGCTTTGAACGTATATATAATATTATTGGCAACTAAATTCAAATAATTTATGTTTTGTTAAATATATATTTATATATAATTTTGTAGTTAAATCATGGGTTCAAAATGACCCAAAAATAAATTTGAATGTATTTCTATACCATTTTGGATCCACAATATTAATCTAAGCATTTTGAACTTAAATTGGGCCAAAGGCCTAATAGGGGGAGGAGTAGGGGGTGGATGATGGGGGTCCACCTCCCCTTCAAGCGGACGGGAAATTCGGCTCCTGCATTGACAAGGGCAGACTATGAGGAAAGAGTGGCAAAACTCCGAGTAGGAAGCACCCTTACAAATAAGATGAAATGTAATAATTTTTGATAAAGTTTAAAAGTTAAATAAAATATTATTTATTATTATTATTATTTTAATATTAAAAAAATTAAATTATTTATTATTTTTCATATAAAATTTGAAAAATTATAATAATAAATTAAATTAAATTAAAATAAAATGAGATAAAATCATATCTTAAATGTAAACTAACCCAAAATCTTAACCTCATCTCAAATTTATCATTATATTTTTTCAACTTCTCAAATAAAATATAATAAAAAAATCTATTTTTTCAAATTTCAAAACTATGTTTTCAAATTCTCATACAAAACTAATATTAAAAAAATATCTTATAATAATATCTTATTGTGTTTTTAACTTTTATCTCATCTCATCTCATTTTTGAAAACAAACAATAATTATTTGTAATAATTATTCAAATAAGTTATATTTTTATCTAGATTTAATATCTAATCACAATTAGGCCTGATTTGTATTTTGGATTAATTTTAATTGAACTCATTCTATCTCATTTAATTATTATAACTTTAAAAAAATTTTAAATAAGATAAAATATATAATTTAATTTTTTTTAATTTTGAAATAAAAATAAATTAAAAAATATACATTTTAATAATATTATATTCAACTTTTAAAATTTGTTTGTTTTCAAATATAACATTGAGATTAAATGAGATAGATTAAAATTAAAGTGAAAAATTAAATAAAGTATTATTATAATATATTTTTTTGATATGATTTTTATATTGAAATTTGAAAAGATTAAATTATTTATATTAAAATTTTAAAAATATATAATAATAAAATAAAATAAAATAAGATAAGAGAGATATTTTTTAGAAACTAACCTGCTGTAATGAAACGAACGAAGTAAATTAGTAGAATGACTGCCGCCCCCTATCCCACCACTAAAATTATGTGAATGACCCCACCACTATTATTTTAAATTCTACATAGTGACTTGCATAGTAACTTGCATAGTAACTTCAAAGCCTATAAATAGAGATTTCAGTTGTAATGAAATTCATAAAGAAATATAGAGAGAGAAAGAAAGTTTCAGTTCTTAAGAGTTTCAGAGAGAGTTTCTCATTTCTCTTTTACAATAGTAGTTTATTTTTTTAGTTTTATAACATGTTATCAGCACGACGGTTCTACCAATTATGAAGTTAGTGCCCTTATTACTCTAAAATGGGAAATCTTACAAAATTGGAATTTGTTACTTTTGACATATCTGGGAAAAATTATTTATCCTGGATACTTGATGCTAAAATTCATCTTGATGCAATGAATTTGGGAGAAACTATTAAAGAAGGAAATCAAGCGTCCCTGCAGGACCATACTAAAGTAATAATTTTCCTTCGCCACCATCTTCACGAAGAATTGAAAACTGAATATCTTACAGTAAAAGATTCCTATATTTTGTGAAACAGTTTAAGGAAGATGTAT